>CM022301.1:622638979-623210595 GCA_011799875.1 Thinopyrum elongatum
CTTGGGGATCTGTTGTTTTTAAATAAACCAGCAGAAATCAAATGCCATTGTTATTCATTTTAAAAAACTGATTATTACACCTGATAATTATGCTTACAATTTCCTGTACTGCATGCAATTCTAATTTTTCAACTGAGTAGTTCTTCTTCAGTTGATGATGTTGAGGCATGCCCATTCCTTGTACAACACACACCCAAAGTTACTCAAAAAAAGTGTTGACTGTTTTACTGGTGGAATCATAGCAGCATCAGGGAAACCCATCATAGCAGCATCATGATGGAATATTGTTTGTGTCTGGACATTGTATATGTTGCTGTGCTCCGATTGATCTGTCGATGTATGAAGCCATACCATCATCAGATAAACAAAGTCTGAAGAGTTTAAATCTTGAGAAAGGAAACAACTACTCCATATGAAGACCTGATAAAGAGTAACCAGGCCACATAGCAAAGTTCTTTTAAAAACACTTAACTACATTTATACAAAGCATATCACTATTCAGATCATTTAGTTGTACTGAAAAGATAATTCAGTTTTAACTAAACATTATTTATACAAAGCAAAATGGTGAGTAGATTAAATGGTCAATACACTGGAACAAGCATTTTGACAAAACAATTTGACAAGCGTAAATGGTCACCACAGTAAATGGTCAGTAACAAGCATTGTGATAAAATTTCACCAATGTGAAGAGGACCAAGCATTTTGCCAAAGTAACTTGACATTAACTTGCTTTTCATTTAACTTGATTTACTGTTAACTTGACATTAACTTCTACTTCTACATCTACTTCTTGTTCTACTTCTACTTCTTCTTCTTCTTGCTCTTCTTCCACTTCTACTTCTTGTTCTTCTACATGTTCTTCTTGTTCTTCTACTTGTTCTACTTCTACTTCTACTTCTACTTCTACTTCTATATCTACTTGTTCTTCTACTTCTACTTGCAATTGTGATGAGGTTGTGCTGCTTGTGATGTTTGCGATGAGGCTGTGATGCTTGTGATGCTTGTGATGAGGCTGTTTTGCTTGTCATGTCTGTAATAATCCATATTTGAGTATGTTGTTTGTGTGGAGTATGTTGGAGTATGTGCAACTCCATTTGTATGTGTACGGTGGAGTACATGTATTTTTACTCCATTTGTATGATCATTCTCTGATAGGAGAGTAGTGGGAGAGGAGAAAACCATTTGTATGAATTAAAGAAAATGTTTTAGTTTAATTAATTAAAGGATTTTTTATTAAGTTTTAATTTACTGAAAAGGTTTCATTTAACTAATTAAAGGAAAGGTTTCAGTTTAATTAATTAAAGTAAAGGTTTTAGTTTGATTATTTAAAGAAAATGTTTCAGTTTAATTCATTAAAGGAAAGGTTTCCGTTTAATTAATTAAAGGAAAAGGTTTCAGTTAATATTGGAGTAAAAGGACTTGTTGCTGCTGTTGCTACTGTTAAGTTTCAGAAGACAAAACAAGAGAAGAGAAGAGAAGAGAAAGAGAAGAGAGCAAGAAGAGAGAAGAAAAGTTTCTTTTAATTTTAAATTAAAGGAAAAGGTTCAGTTGATTTGGAGTACAAATGTCCAATAGTGCAGAGACTGCAGTATACTGCTTGGAGTACAACACATCACCTACTGAACCTTGCATCTACCCATCCATAGTCCAGAACCCAACATGTTCAAATGAACTTTCATCTACTCCATCTACAGCTATAGCTAACCCATCTAATCCAAATGAACATCCATCTACTCCATCTACAGGTAATCCATATACTCATGGAGTACAAATAATCCATCTACAGCTGGAACATGAAGCAAAAAGCAGATCAAGAAAATGCAAGATTACTTCTCAGTACACTGCTGATGCACTCCAGCTAAATGAGTACACACATACAGTACAAATGAGTACTCCAGATAAATGCAAGGTTACATTGAACAAGGAGTACTCCAGATAAATACTCCAGCTAAATGTTTATGAGTACTTCTCCTCATAAATAAACTTTAAAATTAAGCTTTAACTGAAACTCCAGTGAGAAGAGTACTCATAGCATTAACTGAAAAGAGGCTAAAGAACTGTATCAAGGCATGGTCTGTTTATATACACTTGTGCACTAACACTTCAAAGAAATATGTAACTTGCTGACAATAATCAACCAATAATATATCAATACTTGGATGGTGGATCACCTTTTTTTTCCACTGGTGGATGGACTGGATGGAGCTGGTAACTGAATTTATTTAAATTGGTGAAGTGAAAAGAGGAGAACCTTCAGTGCTAGCTGTGTGTTTGAATTATGCCCCCTCACTGAATAATTTGCAATTTCTGAATGGTTTTCTTTTGTGAACTCTGAGATGCAAATACCGAAAGGAGGTCGCGGGAGTGTTTTCTTGTGATGAGTAAGAAAAATCTATGAGTAGCTCTGCAGTGTGCGTACCTAGTCGATGGCCTGTACAAGTACGGATATACTGATGACTACCATCCAGAATTACAAAGAAGTAATGGAGGAAATAAGACAAGCTGTCTAAACTCTGCAGGATCAAGTACTACTGCAAGTACTCCTGGATCAAGAACTACTGAATCCGACTACTGCAAGTACTACTGGATCAAGAACTACTCCAAGTACCATGCGTGGAGAATGCAAGTACTCAGCGTGGAGAGGAGAGAGGCCGTACCATGCGTGGATGCGTGAGGACAACGACGACGTGTGCATGACAACGACGTGGAGGCTCCGGCGCCGCTCTGCTGCCCCACTGCTCCGGCGCCGCTCCGCTGCTCCGGCTCGTCAGATCCGCCACTCCGCTGCTCCACCGCCGCTCTAGGTCCGCTCGGGCGACGCTCCACATCCACGCCCCCTAGCTCATCCTCCTGCCCAGTCCTGATGGGGAGGAGGGAGGCGACCCACGATCTGGGTGGCGCGAGCTCCTGGTCGCCGGGCTGTGCAGCGGTCGCCGCGGCCCCCTCCTGCCGGAGGCGGAGGCGGCGCGCCACCTAGAGCAGCGCGGCTGCCTCGGCCTCCGCGAGCGCGAGAAGGCTAAGGAGGAAGACCACCGGAGAGGGCAGCGGTGGCGGCGAACTCGGCGGCTGGAGAAGCGGCGAACTCGACGGTTGGAGAGGAGCACGGAGGAGAGGAGGACGGTAGCAGTGGCTAGGGTTAGGACGGGATCAGGGAAGAGAGGAGAAATGGGCGGGTGGGGGAGGAGAACGGCCCGGTGCTCACCCGGTCACCCCTGCCGCTGTTGGATATTTTTCCAACGAGATGAAATGACGAAAATGCCCTCCTCAGGGCACAGGAATTTCAGGCGGTGGCACGAACTTGAGCGACTATTCATTGCGACAGTGTCCGTTTTTTATCCGGCGGCCCAGATCGACCAGAAGCGAGATCTGACGGTCCAGATTGCATCCAAAAATCAATCCAACGGCTAGGAGGCCCAAATCGCTGAGGAGGCTGGAGGTTCCCTGTCATTCTTATTTCTCGATACCGCAATTTGTGGTCAGCAAAGATCTGACACCATTCATCGCCTCGGTCCCCCTCGACCTTCCTCCAGCGCCGCCGTATTGGCCGCCGTCTCAGTCATTCCTCTAAGCCCCATATCATCAGTGAACAACTCCGACGACTTCTCGGCACATACCCTCATCCCTAAGAGAGATAATGAGATTGCTACTTCCCTATAAGTAAGATAGATGATGAGGCTGCTGCTGAACAATGCCCGTGCGTTGCAACGGGATATAAATATTCTACTACGGTAGCTTGTGATTTACCTGCCCGTAATATGCGATTGTGTCAATAAATTTTCATCAAATTCCATCTGTGATTTACCTTATATTATGATCAGAAGTGATTCATTTGCCTATAGTATGCGATTGTGTAAAAAAATGTTCATCAAGATTAGAAATTTGGTAAGTAAATTAAAGTGGAATTGGTTCAGAAGGTAAGTAAATTAAGGTGATTGATTATTATACGGGAAAGATTGGACGAAGGGGTGATGTGAAGAAATGTGAAACGGCACCTGCAAAAAAAAAGAAAAGAAATGTGAAACAAGAACTTTACATTCTTTTTAAGTAGTAGAGATAGTGAGGTTGCTTTTTTTCGGTGAGGTTTCTTCTACTTCGACAAGTTCCGGTCTACCCAGAAAATGGCTTGACGCATGAAAAGATAATCAGGTGTCTGATAAATAGCAAAACCGAATTAACCTAGCTAACCTGCGATCTGTATAATTCACACCGGCCGGCCCTTCATTGCTACACTATAAACGGGACCTAAATAGAATCAGATAAAAATCAGAAACAGGAAACCCGAAACCAAAAACATTGGAAAACCCTATATGCCGCTTACTGCGGCAAAGTGTCGTGCTTTCGCACAGGGACACCCTGCTAGCGACCGATAGTGGGCCGGCCCATGTTAGTACGTTCCTGTCCGGTATTTTTCGGTTTTGGGAAGCGGCTTTTCCACAGGGAGGCGACGTAGCGAGCGATTTTGGGCCAGCCCATGTGTAGCGTACTTACAGGGGAGCACCCAACTGGTTTTGGGAAAGGATTCCCAGCTGGTTTTTACCGGTTTTGGGAACCTTCTAGAAGGTTCCTGAACCTTTTTTTATTTTCCTTTTTCTTTTTCTTTTTCTGTTTCTTTTTTCTTTTTCTTTTTCTGTTTCTTTTTTCTTTTTCTGTTTCTGTTTCTTTCTCTTCTTTTTTGTTAAGTTCATTTTTCTTTTTAACATTTTTTCATATTTTTTTTAAAACATGTTTTTTTTTAAATGTTCATGTTTTGAAAAAAAATTCAAAAAATGTTCTCTTTTTCAAAAAATGTTTGATTTTCAAAAATTTGTTCGTGTTTTCAAATTTTGTTCCGGAGTTTCAGAAAAGGGTCCCGTGTTCAAAAAATGTTCACATATTCAATAAATGTTTTCATTTTTTTTCAAAAATTCTCTGTGTTTTCAATTTTTTGGTCGGTTGTTTCAAAAAATGTTTCCGATATCAAGAAAAATTCACATATTCAAAAAATGTTTGCTTTTTGAAAATTCATTCGTGTTTTGAAATTTTGTTCAGGAGTTTCAAAAAATGTTTGGGTTTTCAAATTTTGTTCGGAATTTCAAAAAATGTTCCCGTATTCAAATTTTGTTCGTGTTTCTAAAAAACGTTCCAAATTTCAAAAAATGTTCATTTTTAAAAAAAATTCAAAATTCAAAAAATGTTCACATTTTTCAAAAATTGGTCAGGCATTTCAAAATTTTGTTCAAATTTTTTTACTATTTTTCAAAAATGTTCCTGTTTTAAAAAATTGTTCATGTTTTCATTTTTTCAGAAGTTTCAAAAATTGTTCCAGTTTTAAAAATTGTTCACAAGTTTAAAAAAAATTGTGCTTGGAAATTTTGTTCAGGAATTTCAAAATATGTTCATCTTTCCAATTTTTGTTTTAAAATTTGTAAAAATGTTCTGGTTTCAAAAAAATTGTTCAAGATATTGAAAAAATGTTCTTGTTTTTCGAAAATTTTATAGATTTTTAAAATTCGTTCACAAATTTGGTAAGTGTTTGCTTTTCACATAACATTACGTTTTTTGAAAAAATATTGCTTCGAAATTCCTAAACTACTTCGGATCTGCGCGGCTTGTTTGTTCTTTAAGTTTGATGCTAGCTATTTGACCAGCTACAAGAGCTAGCTCAGTTGGTAAGAACGCATCGTCTATAGCGGAGCGTAGCGTGTTTGAATCCCGGCCAACGCATATAATTTTTTGTAGCTACAGTGCGCGTTCAATTTCTTTTGCTGTCGCTGTCTTCATGGGCCGGCCCAATCGAAGTACCCCCTGTGCGAAACGGGGACAACTTGACGCAGAGCGCGTCACATAGGAGCTCCCAAAAACATTAGCGAACGAAAAAAAAACATACACGTGTGCGCGCAACGAAGCCCCGAACTGGCCAGCCCGTTGTATCACCTGCGGGCAGAAGGTCCACTGTTTGACGCTCACGGGCATCAAATAGGATCCACCATCCAGTTGACGAGGCAGGCCTTCGCCCACAGCAAGGTGCCATGGGCTGGCTCGGTTTCAGGCTTTCGAGCGCGCCCGCGTCTGTTTAGTTCGTTGTTTTTTTCTCTTTCATTTTTTCTCTTTTATGGTTTAGCTTTCCTTTTTTATTTGTCATTTTTTTTTGGTTTCTTATTTTATTTTTTGGTTTTCTTTTTTTTCTGACATTTATTTATTTCTTTTTTAGGAATTTCTCTTATGGATTTGTCTTTTCTTTCCTTTTTTTCTATATAAACAATAAACATTCTTTTAATATAAACCTTTTTTAATATATGTTGATCATTTTTTATAAACAGTGAAATTTTTGTAATGTGCGGTGAATTTTTTAAAAAAAATATAGTGGACTTTTTTTTAATGCATGATGAACTTTTTAAATATATGCTGAACATATTATTAATACACATGAAGCTTTTTAAAGCATAAACCAAATATTTTTTGAAACAAAAAAACAAAAGGAAAAACTAAAGAGAAAAGCATGGAGCAGGTTTTTCTAAAGAAAATGGAAAAAAAAAATCGACCAAGTGGAGCTCGCCAGAATTGGGCCGACTCATTGGCGCTCGCTTCATGAACGTTCGATGTATCCAGATTAGATGTTGGGTACGCATAGCCAAGGCCGAAAAGAGCTCCAAAAAGTTTGGTTGTATGGATTGGATGGAGCCAGCCTGGACCTGCTCCTGAACTGAAGGCTTTGGCTCATCTTCATTCGCTAGAGCTTTGGAACTACACCTGGTACGCCTTACCATGCAATATGAATCACCTCACATCATTCAAGAGACTGTTGATCGTTGCATGCTTGAACATCCGGTTGCTTCCAACATTGCCCCCGTCACTCGAGGAGTTCACACTCAAGCAGTGCAACGATGAGTTTGTGAAGTCTTGCGGGAGACACGCGGATATCCAAACTGGGAAATGATTGAGCATGTTCCCATGAAAAGTCTCCTAGGTCAAGGATATAAGACTGATATCCTGTGTTGATCTCCTTGTCCATTTTGTATTGCTTCCATGACTACGATATGTTACTAGTAACTCGTACATTTTTTTTCAACTCATTTGTTAACTTTCCAATCTCACGCGTCATGAAGATAATGAAGTGAATGTTCAACATATAGAAGTTCTAGTGCTATGAAACACTATAAGTGCCACCGTCCCAGCACCATCAAAAAGTTCATAAAACTCTGAAAATAATTTTCTGTTGTTGACAAAATTTATGTTTACAATCCCACAAAAATTCAGATCTACGTAAATTATATATGGAGTAATTTCTTTTAGGTGAATATATGGAGTTACTGTGAAGAAGAGGACAAACTGATATGTATCGACAGTCAATATATGGGATGAAGTTGGGCCATACACTGAAAGGCCAGGCCACATACGCATATGCTTCCTCTACAATAGTTTTTCCACCACAGCATCCCACAAGCCCTTTTGCCACGGTTGTGATAGCTCTCTCTCTCTCTCTCTCCCTCTCCCTCTCTCTCATGAAGCTTACAAGAAAACTAAAGGCAACTGATGGTGAACTTATGTTCATGCGTCAAAGAAAAAGGAAAACGAGGAGCCTTTTTTGTAATATCAAGAGAGCTTTATTGCGCCAGAGCATTCACAAAAATACAAGAGGGTTGTGAAAGACCCGAATACCATACATGACTGCTCTCATTCGGGAAGTAGAAAAATTCGCTAACGCGTGAACATCTCTACTACGCTCTTGTCGTTCATAGCCGAATCTGACAACCTGCAATGCACCTTTCTTCTCAATTTCCTTAAGGATCCACCAATTCCTTCACCAAGAAAATTGAATAAACACTTCGGCTTTGTGGAGACAAGAGCAATACCGGCAAGACCTTAATCTTCACTTTATTCAGAGTTGGTGTAGTAACTTGCTTCCGAGTCGGTCTCAGATTCGGAGGCGGATACCATTCACCAATGTTTGCGTGTGAACTTATTTTGGAGTATCTCTTTGTGTACTAGTATTTCTTCTCCGTATCCTTGCTTCTACGATGCCTTCTTTCTTTTTCTACCATCGTTGCTTCTCCTTTCTCTGTGAGGTGTCTCATCCTTCCTTTTGGGAGATGCTGAATAATCTAAGGCGCAACGTCTGGGCCTTCCATAATTGTGGAAACTCCTATCATGGATAGAAGGTTTTGAGTAACCATTTATTCATTTGGAGTAGCTTCTCTCCTTTTCCATTGAACTTGCTCTCATGTGCCACAATCCTTCCAATCACTTTTGTTGGCTCTAAATATTTGTAATTGGGCATCATTTGGATCAATGTGCACACAATATCATATTTTTTTATCCAAAGTTGTAAGGATCTTCTTGATGATGAGCTTGTCCATCGTTTCTTTGCTTCCTAACCCCGAAATCTCATCGGTAATGAATGCGCTTGGAGTACATCTCAGCTATAAATTAATCTTGAACTTATCGAGTTGACCTTGTAGGACGCCGTCCCACAGCTTGGCATCGAGTTCCTATTGTTGAAACAATTTTATAAATAACAACAAGGGAAAGGAGGAATTACATTGTGGACGGACAGATCCATCATACATGGCCTAAGTTGGGGCAATGCGCATGCGCTGAGCCAAACCAGGGCGAATCCCATGTAAGAAAATATGTAGGTCAGGCTTCGAATGTACCCCTGCTCAGTTGCTCGTCCTGCCTTGGCTTGGTTTACTATGAATCGGTAAAGTCACCAAGCTCCCTAGATTTGAGGCTCTCCAATGAATTGGAGCTGTGGGGATTGGGCGGGCTCGTTTGACAGGGTTGACATCTGGGCCACGGCTTTGGCGGCAAATATGAAACGTATAAACACACTGCCAACACGGGTCTAAGAGAGAATTGCTTTTTTTGGGAAGTCTAAGAGTAAATTGCTTTTTTAGGGGTCTAAGAGTGAATTGCCGGGAGCTCCTATTTGACGTTGGTTGGCCCATGTAGCTTTTCCGTGCATGTGCTCAAGAAAGGAAACTTGTGTTCGCTAAAAAAAGTTCGCAGCTTCCGGCTCCAACAAAACTGGCTACCTATTTTTTTATGTTAAACAATTTGGTAAGGCAAAAAGATCATGAATTTTATTTTTTCATAAAACTTGAAAATATTTATGAATTTTAAAATGTTCATGCTTTTCGAAAAGTGTTCCAAAAGTTCATTTAAAATTGTTCATGAATTTTAAAAATGACCAAATATTTAATAAACCTTTTGTGTTTTAAAAAACTTACATGAATTTTAAAATATTCATGAATTTTTAAATTGTCCATCAATTTTAAAAAGTGTTCACACATTAACAGTTGTTAATGAATGTAGTTTTTTTTCTAGGAATTGAAAAAATATTCATGAATTAGGAACTGTGAGAATAAAGAAATACAAGAAACAAATAAAGGAATAAAAGAAAAGGAAAAAATAAGAGAAAAGAAGAGGCCCTAAATAGAAGATTGGCAAAGTGCTCCTCCCATACCCGAATAACAGACTACCCCGAGTGCACAAAGACAAATAAACCCACATGAACAAGCAATAAAGTGGCGCTATTTCCGGAAGAAAAAAAACCCACGAAACATCCAGAGCACAAGAGGGAAAAACACCCCGTATATGGAAGATCGCAACAAGGTTGGACATCTCGCCGTGTTACTATGGGATAAAACTCGTATTGAAACGGCAAAAAGAAATCGTGGCATCGGTGCATTATTAAGTCGCAAAAAATGATGAAGATACGGGGTGGGGGGTCTTCTTCTCCAACTAATTAAGCACGATAATGTTTGTTGACCCTTGAAAAAGAGATAATGTTTTTTTGCTGATTACACACATAAATAATTATTTGTTCTGGAACTGGTTACTTAATTATTCGTAGTATAGTGTAGTGTAGTATACCCCAACAGCAAATGGGTTAGTTTACGATTTTCCTTTTGAGGATGGATTAATATATGATTAGTGCCACCTACCGGGCATCTCCTCATTTTGAGTACTAGTAGTAGCAGTACCTACTTGTGCTTAACCTCTTCTTTTTTTTCATAAAACTTGAAAATATTTATGAATTTTAAAATGTTCATGTATTTGGAAAAGTGTTCCAAAGGTTCATTTAAAAGTGTTCACGAATTTTAAAAATGACCAAATATTTAATAAACCTTTTGTGTAATAAAAAACTTACACGGATTTTAAATTGTTCATATTTTTTAAACATTCATGGATTTTTAAATTGTCCATCAATTTTAAAAATTGTTCACACATTAACAATTGCTAATGAGTGTAGTGTTTTTTCTAGGAATTGAAAAGATATTCATGAATTAGGAACTGTGAGAAAAAAGAAAAACAAGAAACAAATAAAGGAATAAAAGAAAAGGAAAAAATAAGAGAAAAGAAGAGGCGCTAAATAGAAGATTGGCAAAGTGCTCCTCCCATACCCGAATAACAGACTACCCCGAGTGCACAAAGACAAATAAGCCCACATGAACAAGCAATAAAGTGGCGCTATTTCCGGAAGAAAAAAAAAAACCACGAAACATCCAGAGCACAAGAGGGAAAAAACACCCCGTATATGCAAGATCGCAACAAGGTTGGACATCTCGCCGTGTTACTATGGGATAAAACTCGTATTGAAACGGCAAAAAGAAATCGTGGCATCGGTGCATTCTTAAGTCGCAAAAAATGATGAAGATACGGGGTGGGGGGTCTTCTTCTCCAACTAATTAAGCACGATAATGTTTGTTGACCCTTGAAAAAGAGATAATGTTTTTTTGCTGATTACACACATAAATAATTATTTGTTCTGGAACTGGTTACTTACTTATTCGTAGTATAGTGTAGTGTAGTATACCCCAACAGCAAATGGGTTAGTTTACGATTTTCCTTTTGAGGATCAATGTGCACACAATATCATATTTTTTATCCAAAGCTGTAAGGATCTTCTTGATGATGAGCTTGTCCATCGTTTCTTTGCTTCCTAACCCCGAAATCTCATCGGTAATGAATGCGCTTGGAGTACATCTCAGCTATAAATTAATCTTGAACTTATCGAGTTGACCTTGTAGGACACCGTCCCACAGCTTGGCAACGAGTTCCTATTGTTGAAACAATTTTATAAACAACAACAAGGGAAAGGAGGAATTACATTGTGGACGGACAGATCCATCATACATGGCCTAAGTTGGGGCAATGCGCATGCGCTGAGCCAAACCAGGGCGAACCCCATGTAAGAAAATATGTAGGTCAGGCTTCGAATGTACCCTGCTCAGTTGCTCGTCCTGCCTTGGCTTGGTTTACTATGAATCGGTAAAGTCACCAAGCTCCCTAGATTTGAGGCTCTCCAATGAATTGGAGCTGTGGGGATTGGGCGGGCTCGTTTGACAGGGTTGACATCTGGGCCACGGCTTTGGCGGCAAATATGAAACGTATAAACACACTGCCAACACGGGTCTAAGAGAGAATTGCTTTTTTTGGGAAGTCTAAGAGTAAATTGCTTTTTTAGGGGTCTAAGAGTGAATTGCCGGGAGCTCCTATTTGACGTTGGTTGGCCCATGTAGCTTTTCCGTGCATGTGCTCAAGAAAGGAAACTCGTGTTTGCTAAAAAAAAATCGCAGCTTCCGGCTCCAACAAAACTGGCTACCAATTATTTATGTTAAACAATTTGTTAAGGCAAAAAAAAAATCATGAATTTTTTTCATAAAATTTGAAAATATTATGAATTTTAAAATGTTCATGTATTTGGAAAAGTGTTCCAAAAGTTCATTTAAAAGTTTTCACGAATTTTAAAAATGACCAAATAGTTAATAAACCTTTTGTTCATGTTTTTTAAAATATTCATGAATTTTAAAATTGTCCATCAACTTTAAAAACTGTTCCCACATATTTGGAAAAGTATTTTTTCTATGAATTGAAAAGATATTCATGAATTAGGAACTGTGAGAAAAAAGCAATACAAGAAACAAATAAAGGAATAAAAAGAAAATGAAAATGAAAAAATAAGAGAAAAGAAGAGGCGCTACATAGAAGATTGGCAAAGTGCTCCTCCCATACGGAATAACAGACTACCTCCCGAGTGCACAAAGACAAATAAGCCCACATGAACAAGCAATAAAGTGGCGGTATTCCGCGGGGGGGACCACGAAACATCCAGAGCACAAGAGGGAAAAAACACCCCGTATATGCAAGATCGTAACAAGGTAGGACATCTTGCCGTGTTACTATGGGATAAAACTCATATTGAACCGGTGCATTATTAAGTCGCAGAAATTGATGAAGATACGGGGTGGGGGTCTTCTTCACCAACTAATTAATAAGCACGATAATGTCTGTTGACCCTTGAAAAAGAGATAATGTTTTTGCCGATTACACACATAAATAATTATTTGTTCTGGAACTGGTTACTTACTTATTCGTAGTATAGTGTAGTGTAGTATACCCCAACAGCAACAGCAAATGGGTTAGTTTATGATTTCTTTTTGAGGATGGATTAGTAGTAAATGATTAGTGCTACCTACCGGGCATCTCCTCTTTTTGTTTTTTTTTAACATGGGCATCTCCTCATTTTGAGTACCTACTTGTGCTTAACCTCTTTTTTTTTTCCTACAGGTAGTAGTACAACGCATACAGACGATGTACTAGTAGTTTTTATTTTTATTTTTATTTTTGAGAGGAGATACAACAGACGATGTACTACTCCCTCCGTTCTAAAATATAGTGCTTCCTCTATTTTCGTGGTTCAACTTTGACCATAAATTTAATCAACGAGACCGACTGCGGCAGGAGCAAAAGTTATACCAGTGAATTCGCATTCAAAAGAAGTTTTCAATTATATAATTTTTTCTTTCGCCGCAGTCGGTCTCGTTGGTTAAATTTATGGTCAAAGTTGAACCTCGAGAAACGCGGGCGCACTATATTTTGAAATGGAGGGAGTACTAGAGACGGAGGAAAAATGTTTAACCACGCCTTGGGTTCCTGATGATGCACTTTACCGATCACCTACGTCTTCTTCCTATCCTATAGTTTATAATTTATAACAAAGTGATTAGTCGATGGATTGATCGCTTGAAGATTTAGCAATTAAACAGACTTTAATCGCTCGCATATACTAATAGAAAAAAGGAACCTGATAAGTATCAAACCTTGGGTACGAGCCCATGGCAACTCCGAACGCTCTCGACGACAAGTTTAATGGCACGAGGATGGCATATTTTAGCTTATTTTTTAGCAGAAAATAAATTGCCGTGCTTGCCCCTAGCTTGCCGTCCTCTCGGTAACCAACTAAATTTGCCATGAGAAATGTTCGGTTGCCGTGCTTAAAATCCGAACGTCCGGTACTTATCATTTCGGTAGAAAAATGGAGAAAATAATGATGAGAAAAGAAAAGATGCCTCCTGCCTGCCTGCCTGCCTCCCTCCCTCCCTCTCCAGTCCTCGAGCGAGTCGTCTTCATCCCCTTCCTTCTCCTCGCTCGTCTCCTCTGCCGTCTGCGTGCGCGCATCCAATTTCAAATCCGCTCCTCCTCTCCGACCACACAGCCTCGGCCTCCAGCGCGCCCACCACCAGTTCTCGCCGCGCCGCCGCTCCTCTTTGCCTGAGCGGACCGGCGACTTGGCGGCGCGGAGCGGAGCGGAGATCCACCCCATCTGGACCTGGAGCTTCCTTGGACGGTAACGAACCCTAGCTTTCTTCCATAATAACTAGTATTTCCCGACCGCTAATCCCAGCTTTCTTCAGCCCAATAACTATCCCTGATTCATGTTTATCCACCTTATATGCTAGGGTTTACTCCTCCTTTCTTCTTCTACCTTATCTCTATCTCTACTGTATCTGTATCTACTGTATGTATTTTCTCCCCACTCGCCATGCTAATTTGGGGGCAATCCTTATAAAACCACCGACGGATTCATTAATTCATTCTTGTTTAATCCCCTTCCACCAATCTGCATACATAAACTCCAGCAACCTCTTCTTACTTGACTTTGACTCCAATCCATTCCTGGCAGACTGACTCACTTGCTTTGATTGCTTGCTTGCCTGCACACACATCAATCCACCCACTGATTTTTTCACTTGATACCTGGGCTGCTCTTTTTGTATCTATCTATGTATCTATGTATGTACGCAACCTCAACAAGCAATCTAGTGTATAAATTACAGACAGACTTGTATACTTTCAGGTGTCCCCTCTTCATTCATTTCCTAGTGTATACAGATTTGTCTAGCTTGTATACTCTATTCTTTTTTTTTAATCGGACCAACTTGTGTACTTGCTTACTTCGGCAACCGCCGTTTATTGGCTTTGAATCGAATCGGTTCCCATCTCTTGCTTGCTTGCACACACTCTGATTTTTACTACTTGTATTGTTTGATTGATGTATGCTTTCTATGTCTGTATGGAACCTAAACAAACACGCCGTACAAGGAAATGGAACGAGTGTGTGCTTTTGTTACTCATAAGGAAACTGTAGTTTCACCTGTTCGTTGCCAATGATTAATCATCTTGTTTGTTTTTTGGCTGCATCTGACATACATTCTTATGCCTGTTTACTCCAGGTCAGGCTCACGTTTCCCCTCCTGCCCGCCGACTCTTCGACGCACTGCTCGCAAACAGAAATGAAGCCTCAATGATATGAACCGCAACAACAATTGACAGAGCGCCATGGACCCCAGAAGGGACGCAGCTGCTGGCTCTGCGCCCCAGAGAGCCATGCATGCGCCATTGGTTTCGTCGTCCACCGCTCCTCCCCGTGTTCCAGAGTACCTTGTGCCGGGCGCTGTCAAGCCCGTCCTCAACTACTCTATCCAGACCGGGGAGGAGTTTGCCCTCGAGTTCATGAGGGACCGCGCCATGTCCCAGAAGATCCTGGCCCCTGGTGCGTCCGGAGACCAGAACGCTGCGACAAGCGGTTACATGGACTTGAGAGGGATGCTTGGTGCCAGCCACACGGCATCAGAAACTGGTCCTGATATATTCATGCTCCAACCTATTGTTGATCCGAGGCACAAGGAGCCCGAGAGAAAACCTGTTGCTCAGGTTCAGAATAGGAGCAGGCACTCGTCGACCAGGTCGGTGCCGCGAGCTCTGTCAGGTGGTGATGGTAGTAGTCGGGGACTGTCTCATGGCTATGCTTCCTCCGATGCTTCGGATGCCTCCAAGAGAATCAAGTTCCTGTGCAGCTTTGGGGGCAAAATCTTGCCCCGGCCTAGTGATGGGAAGCTTAGGTATGTTGGTGGTGAGACGCGCATAATTCGAATCAGCAAGGACATTTCCTGGCAGGAGCTCAGACAAAAGACGTCTGCCATCTTCAACCAGCCCCATATCATCAAGTACCAGCTCCCTGGTGAAGACCTCGATTCTTTGATCTCGGTGTCAGGCGACGAGGATTTGACAAACATGATGGATGAGTTTGCCATGATTGAAAGTGAAGGAGGTTCTCAGAAGCTCCGTGTTTTTCTGTTTTCCTCGCTCGATTTTGACGATAACCTGGGTAGCATGGATGGTGATTCTGAGCTCCATTATGTTGTTGCTGTCAATGGAATAGATGTAGGATCAGGGAAGCCTTCAAGTGGCCATGCTTTAGCAAGCACATCCGTGAGTATGATGGATCAGTTCATTAATCTCAATAACGATAATGATCAGTCAAACCCAAACCAAGGCATGTCAGATTTTCATGGTATGCGTGGGCCATCTTTGGTGCCTGCTGCTACTGTACCAACTCCAACACCGCCAAGTTTATCCAGTGATTACACTGCAAATTTGCAATCTTACCAAGGGCAGGAAATGCTGTACGCTCAGAGCTCTAGAGACAATTTCTATGACACTGAGAGACGCATCTCTATGCCTCTATCTGCGCCCTCAGATTATGGAGTGGCCTCTCAGTATGCGCCACATTCTGGGCCTGCATCTCTGGCAACTCCTGACCAGCGGTCTTATCGGGATGGCTTCATGATGCAAGGTTCTATAAATGATGCAAAGCAGGCTTCCAAGAACACGCTCCATCAGAAAAGTGAAGTGGACTACTTCCAAACCCTTGAGAATTTGAGTGCTCCTGTCCTGCATAATGATCTGTCTGTTTCAAATAGCATGCATTTGGAAGTGCCCCCTGCTTCTTCGACTCAAGAAGGCCGGACATCTTTTCTTCAACCAAGTGACAGTGGAAAGAGCCTAGAGCCCAGAGAGTTAAATGAAGATGACCGCCAGTCCTCTGGTGGAGCTTTTGCATCTGGATGTTCTGAATTTGAGTCTGACATGACCGATCATGGCTTCACGGATCCACAACCTGGTTCTGGGCGGACCTTCCATTCTGAACGAATCCCTCGGGAGCAAATGGAATCCCTGAATCGGTTGTCAAAATCTGATGATTCAGGTGCTCAGTTTCTAATACCTCAGTCTCAGTCTGGTGCGGCTAGAGAATCCATTGCAGAGGCTGCTGATTCTGTCGATGGAGCTGAAAATTCAAATTCAGGGACCCCATCACTGAACCTGAATGAACCGTCTAGCGATGATTCCCTAGCACAGTTTGAGAGAAACTTTGCCAAAGCTGTACCACGGCCGAGTCAATTTGGTATAATCATACCTTCAGAAGAATCAGATGCTAAAATGATGTCTGAAAATCCTGTGGTTGAACAGCAACAGGCCAGTGAAAAGAAGGCAGTGGATGTCCCTAACATCATGAATTCAGTTGAAAAGACTCCAGCTAAAGGTAATTTGAAAGCCACTACCACCAATAGAATGCAAAGTGCTAAGAAGCAGCTGGGAAGTGATGCTGCCATGGCACGTCGTGTTAGTTGGGAGGCTCCCAAGCCCGCGCCCCCCAATGATGTTAAGCATGATCCAGCTGTGCCATCGTCCACCAGCACTGCTGGAGCTGTTGCAGATAGTGTATCTGCAGCTGCTAACTCAGAGAACAGAGATTTTTTTGTTGATATCAATGACCGCTTCCCCCCTGATATTCTTTCCGATTTCTTTGCAAAGGCGAAAGATGCAGCACAGTCATCAACTCCTTTTAATGATCCTATTCTTAGCTTGAACATGCCAAACTATGAGCCTAAGAACTGGTCATTCTTCAGAAATCTTGCAAAGGATGAGTTCCCAAGCAAGAGTAATGACCAACAAGGCCTGGCAAAGATTGACGAAGGGATGTATGCATTCGCAGGAGCAGATAATGATGCAATCAGCATGAAGGGTTTGAATCCTACCTACAATTTTGATGCTGAGAAGAAGGCAGAGCCTTCCATCATAGTTGCTGACGTTGGCAGCATGCCTCCAGCTTATGCCACGTCACATATTGACCATCTCCCGAAGATGGAGAGGAGTGTTGAAGCATTTCAAGTTGACAATCCATATCAACCTATGGTGGACAATACGAATCTGCCTGCTCCAGATTTCGAGGTATGCATGTTTAGTAGAAGTCCACTGTCACCTTTGTCATCACACTGTGTTGTCATATTTATGATTGTTTTCATGGCTTCAGGAACCAAAGTTCGAAGAGGACAGAACTGCCGCACAAGTCATGGACGCATCTCTTCGAGATTCTGATTTTGAACACTTGCAGGTATGGTGGTTTTGTGTTGGAAGAAACTTAACATGTTTTGGCTAAATTCTCAAACCAGAATCATCTAAAGTCGCATGACGTTGCTATCTTTATTCATTGTTGTCAACATGTTTAAGTGTTATTGTTAGCTCCGGAAAGACAATATTAGCATTTTCTGGGTGCATAATATCCAATGGTCCTGCCAACCAAAGGCCACCTCACAATCTCTGTTACGAGCATAACCAGTAGCATGCCAACAATGCTCACTTTATTCTGTTGGGAAAAAATATATTTTAACAGATTATCAAGAATGAAGATCTTGAGGAGCTTAGGGAACTTGGTTCTGGCACTTTTGGAACCGTTTACCATGGGAAATGGAGAGGAACTGATGTGGCTATCAAGCGCATCAAGAAAAGCTGTTTTACAGGACGATCATCTGAGCAAGAAAGGCTGGTAAGCTCCTGAACCTGTGTTGAACTTGTTTGTTAAGTATGGTAGTTTGATTTCCCCATTTTTCTAGCATAAACTATGTGACACTAGACTCTGAATATGAAAGTTAGTTGCAGCATTACTGAACATTAAACTTCTCGAAATCTGTTACTCGTATTATCAATGTCTATATGACACTAGGCTCTGAATATGGATGGTAGTTGCGGCATTACTGAACATTAACCTTCTCGAAATCTTCGACGCGTATTATCAATGTCTATGACAGTAGGCTCTGAATATGAAAGATAGTTGCAGCATTACTGAACATTAACATTCTCGAATTCTTCGACTCGTATTGGTGTTGTATACCACAGCTGAAATTTCAGCAGAATGGAGATGCTGGGTGGATGCTCTAAATAAATATTTTGGTTTCTAGGCACAAGAATTCTGGCGAGAAGCTGAGATTCTGTCAAAGCTTCACCATCCAAATGTTGTAGCTTTCTATGGCGTCGTGAAGGACGGTCCAGGCGGTACCCTGGCGACTCTGACTGAGTTCATGGTTAATGGTTCTCTTCGGCATGTCTTGCAGCGGAAGGACAAGTAAGTAAGCTCTTCCTGGTGTTTTCCTTGTATTTGCCCTTCTCTGGATCTAAAGCTTGGACAGCTAAGCAAAAAATAAATCTCTTGTATAACCTGAAAGGTGTCCTGATCTCCGCAAGCGGCTGATCATAGCGATGGACGCGGCGTTTGGGATGGAATATCTGCATTCGAAGAACATTGTGCATTTCGACCTGAAGTGCGACAACCTGCTGGTGAACCTCAGGGACCATGCACGCCCTATCTGCAAAGTAAGCCTAGTTTGCGTTCCATCCACTCGAAAATAGTGTTGCCGTGACCACCTGTTGAGTAAATTACTACTATCGTTGTGTTCAGGTGGGTGATTTTGGGCTGTCCAAAATCAAGAGGAACACCTTGGTTTCGGGTGGCGTGAGGGGGACGCTTCCCTGGATGGCTCCAGAATTACTCAATGGGAGCAGCAGCAAGGTGTCTGAGAAGGTAAGACCGTGACGCGTCTCTCGTAGATATTGTTCTGCTGATATGTATCTAGGTGTGGCTTGTTCTTGGTTGACTGGACCAGTTGAGAGTTTGGTTAGCAAGAAGTTAAACTAGCATTGGATAGATAGAGTATATAACAGGGAGATTGTTTTTTTTTTGGTTTTGGCATAATGGATGCAGGTGGATGTGTTCTCGTTCGGGATCGTCTTGTGGGAGATCCTGACCGGGGAGGAGCCTTATGCCAACATGCACTATGGCGCAATAATAGGTATGCTGATGATTCATGGAGCTGTCTTTGTTCTTGTCCTCTTCCTTGATATATACTACTACTAGCGTTTATTTTTATTTTTTTTTGCGGGTGTACTACTAGCGTTTATATAGAGACTGGTGCTTGGTTGATCGATCTTGCTTGGCAGGTGGCATCGTGAACAACACGCTGCGGCCGCCTGTGCCGGCCAACTGCGGGCCGGAGTGGAGGAGGCTGATGGAGCAGTGCTGGTCGCCGGACCCCGCAGCACGGCCGGCCTTCACGGAGATCGCGGCGCGGCTGCGGTCCATGTCGGCGGCGGCCAACCAGCAGGCCAAGGCGGCGGCGGCGGCCAAGTAGAAATACAAATCGCCGGCTGGGTTTCTGGAGATTGGTGGGAGGAATGTATACTACTGCTACTTGCGGTTGTGGTGGGGTGGTGTATGTATTGTCTGTCTGTTATAGAGTTGTGAGTGTAAAAATATTGGTGAGATGAATGAAATGAATCGTGTCCTCAGTCGGGTGTAAAAATATACACACACTATCTACTATTATTTATCATAAACAAATATTATATATTATTATTATCCTATATATATATAAGTCGATCCAAAACGGCATTTTGTTTGTTTGTTATTTATGGGTTGGATTGTGTGCTAAACACTAATTGTACCGCTCCATCCATCCATTTTACAAAGTATGAATGCAATCGAGTGAATTGCAGAAAACATCGCCTGAGATTCACAAAAAAAGGTTTGAATTTTCGTAAAATATAATTATAGTATATGTAGCCTTCTTTTTTTTGTTTTTTTTGATTTTCCCTGACTTACTCTACTTCGCTGGGCAGAGGACCTTATTACTCCCTCCGTCCCATAATATATAAGATTGATCTTATATTATGGGACGGAGGGAGTGCATCACAACACTTCACAAATCGTGCGCTACGGTGTCCTGCTCGCTACTCTGTTTACTCAAGAAAGAAAAAAGGATAACCCAGCATCTGCTTCATATGATGCATACAGCCATTTATTGAATATGAAGCAAGTCCAAAAAACCAAGTACAAAACGGTTTACAACAAAACACAACCTAAACGGTCAAAAAGGAGATTACCCTGGCTGACTCCAATCAACCTCAGCATCGACTGCTACACAAGTTGCAGCTCCACACTTAACTACATTGTCTAGGTGCTTAAACATTGCAACCTGACAATTACACATGATGCAAACACAAGCACTAATGAGTGTTTATTACTACTCCCTCCGTCCCAGGAAGTACAAAACTGAAACAAGAATGTGATGAGGCAAACAACCACACCACCACCGCAAGTCCTTCCACCCAGCCCAAGCCAGCCAGTGATTTTCTATATTGCCGCCGCTGACATTGACTGTAGCCGTGCCGCGATCTCTGTGAAGGCCGGCCGCCGCGCGGGGTCCTGCGACCAGCACTGCTCCATCAGCCTCCTCCACTCCGGCCAGCAGTTGTCCGGCACCGTCGGCCTCAGCGTGCTATTTGCTATGCCCCCTGGATGATCGATCAATCATGGTTTAAAGTTTAAACACCGTCACAGGTTTGAAAAAATGAAAAACATCTCCTGGAATCATGATATAAGATTAGAAGGGACACATAGCAGATTGCATACCTACTATTGCGCCGTAGTGCATGTTGGTGTAGGGTTCCTCATCGGTCAGGAGCTCCCACATGACATGACGATACCGAACGAGAACACGTCGACCTGCATCCATTATGCCAAAACAACAAACTCTCCCTGTCATATATTATAGTCACTACCAGTTTGGGTGTGAAAATGAACACATGTATTCTTTTTCCTTTTTTTTATTGACATTTCCATAAAAACATTTTTGATGCGCGTGAGCATATGCTCCCAAGAGCCGAATTGGATTTCCGGTAAAAGTTCACAAACAAAACAAGCACAGTAGTGTTGCTGCGGCTAGAGGCACGACAGTCTTTACCTTCTCAGACACCTTGTTGGTAGTCCCGTTGAGTAGTTCTGGGGCCATCCATGGCAGCGTGCCCCTAAGATCACAGGAGATCAAGCTGTTCTTCTTGATTTTGGACAGGCCGAAATCACCTACCTGGACAAGAAGAATATTACTCTACTAAATTTACTCAGGTGGTCACCACAAACACAATTTAAGTCAATGGAAACTCGACTTACTTTGCAGATAGGGCGCGCGTGGTCTCTGAGGTTGACCAGCAGGTTATCAGACTTGAGGTCGAAATGGACAATGTTCTTGGAATGCAGATATTCCATCCCAAATGCCGCGTCCATCGCTATGATCAGCCGCTTACCAAGATCAAGACACCTTCCAAGTCATACAAGATAGATATATATTGTGCTTAGTTATGATCTGCAGTAAATCCAAACAAGGACAAAATGAATGAAAGAAAGAAAAGATTACTTGTCCTTCCGCTGCAAGGCATGCCGAAGAGAACCATTAACCATGAACTCGGTCAGAGTCGCCAGGGTACCGCCCGGCCCGTCCTTCACCACGCCATAGAAGGCTACGATGACAGAATCTCAGCTTCTCGCCAGAATTCTTGTGCCTAGAAACCACAATGTTTATTTAGAGCATCATTACAGCACCCAACATCTCCATTCCATTCTGCTGAAATTTCGGCTGTGGACCAGTGGTACATATGAGATGAGATCACACTGATAATAATACGAGTCACAGACTTCCAAAACGACAATTTCCAGTAATGATGCAATTACCTTTCATGTTCGGAGCCTACTGACATGTTGTATATGTTACAAGAAAAAAATTGGGGAAAGCAAACTAGCATGCTTAACACACTACTAGTATTGATGCAGGTTCCAGAAGCTTACTTGCTCAGAAGATTGGCCTGAGAAACAGCTTTTCTTAAAGCGCTTAATAGCCACATCAGTTCCTCTCCACTTTCCATGGTACACGGTACCGAAGGCGCCGGAACCAAGTACCCTGAGCTCCAGGAGATCTTCATTCTTGATAATCTGTTAAAATACTTTCTTTAGTTTCAAAAGAAAGAGATAAGTTTGTTGCAACACAACGCATCACCTGCAGCTGATCGGTGAGACTGACGATGGGCGCGTTGGTCTGCGGGTTCTCCCATATCGCCGCGTAGAGCCGGAACCCCAGCTCCCGAACTTGATTCAAGTGTTCGCTCATCAGACCCCTGATTTATTTATTTATGCATCGTCAAGAAAGAAAGAAAACATGCCCGAGCTGGTTAATTGTCCGTAAATTAAACCTTGCAAGTTATTACTGGCCTACCGAAACGTTCTGTTTCCGAGAATAGGGAAAAACAGAGCACCGGGCTAGTGGGAGGGACTGAGAATAGGAACCTGGAAGAAGCCGATCTGGGTGACGACGGCGGCGCGGTCGGGGTTGGCGAGATCGACGACGGGGACGACCTCGTCCAGGCGCGACCGCTCCGCCTCCGCCCGGACGTACTTGTCGGGCAGCGTGTGGTGCACGGCCGTTGAGATGAGCTGCTCTGCCATGCCGGCCGGCGGAAGGGGAGAGAGAGAGAGATAGTGGCGCGATTGGGTTTGTGAAGGCGGGGAAGTCGGGAGTATTTATGCCGCAACCTTGACAGGGACAACCGCGGCCGGAAAGATTCCAGTGCGGCATACAAAAACCCTTGCCGGATCCAGCGTAGGTCACGGAGCTCGCTCGGGAGAGAAAACGCCCCCTCCCCACCTTCTCCCAGAATCGTCCCTCGATATATTTTTTACAATCCTATCTAGTTAAGGTCTAACTATAGGATTGTAAAAAACATATGAAGAGGCGATTCTGGAAGAAGCTGGGGAGGAGGGCGATTCTGGGAGAATCGTCCAAAAGAACTGGCCCTCGAGCTGCTCCCGTAAATTGCACTAGAGGCTGCTCGTTCTCGAGAATCTAGCTTCCAGGAGCTGAACCGTTCGACGGGCTTCTCGGCAAGCTGGAAGCGGGAGGAGATCCGAACGGGGTACGTAACTCCACAAGTCCACAGGCGTGCAACCCCTCAAGTGTGAACCTATCGAGGGTGATTCCTCTTTCACCATCTCCGATGATGCCACTGCCGTGCAACCCCTCAAGTGTGAACCTATCGACGGTGATTCCTCCAAGTTCACATTCACAGTTACATCAAGTGGGAATCCATCGAGGGTGATTCCTCTTTCACCATCTCCGATGATGCCACTGCCGTGCAACCCCTCAAGTGTGAACCTATCGACGGTGATTCCTCCAAGTTCACCTTCACGGTTACATCGAGTGGGAATCCATCGAGGGTGATTCCTCTTTCACCATCTCCGATGATGCCACTGCCGTGCAACCCCTCAAGTGTGAACCTATCGACGGTGATTCCTCCAAGTTCACCTTCACAGTTACATCAAGTGGGAATCCATCGAGGGTGATTCCTCGAATTTCCCCCTTGATGACACGTACACTAAGTTACCTTTACATGTTGCTCCTTTTACTGGTGCTGTGGGTCTGAAGGGATAGGCGGTACCACCCGATAGAGGTGGACCTTAGTTCCCGACGGTCTCTTGTGAGTCAGGTTGACCTAGAGGGTACCCGCGAGATAATTACGAGGCACGACCGGGCAGGCAAACCGCCCTAGAGAGGGATGGGCCTGACCCTTGCCGTAAATCCTCGAGACGGGGCGACAGGATCACTCATCGTCTTCTCGCGCTCCCAATACACTAACGGTTTGGATATGTGATCTGAGTAGGCCTCTGGCCTTTTCACACTAATCACCACGCGGGAATAAGTATGGACACTCGGCGTCGTACGATTCTCCCGAAAGCTCTATAGACGTCACAGTTGAGCGGCACGCACCCAGGTGGTCCGCGTAAGCGCCTGCTTTGTA
Organism: Thinopyrum elongatum; assembly: GCA_011799875.1. NCBI lineage: Eukaryota > Viridiplantae > Streptophyta > Magnoliopsida > Poales > Poaceae > Thinopyrum > Thinopyrum elongatum. The sequence goes on from CM022301.1 coordinate 622,663,046, forward strand.
TAAAGAGGTAGCTAGGACTGATCCCGGCCGTCCTCACAACGTGCAGGAGTGCTTAGGATGATTGGCCCATGACCCCTTCGCACTTAGGATTTAGACTGGTGTGCTGACCTCTCTGTTGAGCTTAGGTAGGACTACGATGTGTCGATCAGCCGAGGCCGGGCATGACTCGGAAAAGTGTGCCCAGCCGAAGTTAATCGAGCGTGTTGGGTAAGTTGGTGCACCCCTGCAGGTAAGTATATCTATTCGAATAGCCGTGTCCACAGTAATGGACGCTCGGAGTTGTATCCCGATCTATTACGACTAGAACTAGATACCGGAGACACTAAATCGATATGATGGCTCCGGGATCGCTTTCTCGCAGGGAGTCGAGCAAGGATCTCTGGGCATTGCTACTACATATTTAATACTTATGTTATACTAATCTGCACTCTTCTAATGCTACAAGACGCTGCAAGATGCTAGTCTTCGATAGGCTAGGCCTTACCTTCTATTCTGGCATTTCTGCAGTATAGTCCAAAGATATAGCTTCATTCCTTTGATACCGATGCATACTTAGTATATATCTGATGTAAGTCTTGCAAGTACTTTGGATGAGTACTCACGGTTGCTTTGCTACCCCTTTTATCCCTTCCACCCGATTGCTGCGATCATATGACGGAGCTCATATGCCAGCTGATCCCGCCGATGGCTACTACTACCCCGACGGAGCCTACTACTACGTGGATACCACCGACGACCAGGAGTAGTTAGGAGGCCCCAGGCAGGAGGCCTGCGCCTTTTCGATCTAGATGTCGTTGTTTTGCTCAGACTTCTTAAAGCAAACTTGTTACTTATGTATGTACTTCTCACTGACTTATGTATTCGAGCCTTCGTGGCCCTGGCTTGTCATATAAAGCTTTATGTTTGAATTTGTGTCTAGAGTTGTGCTGTGATATCTTCACATGAGTCTCTGATCTTGATCGTGCGCATTTGCGTGTATGATTAGTGCACAATTGAGTCGGGGGCGTCACACTTATCTTACTCGAGGCGAACTTCCTGAGGATGAACTTATTGCTCATCAGTTTGTCAGACGCTCCACGTCCATGACTAATATTAATGGTGAGCTACACATGAGAAGCATTACAAGTGTTTTCCAGCGTTGTGTTTCCCCTGAGGATGGACGAGAAATTCTCAATGAGATTCACTCTGGTGACTGTGGTCTGTGGACATCATGCTGGCTCAAGATCCTTAGTGGCGAAGACTTTTCTACACAACTTTTACTGGCTCACGGCTCACGTAGATGCTAAGGATATCGTGTGCAAATGTGATGGTTGCCAGTAGTTTGCACGTCAGGCTCATGTGCCGGCTCAAGAGCTTCGGATGATTCCAATCACTTAGCCCTTTGCAGTTTGGGGGCTTGATATGGTTGGTCCGTTCAAACCATCCAAGGACAAGAAGACCCACTTGTTGGTCGCCGTTGATAAATTCTGTTGGAAATATGCCCTAGAGGCAATTGTATTATTATATTTCCCTTATTCATAATTAAGAGTTTATATTTCATGCTATAACTGCTATGATCTTGGAATATGCGATTCAGTGGAAAACTCATATGCACGTGTGAAATGATAAACGGTAAAAAATAGGTTCCAGGTCTCACCTCTAAGACCGGCTCAAGTGTTGTTGGTGATCACGTTTTTTGGATCTTAGGATATCGTTAAGTGTAACGATAGCCTAAAAACAACATTGAGGGTATTACGTTAGAAGAACGATCATATTGAATCAACCCAATACTTGTGTGTTATACTATGTGACCATATTGTCTGAAATCATCTGTTATAACACGGAGTGTTAGCATGTGTTTTAGTTCCTCAGACCATTAGAGTGTCTCGGTCACTTCCTACCGGACGGTGGGCTTTGGGGTTGCTCAAACGTCATCTGTAACAAGGTGATCATAACGACAACTTTCAGGCTGATCGGAAAGTTTGACAAGTGACCGGACAGCTCGAGAGTGGGATTTGCTCCTCCGACGATGGAGAGATATTCTTAGGACCCTCTCGGTGTGACGACATCCATAATCGTCTGGCCAGACACAGGTGACTACATCACGGGGATGCTGGAACACGTCAACAAGAAAGAAGAACAAAACCGGTAACGGGAGCAAACGGTATAGTGAGCATGGTGATGACTCAAGAGGATACCGATGCACACCGAGTCTTGTAAAGTATCACGAAGCAAAGGAACATCACATGATAACCAAAGGTTCACTCTAATATCATTCATGTAATCATAGGGACCGATATGGATGTCCACGGTTCCGCTATCGGTCATTGAATGAAGGAGTTTCGTTCATGTCTATGGTTACCGAACCTACGGGGTCACAAGCTTAAGGTAATCACGATCTGCTGAGTGTTAGTAGGACGGGAGTGATGAGAATATATTTGTGGAATTGTTTCATTAATATCCGGAATAGTTTCGAGAGGTTCCAGAAGCGTTTCAGGGTCACCGGAAGGGTTTCGGTGAATATCAGGTAATACCGGGTATTACCCATTAATATATATAGGTGGAAAATGTTTTCGGGGATGTTAAATTATATATATAATGCCCTAAAAATGTTTAGAACAAATGTATATTTAATTTAATATCAACGGGCCTAATAAGGCCAAGTGGTGGAAGACCACTTGGGCCATAAAGGCCCAATAAGGGTGGCGCCCCCTTCTCCCCATGGAAAGGGGAGAGGGAGGCCGAATTGGAGGGGGATTCCCCCTCCCCTTGGCCGGCCACAAGGGGGAGACTTTCCCCCTTTGTGTGGCGCCCCTCCTCCCCTCCCAACCTATATATACTAGAGGATTTCCACCCTTTTGGCACATAAGTTTTGGGGCCTCCTCTAGTTGATCTAGTGCATGTTCTAGTTGGTCCTAGTTGACTAATTAGAGCGAGCCATAGCCACCTCTAATCCTCATAATTAGAAGTCCCGTGTCATTCTAATCTTCTCCCTCTAATTCTCCGGCGACGATTAGCTCTGGACGGCGAAGCGCTGCCGGATCGTGAAGACCGTACGCTTGCAACCAAGTAGAGAGGCCGTGCTTTCGGTCTTCCATTCGAGGGATCGTTCGTGGGCGGTTCGTGGGATCGTCATCAACGTTCGAGGGACTTTCAGTACGATCTACACCGACTCGTCTACTTTCGCTGCACTCCCGGAGTCGGTAACGATCGTTGATCACAACCCATTATGCATCTTCATATTGTTCCTGGGTGATCGTAGCTAGGGCAATTTTTTTGTTTGCTACTACATTTCTGTTGACACCAAATTTTGGCATGGTAAAAAACATAATTAAGAAAGGCTCAAATGGAAAAGTGCTCAAAGTGAAAAAGTTCCGTATCGTCAAAATGAGAAACTTTGATATTTGGGCCATAGTCATCCGATCTCATCTCTATGGCCGAAGTTGTGTTTGAAGTACTGAGATTTTGTATCCAGAACACTGTTCAGCTGATTACGCCCCCAAGACGGCCTCATATGGAAAACTGATCTACACGAATTGTCTTCGTCTCGTCGAAGCGATCGATTTTGATATAAAAATGGTCCTAATCCGAGTTTGTATCAAAAGTTAGAGCCCGCACAGCGCGATCCTGCACTGAGCAAAATATGACGCCCGGGACCAGACACACATGTGAGTATGTCTGATGAGCTGCGTGAATAATTACCTGTTTTGCGCGAGCGATTTGGCCCTCAAGATGGCCTTTGATAAAAAAACGTTCAACATGAAAGTTGTTCATCTCGTCGGAACGGTCAAAATTGCTTTTGGGCTCGTTTCTATCCGAGGTCATTTGCCACCTCGAAAAGGACCCGCAAGGTGCAGCCAGTTTTAGACCGAACAGTTTGGGAAAGTTCGAACAAAACCATCCGATTTTGACTAGGATTTTGGACGTGAATCCAAGTCTTTTCCTTGCACGGGAAGTCCAGCTGCCTCTGATATACCTAAGGGGTGACGGCTGATTGAACAACACACAATCGATCAATTCATCTACCACTTTTTATCTTTTATCTTTTCTCCTTAACCCTTGTTCTTCTTCTTCCTCGTTCTTCGTTCATTCTTCTTCATTGCAGGGCGGCGAATCTCGAGGCCCTAGGGGTGATCAGGTCAACCTAGGGCAGCCCATAGCCGCCGCGCGCCCTTACGGGGCCTCTCCCGGGCGTGTGGGGTTTCGGGTCTACAAAAGCGCCCGCCGGATTGCTTGCGTACCGCGCTTCCGGCCGGGTCTCCTTCGACGTGAGCTGCGGTGCATCGCCCCCGGCATTGAGGGTACACGGTGACGTGTCCATGTGCGAACACACTTTTTGGCGACTCCGCTGGGGACGAAGCTTTGAACGGTCTCCGGCCTGTTCTTGCTATGAAGGGATCGTCATCTAGGGTTTGCAATCTACAAAGGAAATATGAATACCCAATTCCCTATTGTAGATGCAAATAATTCATATGGTGTTACTAGATCGTTCAATGAGTATACTTTATCGGCCAGCCCTAGTTTTTTCAATCATGCATCTAATTACGTGCAAAGGCCGATTCAAAGTAATTTACATGCTTCAACTTCTTATGATACTAGTAACATGCACCATATGTACTCCAACTCTCATGCATCGGCAACCCCACAAATACATATGCCGATGAATAACATGATGGGTTTGGTTAATCAATTTGAAACACCTCATGTTAAAATTTCCAATAGCATACAAGAAAGTGTTTCACCTTTTTATTCATCGGCAACTAATTTGCAATATACTAGTTCAACCATACCGATGGATGGGAGAATTGGCCATGCTACTACTAGCTATTCGGCCAATTACTCTCAACCATCATATGCTACACCTCTTGTTAGTAAATTTTCAGCACCGTACGCAACTGTAGATGTTCATAATTCGGCCCCGCACTTTCATGGTCATAGCCGAATAAGTGAAAATTTTGCAGGAACACATGTGTCGTCATCTAATACTGTAGCATATAATGCATGCTCTACGCAATTTGAGAATTTCGGCAACACTCACGAATCATTGCCGAAAGAATCTGAAAGTATTGCGGAGCAATCCCTTCCAGAAGCGGTTGTGGCTGCATTAAAAAAGAGCTTGGCATAAAACAAGAGGATTAGTGCTCTTTGCCTTGAACAATATGAAAATGGGTTGTTTCCTGATTATGCTGCGATAAAGGCTAGAGTTTTGCAAGAAGATGAAACTTCATCAATTGATAGAATTGGCGAGAGAGCATATGGTTATACAGCAGTGCATACACCTCCACCTAGTTCAACAGCATATTATACATCCCCTACACAGTTGCAAAATTTCGGCAACACTAACAGTTCATTGCCGAAAGATCCTAAAAGCATTGGGGGGCAAACTGATCTAGAGCGGGATGAAATTGAGAGGGGAGTTAAAGCTTTGCGCGATAGGGTGCAAGTACTTCGCCAAGAGAGAATTGATAGGGAATTGGCTCAAAGAAAAGAAGCCTTGCCAATTGATATAACCGGTGAAAAGAATGATGATTCGGAAACTAAAAGTGCTTATGTTGAAAAAGCCGAATCAAGTAGTATATATTTCGAATCCATCAAATCCAAAGAAGCAAGCATCACTGAGAAAGGGCATGGCAAGCATAGGAAAACAGCGGTGCTTGATTTTTCTGAAGTTAATGGAACCTACTTCCTGCCCTATGAGTTCCGTGCCATAGAAGTTGACGAGCCTCAAGGACAAGAGCAAGTAGCCGAACAAAGTTCGGCTGACAAGGATCTTCAAAGTAATGATGCGCGGAATCAAGAATAAGATGATAAGGCGTTGGGGATCCATCCAAAGACGGAGCAAGATATTGTTCAAGTCACACCACCATCATGCTCTCCCCACATATTTCAAGAGGTATGCCTAGCAAGTAATTTACCTATTTCCAGATTTGGTCGCAACTTCATAGTTGATGCATCTACTAGAAAAATTCTCATAAGTAATTTTGAAAGACCAATGGTGAAGAGAAATTTACTTGTTAGCAATAAAATTGTTACAAATCATATCGGTCAATACATTGTACCATTCAAAGAGACCGATGGTGACTTATTATTGCAGCCAAAGCTTTTCCAATTGCTTTATTTAAAGTTCATATCTAATTGGGTAGCTTTGCTTTCTTCATACTTGGCTTACGCATGGTCTCAATTGAGACATGTATGTTCTAACTATTTTGATTTGAGAAATTTAAAGCCAAGGTTATATTCTATTGAGAAAACCGATGATAGTATAATTTGTTTTTCAAAGACATCGGAGATAGAGTGCAAAACACAATGCATAGCCGAATGGGGTGATGTAAAATCTGAACCATTCGTTTGCTTAACTCCAAAGCCGTTCTCACAGCAAGATCGGCTAGAAAATAAAAAGTTTACCTTCAATTCAAGCATGTGTAATCAAATATTTGATTTGTTGCTGAAAAATAATTACATAAGAATTCTTGATCACCATGTCAAGCCATCAATTCAAGGACGAATGTATTGCAGGTTGCATCATTCGTTCAAACATAATTTTCAGGATTGCAACATGTTTCATCAAATAGTTAAATCGGCCATCGAGAAAGGACGATTGAAATTTGTTGAAACACCAAGGATGACCAGTCTATTCCGATTGGTCCTGATGGCAAAAAGTTTTTGAATTGGCTGCTTCAAGATGATTCCTTTAAGAATGAGAAGGTAAAAATTGCAGGTGATGAGATCAAGCTTTCAAGTAAAGAAGTTGTTCAAGAGCACAATGAAAATATTCTTGAAGGCATGAGTTCTATCAAAGTTACAGTGAAGACGCCAAGGACTGGGGGGCAGCAAGGCCGTTTCCTAGTAATTCCTCAAATAATTATGGTAATTCCTACAACAATTCTTATGGAAATTATAATAAGATGCCCTCTGATCTTGAGAACAATATTAAAGAATTTATTAATTCGCAAAAAGTTTTCAATGCTATGGTTGAAGAAAAATTGCTCAAGATTGATGATTTGGCTAGGAACATTGATAGAATTTCTCTTGAGATTGATTCTTTGAAAATTAGATCTATGCCACCCAAGCTTGATATTAATGAATCTCTTAAAGCTATTAAAAATTTCTATTGATGAGTGCAAAGAAAGAACCACTAGGATGCGTGCTAAGTGAGATTGGTTTGTAAAAGCGTGTTCTTCGATTTCTTGTGAAAATAATGATGAAGATCTTAAAGTGATTGGTGTGACTCCTATTGAATCTTTGTTTTCTAATATAAATCTTGATAAAGATGGGACTGGAGATGAGTCAACTTTAGCTAGAAGGCATCCCAATGATTCGGAGTTTATAGATCTTAATGCAAAAATTGATAAAAGTGGGATTGGAGAGGTCAAAACTTTAAGTAGGGATGAACCCACTCTTTTGGATTTCAAGGATTTTAATTATGATAATTGTCCTTTGATAGATTGTACTTCCTTGTTGCAATCCATGTTGTATTCCCCTCATGCTTATAATCAAAATAAAGCTTTTACTAAACATATCGTTGATGCTATGATGAAATCTTTTGAAGAAAAACTTGAGTTGGAAGTTTCTATCCCTAGAAAGGTTTATGATGAGTGGGAACCTACTATTAAGATTAAAATTAAAGATTATGAGTGCCATGCTTTGTGTGATTTGGGTGCTAGCGTTTCCACGATTCCAAAAACTTTATGTGATGTGCTAGGTTTCCGTGAATTTGATGATTGTTCTTTAAATATGCATCTCGCGGATTCCACTATTAAGAAACCTATGGGAAGAATTAATGATGTTCTTATTGTTGCAAATAGGAATTATGTGACCGTAGATTTCATTGTGCTTGATATAGATTGCAATCCTACATGTCCTATTATTCTTGGTAGACCTTTCCTTAGAACGATTGGTGCAATTATTGATATGAAAGAAGGAAACATTAGGTTTCAATTTCCGTTAAGGAAGGGCATGGAACACTTTCCATGAAAGAAAATTAAGTTGCCATATGAATCTATTATGAGGGCTACTTATGGATTGCATACCAAAGATGACAATACCTAGATCTATGTTTTATGCCTAGCTAGGGGCGTTAAACAATAGCACTTGTTGGTAGGCAACCCAATTTTACTTTTATGTTTTTTGTTTTTGGTTCTGTTTTTCAATAAATAAATATTATTTCCTCTGTAGTAATTGTGTTTTGGTTTTTTAGTTGGTGTTTGAGCCAAGTAAGACCTTTGGGATGGCTTACGGTGATAGTTGATTTGATCTTGCTGAAAAACAGAAACTTTTGTGTCCAGTAACAGAATTGTTTAAATTCACTGGAGCGTGTAAAAATCCTGAATGTTTTACACAAGATTTATATACAAATTTCCTATGTTGTCCTAATTTTTCAGAGTTTTTAGAGTTACAGAAGTATGAGAACAATTCAGATCTTCGCAGACTGTTCTGTTTTTGACAGATTCTGTTTTCTATGTGTTGTTTGCTTATTTTAATGAATCTATGGGTAGTATCGGGGGGTAAGAACCATGGAGAAGTTGGAATACAGTAGATATTACACCAATATAAATAAAGAATGAGTTCACAACAGTACCAAAAAGTGGTGATTTATTTTCTTATACTAACGGATCTCATGAGTTTTCTGTTGAGTTTTGTGTTGTGAATTTTTCAAGTTTTGGGTAATGGACTATGGAATAAGGAGTGGCAAGAGCCTAATCTTGGGGATTACCAAGGCACCCCAAGGAAATATTCAAGGACAACCAAGCATCTAAGCTTGGGGATGCCCCGGATGGCATCCCCTCTTTCGTCTTCGTCTATCAGTAAATTTACTTGAGGCTATATTTTTATTCACCACATGATATGTGTTTTGCTTGTAGCGTCTTGTATGATATGAGCCTTTGATTTTAAGTTTGCCACAATCATCATTGCTGTACACACCTTTTGAGAGGGACACGCATGAATCATGAATTTATTAGAATACTCTATGTGCTTCACTTATATCTTTTGAGCTAGGCAATTTGCTCTAGTGCTTCACTTATATCTTTTTAGAGCACGGTGGTGGCTTTATTTTATAGAAATTGTTGAACTCTCATGGTTCACTTATATTATTTTGAGAGTCTCTCTAAACAGCATGGTAATTTGCTTAGGTTATGAATTTAGTCCTAATATGATGGGCATCCAAGAGGGATATAATAAAAACTTTCATATAAAGAGCGTTGAATACTATGAGAAGTTTGATTCCTGATGATTGTTTTGAGATATAAAGATGGTGATATTAGAGTCATGCTAGTGAGTAATTGTGGATTGGTAGAAATACTTGTGTTAAAGTTTGTGATTCCCGTAGCATGCACGTATGGTGAACCGTTATGTGATGAAGTAGGAGCATGATTTTTTATTGATTGTCTTCCTTATGAGTGGCGGTCAGGGACGAGCGATGGTCTTTTCCTACCAATCTATCCCCCTAGGGGCATGCATGTAGTACTTTGTTTTGATAGCTAATAGACTTTTGCAATAAGTATGTGAGTTCTTTATGACTAATGTTGAGTCCATGGATTATACGCACTCTCACCCTTCCACCATTGCTAGCCTCTCTAGTACCGCGCAACTTTCGCCGGTGCATTACACCCACCATTTACCCTTCCTCAAAACAGCCACCATACCTACCTATTATGGCATTTCCATAGCCATTCCGAGATATATTGCCATGCAACTTCCACCGTTCCATTTATTATGACACGCTCCATCATTGTCATATTGCTTTGCATGATCATGTAGTTGACATAGTATTTGTGGCAAGGCCACCGTTCATATTTTTCATACATGTCTCTATTGATCATTGCACATCCCGGTACACCACCAGAGGCATTCATATAGAGTCATATTTTTGTTCTAGAATCGAGTTGTAATTCTTGAGTTGTAAGTAAATAAAAGTGTGATGATCATCATTATTAGAGCATTGTCCCATGTGAGGAAAGGATGATGGAAGCTATGATTCCCTCATAAGTTGGGATGAGTCTCCAGACTTTACAAAAAATAAAAGAGGCCAAAAGAAGCCCAAACAAAAAAAAGAGAAAAGAAAAAAAATGAGAGAAAAGAGAGAAGGAGCAATGCTACTATCCTTTTACCACACTTGTGCTTCAAAGTAGCACCATGATCTTCATGATAGAGAGTCTCCTATGTTGTCACTTTCATATACTAGTGGGAATTTTTCATTATAAAACTTGACTTGTATATTCCAATGATGGGCTTCCTCAAATTGCCCTAGGTCTTCGTGAGCAAGCGAGTTGGATGCACACCCACTTAGTTTCTTTTTGAGCTTTCATAAACTTATAGCTCTAGTGAATCCGTTGCATGGCAATCACTACTTACTCACATTGATATCTATTGATGGACATCTCCATAGCCCGTTGATACGCCTAGTTGACATGAGACTATCTCCTTCTTTTTGTCTTCTCCACAACCACCATATTCTATTCCACCTATAGTGCTATATCCATGGCTCACGCTCATGTATTGCGTGAAAGTTGAAAAAGTTTGAGAATATCAAAAGTATGAAACAATTGCTTGGCTTGTCATCGGGGTTGTGCATGATTTAATACTTTGTGTGATGAAAATGGAGCATAGCCAGACTATATGATTTTGTAGGGATAACTTTCTTTGGCCATGTTATTTTGAGAAGACACGATTGCTTTATTAGTATGCTTGAAGTATTATTGTTTTTATGTCAATATTAAACTTTTGTTTTGAATCTTATGGTTCTGAATATTCATGCCACAATAAAGAAAATTATATGGATAAATATGTTAGGTAGCATTCCACATCAAAAATTCTGTTTTTATCATTTACCTACTTGAGGACGAGCATGAATTAAGCTTGGGGATGCTTGATACATCTCGAACGTATCTATAATTTTTGATTGTTCCATGCTATTATATTATCTGTTTTGGATGTTTTATATGCATTAATATGCTATTTTATATTATTTTTGGGACTAACTTATTAACCTAGAGCCCAGTGCCAGTTTATGTTTTTTTTCCTTGTTTTTGAGTTTTACAGAAAGGAATAATAAACGGAGTCCAAATGGAATAAAACTTTCGCGATGATTTTTCTTGGACCAGAAGACACACGTAGGACTTGGAGAGGAAGGCAGAAGAGTCCCGAGGGCTCCAGAAGCCCTCAGGGCGCGCCCTAGGGGGGCGCTCCTGGCTTGTGGGCCCCACGGGAGTCCTCCAACCCTAATCTTTGGCCTATAAATTTAGAAATATTCCAAAACCACCAGAAGCGTCCACCAAAATACTTTTCCGCCGCCGTAACCTTCTATTCCCGTGAGATCCCATCTTGGGGCCTTTTCCGGCATCCTGCCGGAGGGGGATTCGATCACGGAGGGCTTCTACATCAAATCTATTGCCCTTCCGACGAAGCGTGAGTAGTTTACCATAGACCTACGGGTCCATAGCTAGTAGCTAGATGGCTTCTTCTCTCTCTTTGATTCTCAATACCATGTTCTCCTCATTGTTCTTGGAGATCTATCCGATGTAATATTCTTTTGCGGTGTGTTTGTCGAGATCCGATGAATTGTGGATTTATGATCAGTTTATCTATGAATATTATTTGAATCTTCCCTGAATTCTTATATTCATGATTTGATATCTTTGTATTTCTCTTCGAATTATCGGTTTGGTTTGGCCAACTAGATTGGTTCTTCTTGCAATGGGAGAGGTGCTTAGTTTTGGGTTCAATCTTGCGGTGTCCTCACCTAGTGACAAAGTAGGAGTAGCGAGGCACGTATTGTATTGTTGCCATCAAGGGTAAAAAGATGGGGTTTTCATCATATTGCTTGAGTTTATCCCTCTACATCATGTCATCTTACTTAAGGCATTACTACGTTCTTATGAACTTAATACTCTAAATGCATGCTGGATAGCGATCGATGTGTGGAGTAATAGTAGTAGATGCAGAATCGTTTCGGTCTACTTGACACGGATGTGATGCCTATATTCATAATCATTGCCTTGGATGTCGTCATAACTTTGCGCTTTTCTATCAATCGCTCGACAGTAATTTGTTCACCCACCGTATTATTTGCCTTCAAGAGAGAAGCCTCTAGTGAAACCTATGGCCCCCGGGTCTATTTTCCATTATATATTTTCAGATCTATAAACCAAAAAACCTAAAAATACCTTGCTGCAATTTATTTACTTTTATTTTGTTTTATGTTTTAGTAAGCTTTTATATCTATCTCTATCAGATCTCACCTTTGCAAGTGACCGTGAAGGGATTGACAATCCCTTTATCGCGTTGGGTGCAAGTGTTTGATTGTTTGTGCAGGTGCATAGATTGGAGACTTGCGTGTATCTCCTACTGGATTGATACCTTGGTTCTTAACTGAGGGAAATACTTATCTCTACTTTGCTGCATCACCCTTTCCTCTTCAAGGGAAAAACCAACACAAGCTCAAGAAGTAGCAAGATGTCATGCAAGTTCTTTTCCATAAGCACGTATGACTATATACGGAATACATGCCTACATTATATTGATGAATTGGAGCTAGTTCTGTGTCACCCTAGGTTATAACTGCTACATGATGAATATTATCCAACACAATTATCATTGCCGATCCATTGCCTATGAGCTTTTCACATATTGATATTTGCTAAGTTACTTTCGTTGCTACTGCTGTTACAATCGCTACAAAACTGCTACTGTTACTTTTGTCACTGTTACCGTTAGTTCCATACTACTTTGCTACTAAATACTTTGCTGCAGATATTAAGTCTTTCAGGTGTGGTTGAATTGACAACTCAGCTGCTAATACTCGTGAATATTCTTTGGGTCCCCTTGTGTCGAACTAATAAATTTGGGTTGAATACTCTACCCTCGAAAACTATTGCGATCCCCTATACTTGTGGGTTATCACCAGCACGTACCTAAACGGGTTGTGCCACAAGGCCAGGCCCGCCTGTGCCTCTCGCGGAAGCAAATTCTTGCCTCCACCACAAGTAAATCTATGGCTCTCGTGGAAGGAAAAAAGAACAAAGAAAACGTGTTTTTTCACGCAAAAAAATCAAAGAAACATCCAGGGGAAAACAAAAATGATAAAAAAAATCATCTAAAAGCCCAAGGATACGTGACGGCGGCTGAGAGCATGCCAAATCCCAAATGACCCTTGGAGGAGCTCCCGAAGGATTACTCCTCAATTAGTTCCTCTTCATTCATTATTTTATTTCATTTCTTGATTTTTATATCAGCCAAAAACAACACATAAGGCTGGAAATCACGTGGCCCATTATGGGTCAACGTGCCGTGGGCCGGCCCGTTTAATACATGTGTCGTGCCTAGGCCTAGCATGAGTCCCACATGCCGGCATGGCACAACTCACTTATAAACGTGTCTAGACGGTTTGTGGTGTGCGTGCCACATTTAAGCGTGGGCTGGGTCGTGTCGTGCTAGCCCACTTTGGCCAGATTTGCTCATGAACGAACACAAACTGGATGGGCTTCTCTTTGATTTGCACGAGAGAGATGAGATGGGCTTCATTTGCTCCTCCGCCTGCGTACATCTTTCACTTAAAAAACATAACGTAGACAAAGTAAGACCAAACAATATGTTCGAACCCCGTCGTTTTATTCTTAGTAGCAACAATTCAATACGTGCCTTGCAACTTCTCCTGTCACAGAGTAAGGACACCACAAAACTGAAGCCACTACTGTGGACCACTCCCCTGAAGATCTACTCATCCGATTGGCCAAAGAAGTCTCATAGATCGAAAAACATACATAGCTATAAAATTACATATAAATAAATCTCAAAAGACTCAAATAGATTCAACGAATAATCTAACTGTAAACCTATAATTTATCGGATCTCAACAAAAACACCATGAGACTTACATCCAATAGAACGAGAGGAGATCATTGTACCGAAGATCAAAAAAGAGAGAGAAAGCCATCTAGCTACTGCTATGAACCCGTAGGTCCTGAAGGAACTACTCACACATCATCATGGGGGTGGCAAGGTCGATGAAGATTGCCTCCCCAATGGTTTCCCCTTCGGCAGAGTACTGGAAAAAGGCCTCCAGCTGGGATTGTGGAAGAACAGAGGCTTGCGATGATGATAGAATTGTTTCGGGTCTCGCTTCAGTTTTTTTTTGAAATGTTGGGGAATTTATAGGCCAGAGATTAGGTCAAATGGAGGCTCATGGGGCCCATAAGGGAGGACGGGAGCAAGCGGCTGAGACAGAGAGGAGAGGGCTGGAAGACGACCAATGACCCACACAAAAACATGGGAGATGAGCTTGCTTCGTCAACAAACCTTGACAATTTGGCCGGGCCAGCACGTACCTAAACGGGTTGTGCCGCAAGGCCAGGCCCACCCGTGCCTCTCGCGGAAACAAATTCTTGCCTCCACCACAAGTAAATCTACGCCTCTCATGGAAGGAAAAAAGAACAAAGAAAATGTGGTTTTTTTGCGCAAAAAAATTGAAGAAAAACCCGGGGGAAAACAGGAAAACAAAAAAAAATCATCTAAAAGCCCAAGGGAGAGCGCAGAGCGCAACACGTGACGGCAGCTGAGAGCACGCCAAATCCCAAATAACCCTTGGAGGAGGTCCCGAAGGAGTACTCCTCAATTAGTTACTCTCCGTTCATTATTTTATTTCATTTCTTGATTTTTATATCAGCCAAAAACAACACATAAGGCTGAAAATCACGTGGCCCGTTAGGGGTCAACGTGCTGTGGGCCGGCCCGTTTAATACATGTGTCGTGCCTAGGCCTAGGATGAGTCCCACATGCCGGCATGACACAACTCACTTATAAACAGTTCTAGACGGGTTGTGGTGTGCATGCCACATTTAAGCGTGGGCTGGGTCGTGTCATGCTAGCCCACTTTGGCCACATTTGCTCATGAACGAACACAAACTGGATGGGCTTCTCTTTGCTTTGCACGAGAGAGATGAGATGGGCCTCGTTTGCTCCTCCGCGTGCGTACATCTTTCACTTAAAAAACATAATGTAGACAAAGTAAGACCAAGCAGTATGTTCGAACCCTGTGGTTTTATTCTTAGTAGCAACAATACAATACGTGCCTTGCAACTTCTCCTGTCACAGAGTATGGACATCGCAAAGCTGAAGCCCCTACTGTGGACCACTCCCTCTGAAGATCTACTCATCTGATTGGCCAGAGAAGTCTCATAGATCAAAAAACATACATAGCTATAAAATCACACATAAATAATTCTCAAAAGACTCAAATAGATTCAATGAATAATCTGACCGTAAACCCATAATTTATCGGATCCCAACAAAAACACCATGAGAATTACATCCATTAGATCGAGAGGAGATCGTTGTATTGAAGATCAAAAAAGAGAGAGAAAGCCATCTAGCTACTGCTATGAACCCGTAGGCATGACTGGAATTTTCGTATACGCCGGGTGTCGGCGTCTTCGCCGAGATCCAAAATGCGGGCACTCGGCAAAGTAAAGAACGCCGAGAGCCACACTCGGCAAAGAAAGTAAATCGGCAAACACATGGTGCTGCCGACAGTGTTGTTCGGCAAACAGGATACACTCGACAAAGGCACTATTTGCCGAGGGCCATCTGGTCACACTCGGCAAAGTATTGCCATGTGGAGCATTCGGCGACGACTAACGGCACGGTGACGGCTGTAACTCTTTGCCGAGAGTGGCTCTTGGCAAACATTTAGTCCCACCTCGGTCTTCATTAGTAAGAGTCTGTACAATCAACTGGCAAAAATTCATAGTGGCTGTCGTATTCTAAAAGTGGATGCCGACGTTTTTTTCAAATTTATGATCCACACCGTTACCGAGAGGGGTTCTCGGTAAGAGATAAGTTTCCAAGAGTGGCTCTCGGTAATTATAAGCCACCATCAAAGTTTAGTCCCACCTCGCCTAGAGACAAGCAACAAAACCTGTTTAAATAGTGGGATAGTCCAGATGCAGTATGCTTCGGTATTCATTAAGCTCTTGTTAAGGAGATGGACTATCACTTTGAATGTTCACCTGTCTCGAGCAGAGAACATTCAAAGTGATAGGCCATCTTCTTAATGGTGGATGCCGGCGTTTTTTTCATTAATGGTGTCATCACAGGGCCCTGAGCTTGTAAACCGCACTATCTTCGAGCTAGTATCTAGGTATCGAGAGGGAACGTGTCCGGCTTGTGCAGGAAGTGCTGGTCCTGTTTCTCCGTTGGCCTCAAAACTTCTCGTGCTCTAAGAGGGGGAAACCGCATGGCACGTGCCACGGCCTCGCATTTTTTGGGGACACGTGGAATATTCGAGAAATTTATTGCTCTGCTAGGGTTTCATCACCGAGAATTGCATATCAGCAAGGCAGCCCATGAAATCATGCCCGGTAGCGGCATGGGAAATCATTTTTGATGTCCTTGTGGCATGCCTAGGCCTTGCAGACACGAGGGAGGGGCATGCCCTGCCACCGGGTTATCGAAAGTACCTCGGTGTCATTCCTGATGCAACCGTTGAAATCCTCGAAAAATCGTATGATGGTAGGATTGCTCGGGATCTGGCACGGTGTCATCATAGGGCCTCTGTAGGGTGTGGTAAAAGTTTGGACGCATTTCAAGAGAGGTGACCCCTGAGGCCGCTTGTAAACTGCACTGTCTCCGGGCTAGTATCTGGGTATCGAGAGGGAACGTGTCTGGTTTGTGTAGGAAGTGCTGGTCCTGTTTCTCCGTTGGCCTCGAAAATTCTCGTGCTCTAAGAGTAGGCAACCGCATGGCACGTGCCACGGCCTCGCATTTTTTGGGGACGCGTGCAATATTCGAGAAATTTATTGTTCTGCTAGGGTTTCATCGTCGGGAATTGCAGATCAGCAAGGCAGCACATGAAATCATGCCCGGTAGCGGCATCGGAAATCATTTGTGATGTCCTTGTGGCATGCCTAGGCCCTGTATAGACGAGGGAGGAGGGGCATTTCTGAGAGTTGCTCTCGGTACATGTGGCATTTTCGAATGCAGCTCTCGGCATAACGTAAACTAGATATTTGGTTATATCCTTTACTGAGGATGACTCTCGGAAAAGGTGAAACCCTAGATCTAGGTCTCATACCTTTACCGAGAGCCGCACCGACAGACTCTCAGTAAAGGTCGGCGAACACTTAACACCCCTCCCCCCGCACAGTCTCTTCTCTCTCACTTCTATCTCTTTCCCATCGTCGCCCCCCACACCCCACCGGCGCCCCCGCCCCGGCTGGCACCCTCCCCCTCGGCTGGCCCCTCACCCCACCAGCGCCCCCCGCCCCACTGACGCCCCCCGACCCCGCAGGCGCCCCCCGACCCTGCCGGCGCCCCACCCAACCCTGCCGGCACCACCTCCCCCTCTCGGTGAGCTTCGTCTCCCCCTCCCCGATCTTGTATGTATGCATGAGTGTATGTATGGATGCATGGATTTTTATATGGATGCAAGGATTGATGGATGCATGGATGTATGAATGTATATATGTATGTATTAATGCATGGATTGATGCATGGACCTCGATGATATTTGACAGATGCCGATTGTTGTCGTAGGGGGTCGCGCTTCCTCTGTTCCTCCTCTGTGATCTTTTCATAGTAGGAGGAACAGAGGAAGAGCGACCATCACCGACAATCGATGAGAGTTGTTTTTGGAGGAAGAAAATCGACTTTTGACAATGGCGGTCTATCTGGGCGAGTTCTTCTTGTGATATACATTTGTCACGCACGATGGATTCGCCAAGCTAGACCATCACCGAAAGTTGAAATATCCGTGAGATAGTGTCCACCATATGTACCACCACCAGAGAGAGTTCCACCATATATACATCAGAGAGATGAGAGTTGTTGGAGGAAGAAAATCGACTTTTGATGATGGCGGTCGATCTGGGCGAGTTCTCTTGTGATATACATTTGTCACGCACGATGGACTCGCCGAGCTCGACCATCACCGAAAGTCGAAATATCCGTGAGATAGTGTCCACCATATATACCACCACCAGAGAGAGTTCCACCATATATACGTCAGAGAGATGAGAGTTGTTCTTGGAGAAAGAAAACCGACTTTTGACGATGGCGGTCGATCTGTGCGAGTTCGTCCTGTGATATACATTTTTCACGCACGATGGACTCGCCCAGCTCGACCATCACTGAAAGTCGAAATATCCATGAGATAGTGTCCATCATGATTAATTTGCTTAGAAGTAACCTTTGATGTTTGATTCTTATGCTATTTTTCATTGTGTGATGAAAGGTGTTAGCACCGATCGATTTCGCGGCTATGGCTTCCTCCGACGACGCATCTTCCATTAGGGTCGACTCCGCGGTCAAGGAGAAGCTCGCCGAGGACCGCTTGGCGGCGCTCATTAAGAAGCACCCACAGCTGATCCTAATAAAGTATTTTGAGGATCTGGCCAAGAAGAATCTGCCAGCTAAGGAGAAGAAGGCCCCACCACGTAAGGAGTGTGATGACTCGATGCCATTGAGTCCACTGACGTACATTCCCGACGACGCTTGGTCCTCCATCGTGGGGGATGCCCCGACATGCTCTGACTCCACGATCACCGGTTTCACTGACTACACCTCCAAGTAGTCCACCTAGATAGTTTGGTGTTGATTTAGTGATATAGTCATGTAGGTGCTGATATGGACTTCTTAGATTGCCACTTGCGATGCTTTTGATTGTATGAGTGATGAACGCTTACGTGGATTATGTATGATGTGATATTTTTAACCTTGCATTCCTTCTCTGCCTTTTTTTCTCAATCTTTGTAGATGAAGTGGTATGCGGTGTACAGAGGTAGATGCCCAGGAGTCTATGATTCATGGTCTGAATGCAATGAACAAGTGATTTACTACGAAGGCAGCTCCCATGACTCGTTCAATAGCAGAGAGAAGGCAGAGTATCATTACAATCAGTATGTGCTTAAGCAGAAGAGAAAATCTGAATTAGTGGGTTCAGTGGATGGGTTCACTGGATGTGCTAGCCAGAAACGGCTTATCGGGTTCGATGGATGGAAGAACTTGATAATTCTTCTTCAGTTTATGATAATTGTGGTGTTGCTTTTATCTTGTGGTCGCACGTAGAAATGCATTGACCACTTTATTATTTAGTAAGTAGGCATTTGTACTAAAGAGCTACCTTGTGATCTCAAAAGAAGTTCGTGTGTACTATTTTATGTAATGGTTATGTGAGTTTGTTGTTAGACATTGAGACTTGAAATGCTTGTTTGTGTATTGTATATAAATTTTTGCTGCAGGGATCCAGGGGAAAGCAGTAAAAAGTTATCTGGGAACGGATCTTTGCCGAGAGCCACTCTCGGCAAAGTGGCATGCTGGTAGTTGGCTGTGGCAGCTTTGCCGAGAGCCAATATCGGCAAAGTGGCATGCGTTGGCTGTTGGCTGTGGCATCTTTGCCGAGAGCCACTCTCGGCAAACAGCTGACGGAACTAGACGACATGAAAGTCACTTTATTTTGCCGAGTTGTACTGTTTGGCTCTCGGCAAAGTCATTGCCGAGTACCCGTACCCTGGCTCCCGACAAATTCCTGTTTGCCTGAGAGGTGTACGCCGGGTGGCTTTTGCTGAGTTTAGCACTCGGCAAAGGCTTTGCCGGCGGGGATAGGCCCTTTGCCGAGTGTCCGTGGCACTCGGCGTATAACTAGATTCCAGTAGTGAGGTCCTGAAGGAACTACTCACACATCATCATGGGGGCGGCAAGGTCGATGAAGATTGCCTCCCCAATGGTTTCCCCTTCGGCAGAGTACCGGAATAGGCCTCCAGATGGGATTGTGGAAGAACAGAGGCTTACGGTGACGATAGAATTATTTCGGGTCTCGCTTCGGTTTTTTTTGAAATGTTGGGGAATTTATAAGCCAAAGATTAGGTCAAATGGAGGCTCACGGGGCCCACAAGCTTGCATGGCGCCCCCTCCAGGGTGCACCCCTTAAGCTTGTAGGCCTCTCGTGGGTCTTCTGGCTTCTCCCCGAAGCTTCTAGGGCCTCTTGTTGTCTTGAAAAAATCACCGTAAAGTTTCATTGTGTTTGGACTTCATTTGGTATGGTTTGCCGGTGAAATAAAAAAATAGGAAAAAATAATAGAAACTAGCACTGGGCGCTAAGTTAATAGGTTAGTCCATAAAAATAACATAAAATGACAAATTAAACATACAAGAATGATAATATAATAGCTTGAAACAATAAAAAATTATAGATACATTGAAGACGTATTAATGGTTGGTGGAGTCTTGGACATGGATGCTGGGGTGGCGGCCCCAGATGGCGGTCTAAATGGTTGTCTCTCCGGCTGGAACCATGGCCACGGTGATGGCCTTCCCTCTTGGTCGTGTAGGCGGGAAGAGGTGGTGCATCGGGTGTCTTGGGCACGCTCTTTGTCTCTAACGGTAGCGGTGCCTCGATCCGGATCTAGAGTTCTGTGCTCATCGCTTTGCCTTGGAGACCTCATGGTGACACGGGGGGAGCTTCCACGCAAAAGCTTCGTGCTTTGTCGCTGATGGCAGCGACCCTCGCTGGCGTCGTTATCTTATTGATGATGTCGTCCTGGTGCTCCTGTTCATGTTCGGGTTCCAGGTGAAAACCTCTTCCTGTTGTGGACTTGGCAACAGGGACACTTAGCGTCATTCTCCCTCATTGGGGCGTTATCGTGAAGCTTAGGTGTTATAGGGCTTAGCATGGTGTTGTTCTCAGTTATTCTTGTACCCTATTTCAATAGCGTAGTTGCATGCGTCTTGCATGATCTGATTTTCCTGGGATTAGCATTATATGAGGGCCACCACATCTCCTTGTATCGTCCAGCCGTGTACTATCTATGCTTGTTGCTTTATATATAAAGCAGGGTGAAAGCCTGTTTCGAGAACAACAAATGGTAAACTAGGTCATCAGTAGAGCAAAAAGACATAGTCTAAAGGTTTAATTATGTATCTTGTTGCTACTTCTTGAGCTTGCGTTGGATTTTCCCTTGAAGAGGAAAGGGTGATGCAGCACAGTAGAGATAAGTATTTCCCTCAGTTAAGAACCAAGGTATCAATCCAGTAGGAGAAGAACGCACAAATCACCAACACCTGCACAAACAATCAAACACTTGCACCCAACGCAATAAAGGGGTTGTCAATCCCTTCACGGTCAATTGCAAAGGTGAGATCTGATAGAGATAGATAAACAAAAGATAAAATATTTTTGGGTTTTTTGGTATATAGATCTGAAAATAAAAGATTGCAAAATAGTAGATCGGAAAGTAATATGATGGAAATAGACCCGGGGGCCATAGGTTTCACTAGAGGCTTCTCTCATGAAGGCAAATAATACGGTGGGTGAACAAATTACTGTCGAGCAATTGATAGAAAAGCGCAACGTTATGACGATATACAAGGCAATAATTATGCAATATAGGCATCACGTCCGTGTCAAGAAGACCGACTCCTGCCTGCATCTACTACTATTACTCCACACATCGACCGCTATCCAGCATGTATCTAGAGTATTAAGTTCATAAATAACGGAGTAACGCCTTAAGTAAGATGACATGATGTAGAGGAATAAACTCAAGCAATATGATGTAAACCCCATCTTTTTATCCTCGATGGCAACAATACAATACGTGCCTCGCTACCCCTACTTTGTCACTGGGTGAGGATACCGTAAGATTGAACCCAAAGCTAAGCACCTCTCCCATTGCAAGAAAAACCAATCTAGTTGGCCAAACCAAACCGATAATTCGAAGAGAAATACAAAGATATCAAATCATGCATATAAGAATTCAGAGAAGATTCAAATAATGTTCATAGATAAGCTGATCATAAATCCACAATTCATCGGATCTCGACAAACACACCGCAAAAGAAAAATATATAATGGAAAATAGACCCGGGGGCCATAGGTTTCACTAGAGGCTTCTCTCTTGAAGGCAAATAATACGGTGGATGAACAAATTACTGTCGAGCGATTGATAGAAAAGCGCAAAGTTATGACGATATCCAAGGCAATGATTATGAATATAGGCATCACATCCATGTCAAGTAGACCGAAACAATTCTGCATCTACTACTATTACTCCACACATCGACCGCTATCCAGCATGCATCTAGAGTATTAAGTTCATAAGAACGGAGTAACGCCTTAAGTAAGATGGCATGATGTAGAGGGATAAACTCAAGCAATATGATGAAAACCCCATCTTTTTACCCTTGATGGCAACAATACAATACATGGCTCGCTACTCCTACTTTGTCATTGGGTGAGGACACCGCAAGATTGAACCCAAAACTAAGCACCTCTCTCATTGCAAGAAGAACCAATCTAGTTGGCCAAACCAAACCGATAATTCGAAGAGAAATACAAAGATATCAAATCATGCATATAAGAATTCAGAGAAGATTCAAATAATATTCATAGATAAACTGATCATAAATCCACAATTCATCGGATCTCGACAAACACACCGCAATAGAATATTACATCGGATAGATCGCCAAGAACAACGAGGAGAACATGGTATTGAGGATCAAAGAGAGAGAAGGAGCCATCTAGCTACTAGCTATGGACCCGTAGGTCTGTGGTAAACTACTCACGCTTCATCGGAAGGGCAATAGAGTTGATGTAGAAGCCCTCCGTGATCGAATCCCCCTCCGGCAGGATGCCGGAAAAGGCCCCAAGATGGGATCTCACGGGAACAGAAGGTTGCGACGGTGGAAAAGTGTTTTCGTGGATGCCTCTGGTGGTTCTGGAATATATGTTAATATATGGGAGGAAGACCTAGGTTAGGAAGTCACCGAGGGGCCCAAAAGATAGGGGGGCGCCCCCCCTAGGGTGCGCCCTCCACCCTTGTCGCCGCCTCATGGCTCTTCTGACTTGGACTCCAAGTCCCCTGGGTGTCTTCTGGTCCAAGAAAAATCATCGTGAAGTTTTATTCCGTTTGGAGTCCGTTTGATATTCCTTTTCTGCGAGGCTCAAAAACAAGGAAAAAACAGAAACTGGCACTGGGCTCTAGGTTAATAAGTTAGTCCCAAAAATAATATAAAATAGCATATTAATGCATATAAAACATCCAAAATAGATAATATAATAGCATGGAACAATAAAAAATTATAGATACGTTGGAGACGTATCACTTGTCCTAACACTAGTGCAGAAAAGTCTAGCCATGACGTGCCAAAAATAGCCTTCCTGACGTAGGAGCCCCACGCCACCAATATGGCGCCAGTGTTAAAAAATAGTGGTGGCGCTGGAGCCTACGCCAGTAGCATTATACGTGTTGCTGGCATGCGATTTCTGCAACACCACCACTATATTCACTCACCTAGCAGCGCACAATGTAATTTGCACGCCACGAACGTTTCGTGCACAAAAAAAAAGGTTTTTCAACACCATGTAACATTTAGCATTTCACATTAACACTAAGTACATACTATATAACATTACACAGTAGAACATTACCGGATAATAGAACATTAGGAGTTGATATTTAAGTGGCTGCTAGCTCTAGCTAGATCTCACAAACATAACCAGTTAATAGTAACATTACGAGCTAAAACAGTACTAGTACATAGCGCTAATACATAATTAAGCAGTTCATTCATGTACTGCCCCGCCACACACATAGTTCTAAATGAGGTCGATGACCACCATCATCCTCAAGCCATGCGACAGGTGTTCCTGATGGTGACTAAGATGGCTTGTCCAACCTGGAGATTCTTTCCAGTAAGGAAGTTGTTCCATCCCGCGGCGCTAAACACAGTGCGACCGTCCGTGTCCATTGCGTAAGCACAGTTCGTGATGGAGCCCCTTGCGGTAAGGCGTAGTCCAACAATGTCTGCTTCATCCGGCTCGATGCCACAGCTCTCACTTAACCTCTTAGGTAATTTCTGGAGAAAAAAAACAAATATGGTAAATGAGCATGTCACATTACTACGCACTAGCTAATTAATTAAGAGCATATTCGTCACGTTCTACACTAATTAAGCATATCACATTACTACACACTAAGCATATCCTCAAATTCTACACTGTTGTGAGGTCTGGCCGGATAGCATGTTTTGGTGCACTCTATTGCACGTTGCTGGTGTTAGCTGACTGGTGTTTTTCCCCGATATCCGAGTGGGTGAGCTCATTTGCTAGAAAAGGAAAAGGATAATGGCAAGTGTATGGTTGTATCTCTGTTCGTGGGCCAAAAAAAGGAAAAAAAATAGAAAAAATAATGTATGTGGTAACTAATGTTGCCTAAGAGCATATGGCATCCTCTGGTCTGGCGGCTAGTGATATTACTTGCTTTTTTGCATGGTAAAGGGAGTTTCTATTACTTAGGGTGGATCAACATTGTTCTTACACATGGACACAACTTCCTCCGTTCTGGAGCCCAACCAAACAACAGTACGGGGAGTGCTATGTCTGTAGGCCGCAAGACCATGGCTAACTTTGTTCTACGAACGACTAGCTAAAGTAATGACAACCTCCCTTTGAACAACCATGCATCAGGGCTTTTATCTCATGCACCAACGTCATGCCACTCCGGCCCCGTGTTGCGGATCGAGCAAATGCCCGGGAGAGGCCAGACCAACGTCATGGCTTGCCATAGGCGCAGTGCTGGAGGGCATCTGCAAAATGCGTGGAAGATATCCTCTCGTTCCACACCACAGAGGGGACACATGTCAGAGGACTCGAGACCCCAAGAGAATTTATTTGACCATGTAGCCAAAGAATTTGACACAAGACGTCGGGCAAACACTTGTACCTTAGGAGGAGCAGGCCATCCCCATATGATCTTCCAGACGGCACGATGACCATCCGGTGCCCTACTCATAGCACATGCCAATGGGTGCTCGCGCTCATCCATGGCCAGGCAGTATGCAGAACGGACGGTGAAGTTGCTCGATTCCTCTGGCGCCCAGGCGAGGTATCCTCCAAATCATGTGGCGAGGGTTGGATGCTAGTGATGACATCCACGTCCAAAAGGAGAAAGTGACGGTGTAGCGATTCAATGTGCCACCTTCCCCACTTGTCAAGCAGCTCGGCCACTCGTTGCAATCGACAAGTCCCCTCTAATGTAACCAGCTGGCCAGAGTGCTCCTAAGGCAGCCAGCGATCTCGCCCTATGCGTATGTGCTCCCTATTTTCGATGGGCCATATGAGTCCCTTCTTCAGTACCTCAAGCCCATACTGGATAGCCCGCCACATGGACGGGGCATTTCCGGGAAAGACCGTATCCTCAAGGCATCCGTTGGGGTAGTAGTGAGCCTTCAAAACCTGCGCACATAGACTGTCTGGTTTAGTGAGTAAGCACCAAGCTTGCCAGTGGGTCTTGCGTTGTCCCTTAGAAGAACCCATCAAAAGTTTCGCCTCATCTGGTTCAAATCATCACAGACAGACATTTGGAGTTTGAAGACACACATCATGTATGTAGGAATGGCTGGTGCCACCGCTTTTACCATCACCTCCTTCCTGGCCTGGAATAGTGTGTCACCCCACTGAATAATTCTCTGAGTAAGTTGCTCAAGAAGGTTTTGGCATTTTTATCTAGTCATTCTTCCTCCCTGGGTTGGGAGGCCCAAGTATTTTTCCTTAAAAGTGTAGCGCTGGACAACAAGTATCTGGCGAACAACCTCCTATGTAAGGGTTGGGCAAGAATCTCCTGCACTTGGCTGGGTTTATTAGTTGGCCCGTGGCAGCTTCATATGTTAGCAGAATATTTCGTACCTCACTAGCCCGAGCAGACTCTGCTTTGAAGAACAGAAGGATGTCATCAGCAAGCAGTAAATGGGAGACACATTGGGCTCGACAACCGATCTTTATAGGAGAGAATCTTTGGCTCTCTTCAGCACCCTTGAGCAAAGCAGATAGACCGTCGGCAAGAAACATGAGCAAAAACCGGGAGAGAGGATCACCTTGTCGAAGCCCGCACATCGGTGCAAACGAGTCCAAGAGGGTTCCACTAAATTTAACAGAGTATCTCACCGAGGTGACGCATGTCATTATCCAGTCCACCCAACGTTGAACAAAACCCATCTTTTATATCATTTGCTTCAAGTATGTCCAATCAACCCGATCTTAAGCCTTTCACGGTCAAGTTTATA
This sequence comes from Thinopyrum elongatum, assembly GCA_011799875.1. NCBI lineage: Eukaryota > Viridiplantae > Streptophyta > Magnoliopsida > Poales > Poaceae > Thinopyrum > Thinopyrum elongatum. Next base: position 622,689,080 of record CM022301.1, read on the forward strand.
CGCACAAAAACTTTTCTCGGGGTCTTTCTCCTGTTTTTGTTTTTTTTTTGAACGGTCACCAGGGGGAGAGCTTCCCCACCTGAATATATTACCACTCAAACGGGACAGCAGAGTATTACAAATGTTCCAGAAGTAGACAAGTTTCATCTAGAGGGGATTGCACAGTTTCTATCATTTGTCTTTTTAAAACGGTAGACCCAGAGGGAGGTCTTTCTCCTGTAACATATGGCGTATGCAGGGCACTCAAATGCGAGAAGCGCATTGATGGTAGTATGATAATTGTCGGATGCAAACCTTGTTTTTTAGGTTTGTTGATTAATTATTAATCCTATTATTTATTACCACCAGTACTCGAATTATGTATTGTTGCAGTGCAGAATAACCAACTCTATGTCTTTGGTATGATAATTTAGGCATTTTATTTTTCTTTTCCATACAATCCTCGCAAAGGATAGGATAGGGTTCCACTATCAAGAAAAAAGAAACAACGGAACAGCAAAAGTATAAAACAAAAACATTCGCTAGCTTACCAGAAAAGGATAGATAGGGTTTAGAGATCGCATCCAGTCAAGAAGGAATTTGGAGGAATTCAAACCTAATCTCAACCTAGCTAGTAGCATATACTAGATACATAGAGTAGCAATATTGTGTGGCGATTAAGGAGGCTAATCAAAGAAAGACGCTTGGACAAAGTTTGTTTGACAAGGGTAGACAACAAGCTAGTGTCGACAAGCATTATTTTATTTTATCCCTGCAATGCAAAAAGTAAAAAAGCAAGACAAGAAACTATGAGCCAGGCAGGTGCTCTCTGTCGACAGGTAAAGTATAAATTTTATTTCCTTGATGGGAAGTAAAGTAGTACTCCGTAGAAGATAGATGAGGAGGAGGAGGAGCACTCATGAATTTCACTCGAGTCGACAGACACGGATGGAGCACCACCAAAATCAAATCAAGTTTGGCAGGCACTCACTGCATGCAACGCACACGCACATCTACTATAAAAACACGATGCAACACTCAAGCAGTTTGTACACCACACCACCAAGAGAGATCACTCACTCCACCTGAATGAATCCCATGGCCAAATGTTGCCTGCTGTTCCTCCTCTTCCTCTTGTCGTTCCTCTCGCCCGAGGCGCGCGCGACCTCGTGCCACCCCGACGACCTCCACGCGCTATGGGGCTTCGCCGGGAACCTCGGCAGGGGGGGCGTCCTCCTTCGCGCCGCGTGGTCCGGCGCCACATGTTGTGGCTGGGATGGCGTGGGCTGTGACGGTGCCACCGGCCGCGTCACGGCGCTGCGCCTCCCCGGACGTGGCCTTGTGGGGCCCATCCCAGGAGCCTCCCTCGCAGGTCTCGCGCTGCTGGAGGAGCTCGACCTCAGCTACAACAGCTTGCACAACATCTCAGGGGTGATCACCGTGCTGCGTGGGTGCCAGAACGTCACCACACTAATTCTCACCAAGAATTTCCACGGTGAGGAGTTACCCGGCGATGGTATTATTGGTGGGTTCAGGAGCCTCGTGGTGTTGGATCTTGGTGATTGTGCTCTTAGGGGCAGGGTTCCGGAATGGTTGTCTCAATGCAAGAAAATGGAGGTGCTTGACCTGTCCCGCAACCAATTGGTCGGCGCCATCCCGTCATGGATTGGTAGGCTTGACCATCTTTGCTACTTGGATCTCTCCAACAATACATTGGTTGGCGAGGTACCCAAGAGTTCTAAGGGCCTCAACACCTCTGGGTGTTCACCGGGCATCGATTTCACTAACATGACATTATATCTGAAGCGTAGCGGAAGAAGCAAACATCGCCGACAACGTAAGCATGCCCCAAATGTCATAGCTGGGACCAATAACGTTGTCAGATCTGGGAGCAACAATGTTATGGCCGGGAACGACAACACTGTAATATTTGGGAATGACAACGCCGTATCCGGGAGCTACCAGGTCTTATATGGGAATAATCATGTTGTAACTGGGGATCATCACGTCGTATCCGGGAGCCACCATGCCGCGTCTGGGAGCCACCATGTCGTGATTGGGAAACACAATATCGTATCTGGGACCCACAATGACATAGGTGGGAGCAAAAATATCGTATCCGGGAGTAAAAATGTTGTATCTGGGAGCCACAATACCGTGTCCGGTAAGAACCATTTTGTAACTGGGCACAACAAAGTCGTAACCTGAGGTTAATGACTGTACACATCATGGTATAAGTGCGCGTGTTGCCGCGTCCGTCCGATTCCATGGTGTCAGAAGAACTACTATCATGCATGATCCGAAAAGAATAAATAAAGACACTCATATATTCAGGGCAAAACTGATGCATGTATCAAGAGTTTTAATAGCTTGTATGACATATCCAAATTAAACTTATGTATGTATGTATGTATGTAGGCCCCTGGCTCGTCTCACAAGATTATACTTTTCCCTAGGTTATGCTTTGCTGCAAATCCATGCCGGCGTGCCATATCTTTTGTCCATGCACTACACTGCACTAGACGCATTCCATATTCTTCTTCTCACTGTATGTACGTCCATGATAGCTGTCCATGCATCCCACGTCTTTGGCCGTCTGGTCGAATGCAAATTACAATTCAAAGACACCTATGACAGCCGCGCCGAGAGAATATCCAGTGAAAACCACGTTGAAACTATCTTTTGAAGTTTTGAAGCTATAAAAAATGTTGTATGTCAAAGAGATGCTTTATATAGACATGTTAAAATCCAAGTTCAAATACAAATTTATCAACTAGGACCAACAACTTAACCATCACCCAAATGTCATAACTAGGACCAACAATGTTGTCAGATCTGGACGCAATAATGTCGTATCCAGGAACGACAACACTGTCATAGTATTTCAGAACGGCAATGCCAAGTCTAGGAGCAACCATGTCATCTCTGGGATCAAGCATGCGTATCCGGGAGGAGCAATGTCATACTCAGGAGCAAAAATGTCGAATCTGGGAGTAACACCGTTGTGTCCAGGAGGAACCATGTCGCTGTGGCCCAACGAAAGCCTAAGGTATCTTTTTGTTGATTCTCTTCTTGCATATGTTTTCTTTGTGGCTTACTTTTTTGAGTGTTCATTCGTTAAAACAGTCGGTCCGGGACTCCGGGGAGTCCAGGCACATGCACACAAGAAGTAGAGCGACCAAGCCAATTTCAATCTTGTGAGCCAAGAGAAAAACAAAACAAATAAAAGCCTAAATCGATCTCAGTTAAACGAAAAACACAGACAGACACGTGCTCTAGACAACCACAATCGAACGGAGAGAAGAGCCAGTTGTGTGCTACGCCAGCTACCGGTCGAGTGCTAACTCTCGGTGGACTTTGCCCTAGCTCTTTTTTGTTCGAGAAGAAACATTCAATCTATTCATCGTCTGTCGCACATTAATAATTTCAATTAGGAGGAAGGTGACGCGTTTGAACAAGTTGATATAAGAAAAAGAAATCCTTGCATCAGTAGTCGGCCCGCTTCTGCTCCGGTGCTCCCCCTGGGCTGAACACGAGGGAGAAAAACACAAGGACGGCCAGGATGAACCAAAACGATTCGGAACGAGGGGCAAAATCATCTTTGTTGCCCCCGCGTATAGCCATCGAGGAGCCCTGGGAGGCCCGTACGGGCCCGGTTAGATCGTATGCCCGGCCGTATATGTATTCGTATACGCCGGGCGTTTCGTTTTCGCATGCAGCCGCCCACGGTCGTGGGGCAGCACGTGTCCATGGGAACATGCCAAAACTGTCCCGTCATATAAATGTGCAGGGGAACCACCTCCGGCCGCATCGCCCACCATTTCCCCCCGCCGCATCGTCTCCCTCTCCTCTCCCACCGCATCCTCTCACACCGCGTCGTCTCCCTCTCCCTCACCGCATCCTCTACATCACCTCCATCGCACCCTACATGTGCCAAACATGGATATTAAAGAAAATAAAAAAAAAAGTAAGACAAGAGATCATGTGTGCATTACGGAGGGACAATTTGGTCTCACTTAAGCCAGTTTTTATAGAATATGAATGTTTTTCATTTTTTAGAATTTTATATATTTTATAGTGCCTTGGTCAAACTCAGGTACATACCTCGGACTTTACCTCAAGGCGACAGTGTAAACATCATTTTTGTTGAAATTTCATTGATAGCCATGTGTATTACATGTAAGTGAGCATGTATAAAATTTAGGAGGTGATTTGAAGAAGGTCAAAAAATTAACATGTCACATATGAAAAAAAATGCCCGCCTACTAAGGCAGGAGAATTCATACACCACAACCTGCATACGACTAGGAACCCAACCGATTATGGGCCAGGATGTAGGCCCGTGGGGCAGAATTCTCTGCCTGCATTTGAGAGGAACTTGGGAGGGGAGTCCCAGCCGGGTATATAAACCGGTGCGGTCTCCTCTCGCTTGGTGAGGTGGGACTAAACTCCCACCACCCCACGGCTGTGCCCGGCGCGGCTCTGCCTTGGGCCCAATTCGGGTGGGCTGGGTCAGGGCAGCCTCACCCGCGCGCTGAAATAATTTACTTATATAAATTCTTATATTCTTTTCTATTTTCTATTGTCTTTTATTTCACTTCTTAATTACAATATTTCTTTTATTTTTTATATTTCAAATATTTTAAAATCAAATCTCTTTTTTATATTTTATTTCTAACAGTTTGTAGTAAAATTCAAAAATGTACCAAAATATGTTGGGTACCAAAATATTTAAATCATATCTATTTTTTTCTCTTTTCTTTGTTCTTTAACATGTATGATAACATGTTGTCTTTCATTTCACTTTTCATGTTTGTCCTTCCTAATTATAAATTTTCTTTTCTGTTTGATAGTTGAAATAATTTTTAAATCAAATCTAGTTGGGATCATCGCATGCATGCCTCCACATGCACCATGTACTACAAGCAGATTTTTCTTCCCGGTCCCACCAATCGAGACCAAACTTTATGCACGCCCTAGGATGACCATGGCAAGCATGCATGACAAGTATCGTTCATTTCCGACACTCGATGCATTTTATAGGGTTTTTCAGGTGAAAAAACCCTAAAACACTGCCCCGACGTGACGCAACGTGCGTCACGTGTCCGAATTCGTGCAGACCTTGCCTGGGGGACCACATTGGCCATGCCCACAAGGTCCCAAAAGTTGGGGTCATCTCATGCATGCCTCCACATGCACCATGTACAAGCAGGACCATTCGGGTCTGCAGGAGGGCAAGTCTGAAAGAGGTTTTTCTTGCCGGTCCCACCAATTGAGCCCAAACTTTATGCAAACCCTAGGATGACCATGGCAAGCATGCATGACAAGTATCGTTCATTTCCGACACTCGATGCATTTTCTAGTGTTTTTCCGGTGAAAAAACCCTAAAACACTGCCCCAACGTGACGCAACGTGCGTTTGGGTCCGAATTCGTGCAGACCTTGCCTGGGGGACCACATTGGCCATGCCCACATGGTCCCAAAAGTTGGGGTCATCTCATGCATGCCTCCACATGCACCATGTACAAGCAAGACCATTCGGGTCTGCCGGAGGGCAAGTTTGAAAGAGGTTTTCCTTGCCGGTCCCACCAATTGAGCCCAAACTTTATGCACACCCTAGGATGACCATGGCAAGCATGCATGACAAGTATCATTCATTTCCGAAACTCGATGCATTTTCTAGCGTTTTTTCGGTGAAAAAACCCTAAAATACTGCCCCGACGTGACGCAACGTGCGTTTTGTGTCCGAATTCGTGCAGACCTTGCTTGGGGGACCACATTGGCCATGCCCACATGGTCCCAAAAGTTGGGGTCATCTCATGCAGGCCTCCACATGCACCATGTACAAGCAGGACCATTCGGGTCTGCCGGAGGGCAAGTTTGAAAGAGGTTTTCCTTGCCGGTCCCACCAATTCAGCGCAAACTTTATGCACACCCTAGGGTGACCATGGCAAGCATGCATGAGAAGTATCGTTCATTTCCGACACTCGATGCATTTTCTAGCGTTTTTCCGGTGAAAAAACACTAAAACATTGCCCCGACGTGACGCAACGTGCGTTTTGTGTCCAAATTCGTGCAGACCTTGCCTGGGGGACCACATTGGCCATGCCCACATGGTCCCAAAAGTTGGGGTCATCTCATGCATGCCTCCACATGCACCATGTACAAGCAGGACCATTCGGGTCTGCCGGAGGGCAAGTCTGAAAGAGGTTTTCTTTGCCGGTCCCACCAATTGAGCCCAAACTTTATGCACACCCTAGGATGACCATGGCAAGCATGCATGACAAGTATCGTTCATTTTCGAGAATCGATGCATTTTCTAGCATTTTTCCGGTGAAAAAACCCTAAAACACTGCCCCGACGTGATGCAACGTACGTTTTGTGTCCGAATTCATGCAGACCTTGCCTGGGGAACCACATTGGCCATGCCCACATGGTCCCAAAAGTTGGGGTCATCTCATGCATGCCTCCACATGCACCATGTACAAGCAGGACCATTCGGGTCTGCCGGAGGGCAAGTCTGAAAGAGGTTTTCCTTGCCGGTCGTTGTCTAGATCGCCTCCTGCCGGCGAGTCGTTGACAGCTCCGTCCGCCGCATCCCACACGCCACAAAACACCCGAGAACATTAAGGTCGTCCGCACGTGGTGGCCGCCCTCGACGAACTACGTCGACACTGCATCGCCGACTACTTTCATCTTCATCGACCGATCAAGCATGTTGTCCTCCATACCGCCTTCATAGCAAGCTAGTTTCTCCGTGTCATTGCTTTGATCGACTTAGGATTAGCACATATTTCAAATTATATCAACTCGACAAGATGCGTTCTGACCAGATGGCGTAGATGAACTAAATCTTTTGTTCTTTGATAGCATGGTCGAATAATTATCTTTTGGTGTCCCTCTAAATCTACTAGATGTTGTTTCTCGACAAGCATGATCCAATTATATTTTTGTCACATGATCCAATTATATATTTTTTACATGATCCAATTATATTCTTGTGCACATACAACATTAAAGAGTTATGCATTAGATGTTGATGAACCTCAAATAGGTACCATTGCTATAGACTCTATTTATTTAGAGCTGATCAATTTGTCACCATGTTAATAAGATAATTGGACGAATTTCTAATAGTTTACCATATGAAATTAATTGATTACATAATTTATCCGATACTCAAAGAAATTGATCATATGCTAGTAAATTCAATTACCAATTGTAGTTTTCGTTTGATAGCCTCATATCAACACACATGCTGCATGTTGCAGTATGCATGCTTCTTGTATTGTTATCTTTGCATTAGTGTTAGTTACTGTGAGGAAGTTTTATATTTTTGTTCAACAGGATGGATGAGCTCAACGGAGAAATTGTGTGCACCATTGAAAAATGGTGCAAGCTTGTTGCTGCTCTATCTGGCGGTCAACGCGCTAAAGTTGCTGAAACAACATTGCGTAGCATGCTTCAGATACCATCGCTTAAGATGCGTACACTATTGATAAGGTACATGGTTGAGAATTTTGAGGACAGCACGGGCAGATTCATTATACAAGAGCTGGTTGGGGAGGTGTCTCTCGGTGCCGTGGACGTCGAGTGCATCTTCAACTTGGAGAACCAAGGACTGTCGGCTTCAGACATTCTCATTGAAGAAGGTGAGGATATTAAGGACCGGGTGCCGCCACAATTTCTCAGTAAGACAACAGGTAACATAGTGATTGATGATCTCATTGCGGACATCATTAAAAATAAATCCACGGACGACGATTTCCTTCGGAAAGTAGTCCTTGTCCTGCTAGGAACAGTTCTTGCTCCCATGTCGACCAAGATTGTCCCAAAACAGTATTACGCGTTGGTGGATGATGTCAAACGTATTTCCAAGATTAACTGGAATGCGTTCACCCTCCGTGTTCTCCTCGATTGCCTTCGCATAGTCAAGAAAGGCAAACACCTCCGCCAATGGCCGAAAGGTAATTTACCTCTCTTGCAGGTACACATATGAGACCTGTTGCATATTGTCAATTATTATATCATTGCAAATTTATGTGATGTATTGTACTAACTCTAAATCTCTATATTTGTTTTTTTGCAATACTTGTACTGGGAGAAGGTGCAACCTGTGGAAGGTGATTGCGCTTTCAATCCCAACTTGTCCATACAACCTCTGATGAGGAATTGGACCGAAGGTGCAGCCACTAGGAGAGATCGGTTTGACTATGACAATGGCTGCGGCCGTGGTAACGTCAATGTAAGTCATTGTGTTGTGTTTTTCTTAAATGTTTTGTAACTAAATAATATTTATTTTTAATTCATCACATGTACTTCAATATCGCATGCAGATCAGAGATAATATAACCCAAGAATATAGGGCGCAGGAGCCCAAAGTCCTAGATCATGCGCCTACACAGAAGCCAAAAACCAAGCCCGCCAGTGCAACCGCAAGGAAGTCGAAGACAGCCACAAAGTCGAAGACAGCATACCTAACTATAGATAACTCCAGCAGCTTCCTCCTCCTTCAGCAACTGTCCCCATCTTCACTTCTTCAGAAATTTGAGGCGGCGTGAGCGGCGCACCACACACAGAGAAGTCTTCTTCTTGACCGCCGTCCTCTTCAACAGCTGCGCCAGCTGATCCTGAGCCACCTCCTCTTCTTCTACCTTCACTATGTCAGGGAGAAGGGGAAGGAGCTCGATGTCGATGGGCAGTGTCTTGTCACCCTGGACGGCGACCAGCGCTACCATCTGCACGGTGTCCTCCTCGCCCTCTTCATCGTCATCAGGGATGACCAGTACCTCGTCCACATCGTCCTCCACGATGTCAGAGCCCACCGGCTAGACTGGCGCAGGCATGTGGCAGACTTGGTAGTCCGGGCTGACGGGCGCTAGGAGAGCGAGCTCGACGTCGACGTGCTCCACCCTCGATGCGACGCGCGCTGGATCTGCTCGCTGCGGCATGGTGGTGGAGCGGCACAGCCACCACCTTGCGCGCTGAACAAGGTCGTCGCTCAGCGTGGCCTCTCGCATTGCCTGGACGAGGAGGAGGGCCGGCGGGACGCCGCGGCCGTCGGGGAAGGCGCGCTTCTTCTCGGCGTCGGTGAGGACTTTGACTTGGCTACGCGCGTGGTTGACCAACATCGCCGTGCTGGGGAACCACCTGCACACCTCCATCAACTGCACATGCCACGCCTTGTCATCGCCGGCGAGCTCCTCCATAGCTTGCTGCCAGCCCAGGCTTCTCTCCATGGAGGCGGCTGCAGTGGTGGCCGGCGAGGGTTTCTCGATCTACTGTAGGTGGGGATAAGAGGGGAGTTCGAACCGACGCGCGTGGGAGGTGGGTGAGTGGGTGGTGGGGAGTGGTACTTACTTATTTAATGGCAGTTTGGACGTGGGGAGGGGAAATGTACAAGATGCTTTCTACCTCCCGCCCCGGTCATAACACACTGGCATTGCAATCTACGTTTCCCACCCTAGGTACTGGGTTTGAGCCCCATGCAAAACCAATTTATTTAGGTCGGCTTTTGTTGCTTCTTTAGAGATGTAAAAGGTTGACAGACCAGCAATTGAGTTTAGCCTCACATGACAGTCACAACATCCTACATGCATAAAACCAAACATAGGTCAACCAAAGCACACTCCCACTAAACAAAGCGCCGATGAAGTTGCTACAACATATAGGAACCAAACACGCGAAACCTCGAACTAAACTTGATGCCATAATGTGAAGGATATACTGGCCAGTTCACTCGATTCATCTGTAAATAATTGAAGCAAGTGTTCTACTCTTCTTCCTTCTCCACATTTCTACACATGATAAAAGACAAGATAAGTTAATGAATGATAAAAAAATAATTAATAATCCACAATGCATACAAACACTTACTTCTTATTTAGTTTGCATTTCTTGCTACGTCTAGTGTGTCCTAGCAATTTGCAAGCGCTGCACCGGGTTTTCAACTCATCATAAGAGAGTGGTCTACCATTTTTCGAGACAGGGCGGTTCTCATCTACCTTTATTGCACCTTTGCTTGACACTTTCATAGGATCTTGAACTGCAACCATGTTGCCTTCACCATCATCTACATATTCAACTGCACACTTAATGAGGTCATACGTTTTCTTGCTCAAATTTTCCTGTAGCAGATCATACTCATGACTCTTAGCTATCATGGCCTTCAAACTCTCCTGTAACTGATCCCACAAAGCTGGGTGTTTGCATGCCGCATGCATAGCTTCTGACGCTAACACACTGACCTGGCTATATTTGATTCTTTCCCCTGCCCCAGTCCAACCAAATCCCAACAGATCGCTTGTGCGCCTCGCGGGCAGTCCCAACCTTGCTTCTTTCGTGAACCGAACAAGAACTAAACACTTTGGTATTTTAGATATATTCAAGTACTTCAGTACATGGAATATGTGCTTGCAAGGTAGACCCTTTCGAATCATTCTTCTGCAGCTGCACCTTATAGTTTCTGCGGAATTTACTGGTGTATACTCCATCCAAAAACAGCTCTTTCGGTTATTCTTCCAGGCCACGATGTACTGCTGTGATCCATCTCCGAGCTTTATTTCTACAATCTCCATGCGGCCAATTTTTCTAAGATAATCTTGCAACATATAGAAGTTTGCTGGAGTGAAGACGTGACAAGCAGCTATCTCAAGTTCCCTCGAGTTAGTAACTACCACCGGTAAACTCTGTGAGGCCGTGCAGTCATCTCGCGCCTCGTTCTCACGGATACGTACAACGGCGTTCTCATAGTGCAAAATCATATCCACCAGGGTCATTTCACCGTCTAGGTGGAGGTGAAGGCATGAGTTCAGACTTTCACTCCTCTGGTTGCTTTTCATGCCAAGCCAAAACCCCTCTGTCAGATAAGCTGCGGCCCACGGTCACCTCTTCTTATACATCCGTCTCAACCATGTTACTGTTTTTTCCGACTGCCATCTTTTGGAAAACGCGTGCCATCTCTCCTCAAACGTGGCTGTGGACGTGCTTTAGTACAGAAGAGTTCGGAACTCCTTCAAGGACTTGTGACTGAGGTGATTCTTCATATTTTTTTTCTATATGCCACGTACATATACGGTGCCACACGTCTGGCAAGACTTCGTGAATTGCCTTGATCATCGCAGCGTCGGCGTCCGTGATTACACTCTTCGGCAGCTTCTGACACATGGACCTCAAAAAAGTCTGCAGCAGCCACACATATGTCTCTTCGGTCTCGTCCGAAACTATGGCACAACCAAAAACAGTGGTCTTCTGGTGATTGTTAAGACCAACAAAAGGTATGAATGGCATACCATAGCGGTTCATCTTATATGTGCTGTCAAATACAAGCACGTCGCCGCAGTCCTCATAGTCATGACGAGACTGGGAGTCACACCAGGACATTCTATTCATATGTCCTTCCTTATCTAGTTTGTACTAAAAAAAGAAGCTATGATCCCTCTCTTTCCTACTGGCCGTGATGCCTATGGCTGTGGCAGCATCACCTTTTGAAAGTAGCTTCCTCTTCTCCCTGGAGCAAAGGTTGTATATATCACGCCTGGTAAAACCAACACCGCCATACCATACATGTTTGCTGACGAAGGAATCCATAATGTCGTGAATTCTAATCCCTGCAGCTCCCATGGACAATATCTCAGCTTTCTTGTACTCTTTGATTTTTCTGTGGGACCAAAGAAAAGGTACCTCGTCCGGTCTTGATATCATATGGCTATGCTTGTCCTCAAAACTTTCAACATACCAAACCCCATGCTTTTGGTCAAGCTTGACGGTCAGGTGCGCTTCGCAGTTGCAGCGTGTCTAGGGTCTGAGCCTACGGGTGCGTCCTTCCTCGGTTAGCAACTTGCTGTCACGTTTTCCTTCTCTGGAACAAACAAACCGCCTATAACACATATGATGTGACTCGGTTTTGCTATACCTGACCTTACCCTTTCTAATGCTGAAACCATTATCTCTAGCATAGCTGTTGTAGAAATCGAATGCAGCATCGTGATACATAAAAGTCATTTCTATTATCTGCATGAACATATCCCTCTTATCATCTGCACGGGCAGTATCTTGGGCATTCTCTTTCCCCTCATCTTCTGTCACCTACACAATCAAAACTTAGCCATGAAAACTGTTTTCTATGGTTTAACATTACTTCCATACAACATTGATTACATACATACCTCACTCATGATGACCGATGACTGCGACTCCCCAGAATTAGGTGCATCTAATGATTTGTCATCAAGGCCTGTCTCCGCGTCGGATTCACCGTAATAGTCATACGCATTATGACATTTGGAGATGAGCTGAAAAATACAACACAAATACATAATTAGTTATCATATAATATTCCAGGAAAAATTCAATTTGCATGCCAACAAAAAATTCCACTTCCGTACCTGACTAATGTAATCTTCATTTGAGAGCTCCGAGTTGTTTTCCTAACAATCATCATGCTCATCCATCTATAAATTTTCAACACAAAAATATAATGTTGTCGGATGCCACCAAAAAATTACAACATGATAATGCCACTCACATTAAGATCTTCCCATTCGTTCCCATTCTCTGACCAATCTCCACGATCTGAATTTTCATCATCTGACCAATCTTCTATCCAGTCTTTCATCAGTTCTCCAAACTCCATGTCTACCATGATATCAGTTAACTCATCGTCCGCCATTTCCTACAACAAATAATATGTATCATCACATGTGCAAACATTATCAATACTGAAATATACAACACATAGCACAGGATTACAAACATCAAGTAAACTACCCCAACCGAGGGCGTTCAGATCGTGCACACAACCGACGCCAACGACCTATGACCACCCATGGATCCTCCCCCCTCTCCACAAGGTACGTCAACCCTAGTAAGGAAGATGAACACGGCACCAGTCATGATCACTTTGGATCGCGAGAAGCAGCACTACCCGTGATAACCTGCGCCGCCGGATACCTAGTTTGCCGCCGCAACAAATAACGGAGCCATCGTGCACACAACCGACGGCAACCGACGCTAGGTTAACCCTAGACAGAAGAAACCCACTTTAGCCCGCGTGATCACTTTGTATCACGATGAGTAGCACTATCAGAATAAGATCCGCTATGGCCTGGGCCGCCGGAAAGCTAGGTTACCCGCCCTGCTAGGTTAACCACTACCACGAAAACGGCGGCAGTTCGTTTGATGCTGCCGCGAACGAGACAAATGTGTGGGGAAACGGGATGCGGGATGCGGTACCTGCGACCACTGGAGGTTCACGACGGTGCCGCGCGCGCTCTCGGACGAGATTGCCGGCGACGAGATCGCCGCTGCCGATATTCGTAGAGAACCTCAACAGAATGATGGAGGAGCTGCGTGAATGATGGAGCTGCGTGATTGATGGAGCTGGCTTCGGCGGGTCGTACCTGGTCGTGGGGTCGTGTCATCTTTTTTTTTCCAGGGGAGGGCACGTATACGTACGTATGAGTTATATGGGTTATACGGGGCTTGGATATAGGCTACGGCGGGCCCGAGATAAAATATCTGGTGGGGGTGCTCGCGATAGTCAAGAATACCCCTAGGAAATTGAGTTAGGGGGGAGCGCTGAAGCAGGGCTCTTGATTTTGGTGCTTGAAGATCTTTTTTTTTTTTTGATGCTTGAAGATCTTTTTTTTTCGATGCTTGAAGATGTGTGTCGACTCTTGAGTGAAATTCGTGGGTGACAGCTCCTCTTCCTCATCTAGCTTATATTTACTTGTTTGTGGCCCATTCATGTTTGTCGACTCTTCTTATCTTAAGCTGGCCGACTAGAGCCCTGCTTCAAGCACCAAAATCAAAATCAAGTGTGGCGGGCACTTACTTGTAGTACGTGGCCTGGCCACTCACTACCACTTGCAACGCACACCCTATAAGACACCATTCATCACCCTAGCAGTTTGTACAACACCAAGAGAGAGCACTTGCCAATCACTCACTCGACCTCAATGAATCCCATGGCCAAATGCTGCCTACTGCTCCTCTTCTTCTTGGCATTTCTCTTGCCCGAGGCGCACGCGACTTCGTGCCACCCCGACGACCTTCGTGCGCTGCAGGACTTTGTTAGGAACCTCAGCGGCGGGGGTGTCCTCCTCCAGGCCACGTGGTTCGGCGCCGCATGCTGCAGCTGGGAAGGTGTGAGCTGTGATGCCGCCAGTGGCCGTGTCACGGCACTGCGCCTCCCCAGGCGCGGCCTTGTGGGGCCCATCCCAGGAACCTCCCTTGCAGGCCTTGCGCGGCTCGAGGAGCTCGACCTTGGCTCCAACAACTTTCAAAACATCTCAGGGGTACTCACCGTGCTGCGTGGGTGCCAGAATCTCACCACGCTGATTCTCACCAAGAATTTCGGTGGTGAGGAGCTACTAGGCGATGGTATTATTGGCGGGTTCAAGAGCCTCGAGGTGCTGGCCCTTGGTGATTGTGCTCTCAAGGGCAGGGTTCCGGAATGGTTGTCTCAATGCAAGAAAATGGAGGTGCTTGATTTGTCTGGCAACCAATTGGTGGGCACCATCCCATCGTGGATTGGTGAGCTTCACCACCTTTGCTACTTGGATCTCTCAAACAATTCATTGGTTGGCGATGCACCTAAGAGTTTGGCACTGCTAAAGGGGCTCGCCCCTGATGGGCGTTCACCGGGCATGGTTTTCACTAACATTCCATCGTATGTGAAGCATAACAGAAGCACACTCGGACGCCGACTTAACGAGCTCCCAAATGTCATCACAGGGACCAACAACTTTGTAACATCTGGGAGCAACAATGTTTTATCCGGGAATGACAACACAGTCATATTTGGGGATGAAAACACCGTATCTGGGAACAACCATGCTATATATGGGGATGGGAACACGGTATCTGGGAACAACCATGTCGTATCTGGGAGCAAGCATGTTGTATCCGGGAGTAGGCATGGCGTAACTGGGAGAAGTAGTGTGGTATCTGGGTTCAACAATGGCGTATCTGGGATCAACCATGTTGTATCGGGGAGTAACAATGTCGTATCCGGGAGCAACAATGTTGTATCTGGGATGAACCATATTGTGTCTGGAAACAACAAAGTAATAACATGAGGTTAATGATTTTATAAGAGAGAGGAGGGAGGGGGAGAGATTATGCCTAGTATCCGAGGCTGATGAGATGGTTCAATAAATAAGGTACATAAGTTGCCACACAAGATGTGCCCTATGCCTCGTATAAGTTGTAGTAAGTATATGTATTGTAATAGTATGGTTTGGTTTGTATGCTAAGTTTTATTGTGTATCGAGAAGACGTGATCTTGAGTGGTTTGTTTGTTTTAATTATTTGAGCTCTGATCTCTAATATATTAAATAGATTAGATTATTCCTTGCGACCTGGGCGGTGTTGTTTGCTTTGTACTTTGCTTTGATCCATACACCAAAACAAGGTAGCAGCAGCAGCATGTCCACGCCTTCAATATTCTTCTTGGGCAAACCAGTAGAAGTATTACGATCAATCACTATCCGTCATATTCATATCAGCTCCAGAGCTGCTACAGCCACGCATATTCATATGAGCTCCAGAGCTGCTGCAGCCACGCAGAAACCAGCGAAAACCAGGTTGATACTATATTTTGAAGTTTTAAAAAATGCTATAAAAATACACGATATGTCGAAGAGATGCTTTCTATAGACATGTTAAATTCCAAGTTAAAACACAAATTTATCAACTAGGACCAACAAGTTAAGCATCTCCCAAATGTCATAAATAGGACCAACAACATTGTCAGATCTAGGAGGAACAATGTTGTATCCAGGAACGACGACACTATCATATTTAAGAATGGCAATGCCAAGTCTGGGAGCAACTATGTCATCTATGGGATCAAGCATGCCGTATCGAATTTTTTGAGTTTCCTGTCCCGGCCCCTATCTGTAATTCTATTCCAAATTGGTTTTTGAAGCAAATGACAATCCGGCAGTAGCAGCTGGTGGTGAGTTTTTAGTTTCCTGCCCCCTATTTGTAATTCTGTTCCAAATTGAAAATAAATATTGATTGACTAATTGAATTCCAGAATGATGTACCGTAGTATGCATTCTTTTTATTTGAGCAAAGGTGAACATTTTGAGGCTTTCTAAGCTGGAACAGCAGCACCTGTTAGATGCTTGCAAATGGATACATTAAGAATTCAGGAAACCTAGTATTAGGTAGCCGCTCAAACTTATCGATATGAAGTATACCTTTACAAAAAATACATTGTATGAAGACTAAGATTCCTTCTTCGATTCTAACTTGTATTCAATGTTTCACGTGTTATATATTCCTTTGGTGAAGTTCTCCAGCCAGTATAGTAGAATAAATCAGCCGTAAATCTCATTTCCTATAAAGTTTTGCTGCTGAGTGATCAGTTTTTGCATGTCTATTACTTGCATATGTTGAAAAACCAGGCGTACGGCTTCACTGAAGGAATACCATATCTTTATGAACTTTTTTGTTTACCAGTAATGCTTGCATGCTTGATCTTTTCTTTGATAAAATATCACACCGTATGCAAGGGGGCATTATCTAATGCGCAATGGAAATAGGTCTTACCATTAAGTAGTATAAGCATCATAAGGCAATGGTGGGGTATTGATTACAAGACACAATCAGATGGCGATCTTTGTCATGTGAGAAATACAAGAAAAAAACATTTGCTACTTCTCTAGTTTTCATGGATGGTTGGATTTTGGGGTGCATGTGTTGTTTCAGTAATGACATAAATTTGGTTGGCTCAAGAATTATTTGTTGATGAACTGTCGGATGCTCAGTTCAGTTTAAAATATCATGCCATGTGGCTTTCACTGTTTATGGCCGCATCAAGGATCAAAAGAGGGCATGTCAATTAATTTGTTGGTATGTTGTCTCTAAGCCTATAGTAATCCCACTCTCTCTTGCATTTTCCGCTATTTAAAACTTTTACATTCACTTTTGTTATGTAAGTGCAAGTACAAATAGTGACAAGCTTTCACTCTTGCTAGGGCTCCGGTAGTAAATGCATCATGAGATGGGTAGCGATGACCTGATATACATCACCGATTATACAATGTGCAGCAAACACGTCTTCAACTTTGTGTTTGACTTATTCTTATTCAATCTTACATTTTCATTTGCCTCACATCAGAACTGGAAACATCAAAATTGACACTTGGATATAAGCAAGACCATGAATTATGTCAAATTTATTGCTCTATAATTAGAAGTGACTCTTCTGCAATTTTTGATAACACAGGTTGAGGCGATAATTGTAAGGATCCAGGTAGAATGATGCTTGATCTCCTATTAGAGCAGCCTGGGCTTCCAAAGGCCATTTACCGTCAAAGGGGATACTTACAGAACACGACGAGTAACCATTCTTTTCAACACCACTGTCCAAAACAGCGTTGTCCAACCCAAATGTCGATTACATGTGTTTGCTCTCCCAATGAGACAATGGCGGACGATTCTGCCGCTTTGAGGCCATTAGGTACATGAAAAAACGCCACAAACAATATGGCGAAGGATCTGAACTACACACGGCTGGACAAATGTAACGAGACTTTGGTTATCTAAGGCTCAGACTCAATTAGGCATTTGACATGATAGACAAGCTTGCTAAAGGTTACTTATATGATGTGAGATACATGTCCTCCTGAAAACATGTCCTCCTTTTCAGATCAGCTTCATAGTGTGATAGCAGATGCCTTTCCACCTACTTGTGACATGGATAGATCGACAAAGTAGATGGTTATTAATATCGAATTGGTGGGGCATAATCTTAAGGACATAAGCTACCACTAGCTACTATGATGTGTTTTGTGAACTGTTGTCGGATTGTCCCCGCCTTTCGTAAGAGTGCCCTGCTCTAAGAATTATATGACATTCTTTATGTTGACTACATATTAGTTGCGCTGATGCACTGCTGGAGCTTTAGCAGAACTATATAAGATTCTTATCTCGGAACGCCACACTACTAGGGAAAACCTTATACACAGAATCTTACCAGAAGCGCGGTTTAAAATAAGGTGCTACTGCTACTTAGCAGTAGCGCGTGACCCCAAACGGCGCTACTGATATCCACGTAGCAGTAGCGCGGCAGGAAGAAGGAGCGCTACTACTACAATTGCCACGACGTTGCCGCCAGACTAGGTATAGTAATAGCGCCGTTTGCGCAAACGCGCTACTGCTATTGTACTTGGCAGTAGCGCTCTTCGCCAACCATCGCTGCTGCTAAGTTTAGTCCCCTCCTAGGAACTAAGTTTAGTCCACCTCGCTCCGTGAACAGGGTGTTTACCACCTTAAATATGTTACTTCTCAAACTATCACAACCACTTGGTCTTCATTGTACTCTATGTGTAGGATCTGTGGCAATATGAATCTTCATCGGTTCCTAAACCGGTGAGAATTCATACTGACAATTTAGATTCTGCACAAAAAGATCATTGATGACCAATGTATTTTTTGATGACATATTATCATTGATGACAATATAAATTTTCCTTTTCCGTTGCCTCCAGGCTTGGTATAGTAGTACGTAGCGCCCGTCCACAGACCACGCTACTGCTAATGAAGTAGTAGCAACGCGTTTTAAGGTGACAGTGCTGCAACTAAGAAAAGGAAAAGAAAAGAAAAAAAGAAAAAGAAAATTAAAGAAAAAGAAAAAATGAAAGCAATAGCAGTAGCGCCTGTTTGCGAAAGCGCTATAGCTACTTTAGCTATAGCGCTTTTTGCCGGCAAGCGCTATAGCTAACTTATCTATAGCAGTAGCGTGTTTGCCAAATAGTGCTATAGCTAAAGTAGCTATAGCAGGCGGTCTTTTGAAAACGCGCTACCGCTACGTTTGACTTGCCCCCGCGCGGGCGTCCCTCCTTCCCCCAATTCCCCAGATCTTCTCGCGTCACCTACCTTTCTCTCGCCGCCCTGCCTCCGTGGCCGTCACCGGAGCCGCCACCGGAGCCGCGCGCCGTCGCCGCCACCGGAGCCGCGCGCCCTTGACGCCCCCGGAGCCACCCTCGTCCGCTCCTCGCCGCCCCTACCTCCCTCGACGCCCCTGCCTCCCTCGCCATCACCGGAGCCGCCGTAGACGCCACTGACCGGAGCCACCCTCGACGCACTCGTCTCCCCCGAGCACCCTCTCTGTAAGCCCCCACCCCTCCTCTCTATGTTAATTTACTTAGGTGAATTTAGTTATGATCCCTAGGAATTGGCTAGGTTAAGTAGGTTGACTAGCTAGGTTAACTAACTAAGTTAACTAGCTAGGCTAATTTGGTTCATTAGGTTAACTAGGTTGGCTAGGTTAGAGCAAAAATTTAGTTTAGAGCAAAATTTAGTTAGGGCAGTAGGGTTTAGAGCAAAAATTTAGTTAGGGCAGTAGGGTTTAATTATGGGTTTTGTTCTCATAGATGGTTTTTTAAAAGAACAAAATGAAGAATATGTTGCAGCAGTGATGCTAGTAGTATATATAGTGGTACTAGTAGATGTTAATTAGGTTAGTGCTGTAGTGGTACTAGTAGATGTTAATTAGATGTTTTTTAGTTAGGGCAGTAGGGTTTTACTAGGTTAATTAGGTTAGTAGTGCTGCTAGTAGAAGTGGTATAGTAGGTTAATTAGGTGAAGTTAAATGAATGACCTAAATGAATGAAATTAGTAGTTAACTGAATTTTTTTCATTTCATCATTATAGAGCACTAAGGTTAACTGAATTTTGTTCTATTAGTAGTTAACTGAATTTTCTTTTACACTTAGTTTTTGAATTAGCTTGTGAAATTTTGACATGTATATTTGGACATGTGGTTGCTCGTGTATATTTGGACATGTGTTGCGGTGTCGAAGATGGATATTTGAACATTGTTTGTAGGGAATGATTCCGAGTGGCCTATGTTTTGCCGGAATGTTGATTCATTTCCGTTTCGGCAAATTTCAAGCGCTCGATTTGTCCACTTTGTAGCAAAGGTCATGCCGAAATTTTCCATGAATTTCGGCATGTGCTACAAACTAGGACATATCGAGTGCCCGAGATTTGCCGCAACGGGAATGAATCAACATTCTTGCAAAACATAGGCTTTTTTATGTCATTATTCATTTTATTAGATCTAGAATTAATTGACTAGATTTAATCGTAGGAAACATGGCTAGCAACAATGAAGGACATGGTTCTGGTGATTGCAACGTCTACGAGGCGACAGACAACTATTTGAACTATCTCGAGGAGCAACAGTTGTTGCAGTGCCCCCCTATCACATCCGAGACTGATACCGACATCGAGACCAGCGCCGAGACCGGCCCTGAGACTGACACCGGCGCCGAGACCGGCACCGAGACTGGCGAATTAGCCGGTATAGAACCGAAACCGAAGAGGATACAACGCCCAAACCAGCTCAACACTACTAGGCTGGTGGTCACGGGGGTGGACCCCGGCAATTTCGAGCCAAAAGAGCCTGAGGAAGCGTGCATGTGCTACGACAATCAAATAGGATGCATCCTACGGGAAACCGCTACCATCAACGATGAGAAATTAAAGAAGATACCAGATATGGAGCACTCCCTCCAAACGAAGCTGCACCAGGGATTCTTGTTCCCGGGCCGGGATGAAATCAAATATACTCGACCATGGCAAGACCCGGCAATGAAGAAGATAAACAGACGCGCCATGGGCAAGTTTAGCGGCGCATTGTCCACCTAGAAAGTAAGGGTGAAACATCGGATCATCATCAAAGAGGAACCCTACTCCGAGATTGTAAAGGATAATCCGACAATTACGGAAGAGCAGTTCGAAATATTCAAAAAGGATTGCATTGCCGAAGCTGCCAAAGAAAAGTCAGAGTACATGAAGGGGCTTCAAGAGAGGAACATGGGGTGCCACCACCTCAGAAGCCGTGGTTACGCAGGTAAGTGGCCCATATGGGCCAAGGTGGACGCGGAACGCAAAAGTCTGGGGATCCCAGACCCCTTGGCGGAGTTCACCGTCCCGCAGGAGCGTGACGTCATCAGGGCCCGGTACCTGAGATGAATGGCCACAAGGGTGCTTCACCTATTAAGCCTAATGATGAATGTGGGGCTACATCGGAAAACCCTTGGATCATTGGTAATTCTACTCAAGCACCTTCATTGGACATAGACATTTGTCCATCTTCTGTCAGCAAGTTCATGGCTAAGGCGAATGGAAAAAACGGTGCAACAATCGATAAGGATGAGGAAGTTATGTCTGGGAAGCGGAAGTGGACCGTTCCCAAGAAATTTGAATCCCCGACGCACTTGGCAAGCCCAGCAGGCGTACCAACCACGATCAGAGACCCTCCGGTACTACTACCGCTAATAGAGGTATCATAACTAACTTTCTTAATTTGTTATTTACTACTAATTCATATAATCACCATTGTTGGCATTCATATTATTTCATGCAACTCTGTTTTCTCACAATGATGCGCCGGAGGTTGTGGCAGACGAGTTGACGCCGGAACTAATTGATGCAGCTGTTTAATTTGTGGAGTTAGCTGCTCGGACCGTGAAGAATAAGGGAAAAAAATTACTACAGTGAAGGGCGTGGCATATCTCTGACTTCGGAAAGGATTCGACTGGTACTAAAGCATACATGGCTGTCGGACGATGTAAGTACTACTTGCATGTCCAGTTATTAAATTGCTCAATAATCTATTTCACAAGTTTCAACATGTAATGCCCTGATATTCTATGAAGGTTATTGACGCTTATATGGTACATTTGGAGTTGCGCGTTGGTCATGATCGTTACCTCTGTCCAGCGTGGAGGTCCAAATTCCTTGTAGATCGTGCTATCGCACGAGACGATCCATTGCCGTCGAGCCGCAACATGGATAGTGCTCTGTCCAAAGCTGGAACAGTTAATAGAGTTAGGGAAGAGTATACTGTGCGTGATAAGGTACGTTCTGTTTGTAATTGGTCACTACAGGACATTTCATCAAGTATTTCGTTTGATCCATAATGTTTTATTGCACTGTAGACGTATATCGCGTTGAATATCGGCAATACCCACTGGATGACCGTGGTAATGCACATGGTCAAGCAAGAATTCCAAGTTCTCGATTCCCTCTATCCTCTGGAGCTGACGGAGAAGATTGTTAAAGCATTGGTAATGTAACCAACATTTGTAGCATTGGTCTTACATATTGTTTTATGATTCTTCGTTAACACTATCCTCTTTATAGCGAATGGCTATAGCACACGATATGCGTGAGGCAAATCTTATTACACCAGGGAAATATCCGGACGTAAGTAAGTGGCCTATCAATGAGTATGACATGCCCCAGCAAGAGGATGGGTGAGTTAATACTACATCATATTGAAACAACCACACACATGTTCGTATTGCCCACGGCTAATGTTTGCCTATATACCAGGAACTCTTGTGGCCTTTTTGTCACAGAATGTCTGGAACATTGGAACGGGGACCGAATGACCTGCGATTTTACCCAGGTATGCTGTTATTTATGTTTGTACACTAGCTAGTATGGTCGTGTAGCAACTTCGGTTCATGTAACCTTTATGTCAATTTTTGCAGGCCTCCGTTGACGCTAGGAGAAGACGTTTCGTCGCCAAGTTGATTATGTCACCTTCGAACACACTGCAGTGTGTGAAGAACAAAATTCATGAAATCGCAAAGAAAAGGCACGCGCGAAGACTTCATACATCATGCAAGATTGAAGTTTTAGTGGTTTTGATTTAGCCCGGAAGAAGGTTTCGACGGCATGAATATCTTAGGGTTTCTATCATTTATGTAATAAACAGGGCATCTCGAATATTGTGACTTATCGATGCGTACACATACATGTGTATGTGTCTGTCAGACAGTTCGCTCGTACAAGACAATTCGGTCGTACCAATATTTTTTTTGCTTCACTGATCAATTGTTCTTGCTTAATATTTTTCTCGTTCTCCAATATTTTTTAATTCTATTTTTCACAATAATATTATTCACATTCTATTTTTCACTTCAATTGCTCTCCTAAGTTTCATATTAATTTTTTCACATTCTCTACTCTTTTTAAAACTCTATGAAGCTTAGCCTTGTGCCAGAGCTATCTGCATATCATCATCTTGCATAATCTCCTGGTAATTCCCCCTCATCACATGATTAAGAAAATTAGTCATGTCAGCTAAGAAAATATATCGAGCCAAAACGTAATATTACATAGATGGAAACAGAGCGCTCGTTGGCTCTATCGCGTGTTATCTGGCTTAATGTTTTCTATTTTATTTGACAAACCCCTCGCTTTTGTTCATTTTATGTATAAATACATTTTTGTGTACTCTTCATGATGCCAGGCACGACCCATCTAACCACGTGAGGGGCCCGGCAGGCGGCCTATCGTGCCAGCAGGGCTACACCGGCCCATTTGGCCAGGTTGACATCTATCTTTCCCCTTTTCTAGTTTCCCTTTCCAAATCCCTAGCCCTCTCTTTCCCTATGCCCCTCCAAATCTCGACGGCGAAAGCATGACAGCGAGGTGGGCGTCCGGTGGCGGCGGCTGTAGCGAGAAGAGCGGTGGCGACCGCAAGTTAGGTGGTGTAGGGTAACGCAGCAGAAAACAAAAAATTTCCGACCTACGCACCAGCCCAGGACCACTATGGAGACTGCATACAAGGTTTGATCATTTTCGTTACCGACTCGTAGCGCAGCGGAAGTAGAGTCGATGACGATCGGCGGTGCAGATCCCCGCAGCTAGGATTTACAACCTCCCAACCGCGAGGATGTATACCCTCGTCTTCCCTTCGGACAGCCCTCCGGGAGGCAGTCGAACAGTCCCCCGGACGGTGTCGCGGACAGCCCTTCGGGAGGACCTTCGAAACTCGAACGGTCACTCGGACAGCCCTTCGGGAGGACTCACAGAACTTGGACCGTCACTTGGACAGCCCTTCGGGAGGCACTCACGAACAGCCCCTCGGGCACTAAGATCGAAACTACGACCTCTCTACAGAGTTGCACACATACGGTGTCATCTATCCGGCAGGGCTTCGCCGTCCAGAACTAGTTCCCACCAGAACCCAGACAGCCTTTCGGCTCTACGAAACTCTTTTCGTGGGAGGGAGAGAGAAGCCAGATCATTGCAATGGCATGTATATGTGAGAAAGAGTGAGTCTTTAGGCAGCCCCCTCCACCCCTATTTATAGGCCAAGCCCAAGGGTGGCTTCTCCAAGAAGCCAAGGGGAAAAATACCAAAGGACCCTCAAGGTGGCTTCTCCAAGAAGCCACCCAAAAAGCACTTTCACTATTCACAACGACATTTTTCAGCGTCCGTTCGAACTGAAAATATTTATGTGGGCTTAGAACATTTCCAGTACCCACTAAAATAATTTTCAACGCATTCTGGAACAATTCCAGATTAGTGATTTTCATCTGCGAAAAGCATCTGAAGTGGTTCCGGCAGCTCCGGAACATTTCCGGTTTTTCTTCCAGAAAATTCCCAAAAGTTTCCAGAATGATTCTGGCACCCTCCAAGAATTATCGGGCATGTACCGAAACCAATTTGACTTTATGGTATCCTCTGAAACAACTTTTCAGTTTCACCGGAACTCATCCGGTGACCTCTCTCTGCGGAACTTTTCCGCTGTCCGAAACTTTTTCGGTGTCCGAAACTTTTTCGGTGATTTTCTCTCAGACTCCCTGTCTAGTATTCAGCAGATAGATGACCCTTAAGCGTGTGACCCTATAGGTTCGGTGAAGTATAGACATGACCCGGAACCCCTTCCGATCAATGATCAACATCAGAGCCGTGGACACCCATATTGACCCCTATACCCACACGAATGAATGTTCGAGTGAACCTCCAGTTGCCGTGTGCTATTCCTGTTGCTTCGCGATATGTTACAAATTCCCGAGGTGAGACATGATGGCATTCCCGTGGATCAACAACTTGTCCACTATGCTAGTTACCTCGTTACCGGTATTGTTCTCTTTTCTCGTTACCGTGTTCCGGCATCCCCGTGATCAAATCACAAAGTGTCTGGCCAGATGATGATGGATATCGTAACACCGAGAGGGCCCAGCGATATCTCTCCATCGTCGGAGGAGCAAATCCCAATCTTGAGCTATCAAGTTACTTAACATACTTTCCCATGAACCCGTAAGCCGCCGTAATAGCCATCCAGTTACGGATGACGTTTAACAAACCCCAAAGTTCATGAATCAAGCATGAAGAAACTCGATACTCTCATGGTCTGAGGAATCATGCAAACGTTAACCATCTCTGTGTTATTAACCATTAACTTGTGACGAAAGAATCTCATAGCATAACATCAATCGGGTCAATTCAACACAAATGTTCTTCTAACACTGTGCCCTCAAAGTTGCTGGCATAGACATGCCCATGATCAGGAAAACAGAACCATCATGCAACACTTGAGCTAGTCTTAGAGGCCAGACTAGGAATACATTTTACCGTTTATTATCCCACACGTGCATATGAGTCTTCCTCCGAGCCTCGTTTTATTTGCAGACTCGAGAATCATTGCAGTTATAGCATGGAACATAAACCTAATTATGAACAGGGAGATAATCAATAACATTTATTATTGCCTCTAGGGCATATCTCCTACAGACTCCCACTTGCACTAGAGTCAATAATCTAGTTAATGCTAATGCACTTTACACCTGTGGCACACCGGTGTAAATATGCTTCGCTTGTGGTATAGCCTGAATGTCCAACGGATCTGACGACTTCAGCTCCGTGTGTATCTTTGCATATCCTCACGTTTTCACGCTTTCACAAAAGTCATATTTTGTGTGGACTTGGCTTGGTATGTATGTGAATCACAGGTCGAACCTGGATTCCTCAGACTGAGTTATGGAGCAACTACTTGCAGTAGTGTCCCATTGACAAAAGCCATCTTGGAACCATACTAAGTTCATGAATGAACTATATGATTCAACATCTTGTTTGTCGCTTTGAAAGCGTCAACATACTTAGCCTCTGTTATAGAATTCGCCACAGTAACTTGTTTGAACAAATTCCAACTAACTGTGCCACCATATTGTGTGTTACACAAAACCCTCAACTTAAATCGAAAATCGCTTGGAGTATGGATGAAGACTGTATCGATGTAACCTTTTACAACGAACTCTTCATGATCTCTGCTTGCGAGAAAACTTGTCATCGGTGCTACTATAGTACTCAATGACCCTTTTTCACTATTGTCCCATGATCAGTACTTTTGATCACTTTGGTATCTATACTCGCAACAACTTTGGGAGTATTGGACATATCTGGTTTGTTTTTACATACCATGGAATACATGATTAATCCAAACACAAGAGTGTGTGGAATCTCCATCATGTATTTTGCTCATCAGTGTTTTGGGACACCGAGTCTTGCAAAAACTCTTTCCATGTGACTTCGGCAAGAATCACTCCTTGACGTTTTTAATGCTAAAAGGTTTTAGCATCTTGTCAATATGTATCTTTGCTCAGACCCATTAGGTAAATCTATCTCCATAGATCATCATGCCTAATATAAAGGCTATTTAGCCCAAGCACTTCATCGAAAAACTATTTTCAAATGAAGTCCTAATTCGTGTCAAGAAATTTATTTCCAATTAACAATGTGTCAAGCACACAACGTTTTTTAGAAATTTTATTATGCTCCCACTTACTTTCTTGAATCATAAGCATCTTTGTTACCCATTGATGAAGTCAAACCCCTTTGACCATTTCATCAAAACACGAAGATTCCAACTCCATTTTGCTCTCTTCTGTCCATTGCTGGAACTCTGAAGTTTGCATACTTACTAGCATCCTCTGGAATGACAAAATACCTTGGACTGTAACACATGCAAGTCCTTGGTTTTATTTCCATCAGATGGAAATCCTTTTGTCATCCTTTGTTTTATATCTCATGATTTGAAATATGTATTAATTGCTAGGTCAACCCGAACCGACTTTAAGCATCGCTACGGTGAAACAACCTCATCGTAGTCAATTCCTTGAACTTGTATATTGCAACAAGTCGAGCTTTATGGATAAAACATTTTTACCCGTATCAGTTTTTAGTTCCATAAAATTCATTAGACTCTAAGTCTTCCGAAAGGTGTATCAAGGTTTTAATCTTGAAACATTTATATGGAGACTATCTCGGATTGTATTGGCATTTAGCCAATTCCGGAGTCAGGGCCCATCAACGCTTCCTTGTGTATCATAGGTATACTGTTGTCTAACAACAATATCTCGTTCGCGCACTTGAGAGGTTTGCACGAGCCTTGCCTACGTGGTTCAGCTGCAAGTTCGACTGAAGTCCATACATTTTATTGTAGAGACTTCCGTATCAGTCGCAGTAGGAAACTCCAGAATTACTTCCAAGGTCTCTTTCCTTTGACCTGATGACGAAGATACTATTTATCTCGTCGAGTTGCACTATTCTCCTACTCACCTTTTTGAAAGAACCATTTTCTTCAAAGAGCATACCGTTCTTTGTGGCAAACCTATTTGCCTCGGTATAGTGAGGGAGGAATACCCAATTGCTTGGGATAACCTACAAAGTAGCACTTGTCTGATTTGGAATAGGTTTGTAACCTTTTACACAAGCCCCATATTCCAAATGTTTAAGAAAAGATATAACATGGTTGGGCGTACCATACCATGGCATCATTTCAACAGACCTGATGGAGCTCTTTTCAGTGTAAAAGCCGTAGTCTCTAAAGCATCACTCTTTTAAAAGGGATAATGGCAAATTTATATATGTCATCTTTGATCTTACCATGTCATAAATGGTTTGATTACATCTTCACAGACTTTCCACATGCAATGGTGTTCCGGGAGGTGCAAGTTATGAAACTACTTTCACAACTCATCAGACATTCACTAAACTTGTAACTCAAATATTCCTTTCTGCAATCGAATTGTAGAAACATAATTTTCTTGTTACAATAACCATCTACTTCATTTTTGTAAACCTTTCGAATGAATTCAAAAGATCCAGACTTACGTCTCATCAAGTAAATATCCACATATCTACTTGAGTCATTTCTGAAGATAGATAAATCCACTACTAACAACATTTATCGGACTACACCCATCAAATGTATGATCACCAATAAGTTTGTTGTCCGTTCCTTATGGCCTATGAATGGTATTTCAGTCACTTCACTTTTCGGAGGAAAGTTGCAAGTGTCAGATGATTCAAAATCAAAGGACTTCAAAAATCCATCATAATGGAATTTATCCATGCGGGTTTCTCCAATGTGACCAAATGTAGTGCCACACTTGTGTGGTATTCTCTTAGTCTTGCGACATTTAGCGTCAGTGTTATGGATGTATCATATTACTATCAATATTCATAACATACATCCCATCTGGATGGAAGCATGGCTCTAAATGTTATTCATAACACTGAACAACAATTGTTCTTTTATGAACAACCCTTTTGCAACAACATTGTGCAAGGGGCTAGAGTGTAAAACTCTAAAATGAATTATGAAAGTAAATCCAGAGGTAATATATTAATATCATTATTCATAACATACATCTCATTCTCAATGAAAGTATGGCCCTTATGTTATTCATAACTTCGAACATAAAAAGTTCTCTTATGAACAACCTTCTTGCAAGATACCTTATGCAATGGGCTAGAGTTTAAAACTCTAAATGAATTATGAAAATAAATATAGACAGTAATACACCGATGGAAGGTATAGTAACATTTACTATGTTCCCTGTGTATACCTAAACCTCATTCCTGGCTAGTCTTTCAGGCCATAGTAGTTCTTACATCGAGTTGCAACAGAAAGCAATCGAGCGGGTATCTTTGTGATTAACTCACAATACCCAAGAATTAGTGATTAACAATTTAATCATAATTCCCAAGAGCTATATCTTTGACCAGCCTTCTATACATCAAAAACTTGTATGACATTCATACATGAGCTGGATATTCCAGTCTTCTTTCTTTTTGCCTTTATACTTCTAACAGTTTAACTTTTAGTATTTCTCCTACTTCCAGAAGAAGCACCCAACTTAAGAGTGGCGTTAGCCCCGGGCTTCCTAGGCGTGAAAGTTTCACTAACACCCTTCGGACACTTCCTTTCTCTTTAAGTTGTTGTTTTCTTCACCTTTCATCATATGACAGGCGTTCTTCTGGATCCCTCTCTTATCAGTCTAATGCATAGTAAACTCCTTTACTAATAGTTTGCTAACAAACATTGCTTTGGATATCTCATATCTTTTAGCCTTTGTCTGTCTCTGAAAATGGTTTTCAGATTCCATGAATATCACATAACTATCCAAACTTTTGAAGTTCGGGTCTCATGGAAGTAAACATATTGCACTTGACTGAAAACAGAATTCTAGCTTTTGGGTCGAAGGACGTGAGTCACATGATCCATAGCATAAGCGAGAGAATACCGAAAGTATGCGATAGGACAAAGTCCTTCTCAGCACTTTTGAGGACAATCCTCACATTACGTTACCAACCGTAAAGTTTTAACAAGATATTTAACAGCTATTCAATATTAATAGGGAAGGTGGAAACGCGAGCCATTATTCTACAACTATTATGCATATAACACTTAGATAGTGTTCACAGTTAATTGCATTGAGAATTAAACAAGATAATTCTACAGTGCGCTCCCACTCAAATCAATATCCCTCATAATTGATTGTGAGTGATTCAAGATCCGCATTTCAATTCAACGCCATTGATGGTAGCATCACTGATGACGAAAATCTCAATCGGTAGGCAAACTTGCCAATCACATCTCTATGTGACTCTTGTTCATCTTTCGATGCGTGTGTTCCGAGCTCATGACTTTCATGCCTGAACTTCAAGACAACCAAGTGATCTCGCTGCGAGGTCTCAACTCACCCGCCTCACACATCCCTAATCGTTCGTACCCATGGTAGCATGTGATACCCCGAAAAGTTAGGTGCCGTGACGGTGCTACACTTGGGAGAACACTAACTACTTGATATTTTTTGTGAGAGATCACCCTAATAAAAGCGACTACCGCGCAATCAAGAAGGGTGCATCATAAGGGATAAACATCTCAGGCAATTCATAATAGCATGATATGGTATAGCCCTTTCTGACGGAGAAGTCTTGTATTTCTTCGTCTTCGGCATTTGCGTCGGTGTTCACCTTCGCAAAGATTGCCACCACCTTGTCGATGCACCAGATAATATTGCTATCTCTATAGCTGATAAAATAATGCATTACACAAGGTCGACTCGCATGTCATTTAAAGTGCAATCATATGGCTCCAACCATCATGCCAAATCATGACACGCAGGTCATGTTTAATCAATTTACATCATATAGACATCTCATACATAATCAAATTATTATGAATACTGCTATACCACATCATATGCACATGCAAACCCTCCTACAAAACCAAGTTAGACGCCTCTAATCGGTTCATGCAAAAACTTATTTTTCATGGCTTCTAAGGTTTCGAAACAAACCGAAGCTACCAACGTCCATCATCAAGTATGATAATTCAAGTCGCTAGATTAACTTTCCAGGGTGTATGAAAACCGAGATAATAAAATCTCGAGCCCCATACTAAACTTCGTCATACGCATGACCCCCGTGCAGATCATATCTGCATTGCCCTTTCGTCTGCGAAATTTCATCTTTCTTTTTAACTACGGTGGAATTCAATGAACTGTTAGCACTTCGTTGATCAATCAGGATCGCGGATTGCCAGAACATTGAAACTCCACCATGTTGTTATCAAGATCAGAAATATGCAAATTCCAGGGAAGCAACAAGAACCTCGGGTAACAGATTTCATCTGCTACCCGCACAAATAATTTTCAGTAATAGAACTCATCTACAACCTAATTATATTGTGCAACACCCATACATCACTATGTATTCTAGATCGCAACCTGCATCTACGCATAGCACGGCTCTTGATGCCACTGTAGGGTAACGCAGCAGAAAACAAAAATTTTCCGACCTACGCACCAGCCCAGGACCACTATGGAGACTGCATACAAGGTTTGATCATTTTCGTTACCGACTCGTAGCGCAGCGGAAGTAGAGTCGATGACGATCGGCGGTGCAGATCCCCGCAGCTAGGATTTACAACCTCCCAACCGCGAGGATGTATACCCTCGTCTTCCCTTCGGACAGCCCTCCGGGAGGCAGTCGAACAGTCCCCCGGACGGTGTCGCGGACAGCCCTTCGGGAGGACCTTCGAAACTCGAACGGTCACTCGGACAGCCCTTCGGGAGGACTCACAGAACTTGGACCGTCACTTGGACAGCCCTTCGGGAGGCACTCACGAACAGCCCCTCGGGCACTAAGATCGAAACTACGACCTCTCTACAGAGTTGCACACATACGGTGTCATCTATCCGGCAGGGCTTCGCCGTCCAGAACTAGTTCCCACCAGAACCCAGACAGCCTTTCGGCTCTACGAAACTCTTTTCGTGGGAGGGAGAGAGAAGCCAGATCATTGCAATGGCATGTATATGTGAGAAAGAGTGAGTCTTTAGGCAGCCCCCTCCACCCCTATTTATAGGCCAAGCCCAAGGGTGGCTTCTCCAAGAAGCCAAGGGGAAAAATACCAAAGGACCCTCAAGGTGGCTTCTCCAAGAAGCCACCCAAAAAGCACTTTCACTATTCACAACGACATTTTTCAGCGTCCGTTCGAACTGAAAATATTTATGTGGGCTTAGAACATTTCCAGTACCCACTAAAATAATTTTCAACGCATTCTGGAACAATTCCAGATTAGTGATTTTCATCTGCGAAAAGCATCTGAAGTGGTTCCGGCAGCTCCGGAACATTTCCGGTTTTTCTTCCAGAAAATTCCCAAAAGTTTCCAGAATGATTCTGGCACCCTCCAAGAATTATCGGGCATGTACCGAAACCAATTTGACTTTATGGTATCCTCTGAAACAACTTTTCAGTTTCACCGGAACTCATCCGGTGACCTCTCTCTGCGGAACTTTTCCGCTGTCCGAAACTTTTTCGGTGTCTGAAACTTTTTCGGTGATTTTCTCTCAAACTCCCTGTCTAGTATTCAGCAGACGTTTAACAAACCCCAAAGTTCATGAATCAAGCATGAAGAAACTCGATACTCTCATGGTCTGAGGAATCATGCAAATGTTAACCATCTCTGTGTTATTAACCATTAACTTGTGACGAAAGAATCTCATAGCATAACATCAATCGGGTCGATTCAACACAAATGTTCTTCTAACACTGTGCCCTCAAAGTTGCTGGCATAGACATGCCCATGATCAGGAAAACAGAACCATCATGCAACACTTGAGCTAGTCTTAGAGGCCAGACTAGGATTACATTTTACCGTTTATTATCCCACACGTGCATATGAGTCTTCCTCCGAGCCTCGTTTTATTTGCAGACTCGAGAATCATTGCAGTTATAGCATGGAACATAAACCTAATTATGAACAGGGAGATAATCAATAACATTTATTATTGCCTCTAGGGCATATCTCCTACAGGTGGAACCCTGGGTCCTGGAAGCAGGGGCGGATTCAGTGGCACAGGAGGCAGCGGTGGTGGATCCAGTGGAATAGGGGATGGGGGTTTCCTGGGCGCCGGCGGGCCGGGAGAACCGACGGCTAGGGTCTCTTCAGTGCTACACTTTGGTGTCAATAAGGTAAGTTCTTTACCGTTGTTCTTTACATCCCAGCATTTTTGCCCACAATTCATGACCCGTGGCCCTGAGAAGCTCCATCTATGTGGTCATCAGGAAACTCCTGCTGGCCGTGTCTGCATAGATGCAGAGAATTTTGGCAGCTGATTCTTGGGATGTGGGTTTGAGGTTAGTCTACTGTGCATGATCTTCAAAGTTGTACTGCTATTGCGGTCAAGCTGCAAAAAAGTTCAGTGTTTACCGCTTGCAGTGACAAGTTCAGTTATAAATTGACTTGAATTGCTCATGATTTATTTAGGATGCTATCACTTGTGATTATGTTGAATGGGTTGATGGGGAGTGGGATAGGAAAGCAAAGTCAGTCATTAAGTATCTTGCCATGAAGAACAAGAAACCGGAGACTAAGATTACAGAATATGAAGCAGAAATTAAAAGGAATGAGAAAGAAAAGAGAGCAATGGTTAAGATGCAGAAGGAAATATTGCTCTATAGGGATAGGATTTTAGGATTTGGAGGTCCGCTGTATCTTGGCCTGTTTGCCATTATGATTGGTGTCATAGTTAGAAAAGAGAGCAAGGAAATATTGTTCACAAAGTTTGATGTACTACGTAGTCATGTATTGCTAATGTCTACTACGCAACTTTATTCTTGTAGACTCGTGTTGGGCCTCCAAGCGCAGAGTTTTGTAGGACAGTAGCAATTTTCCCTCAAGTGGATGACCTAAGGTTTATCAATCCGTGGGAAACGTAGGGTGAAGATGGTCTCTCTCAAACAACCCTGCAACCAAATAACAAAAAAGTCTCTTGTGTCCCCAACACACCAAATACAATGGTAAATTGTATAGGTGCACTAGTTCGGCGAAGAAATGGTGATGCAAGTGTAGTAATGATAGTAGATACTGCTTTTTGTAATAGGAACAATAAAAAAACAGCAAGGTAGCAATTGATAAACGGAGCACAAACGGTATTGCAATGCTTGAAAATGAGGCCTAGGGTCCGTACTTTTGCTAGTGCAATCTCTCAACAATGCTAATCTAATTGGATCATATAACCATCCCTTAAAGTGCGATGAAGAATCACTCCAAAGTTCCTATTTACTGGAGAACATAAGACGAAATTGTTTGTAGCTATTCTTTCCGATCGATCTATCCAAAAGTTCGTACTAAAATAACTCCAAGTTATTCTTTCCGATCGATCTATCAAGAGTTCGTACTAAAATAACACCAAGTTATTCTTTCCAATCGATCTATCAAGAGTTCGTACTAAAATAACACCAAAACAAATTCAGATTCATAATACTCAATCCAACACAAAGAACCTCAAAGAGTGCCCCAAGATTTCTACCGGAGAAACAAAAGACGAGAATGTGCATCAACCCCTATGCATAGATTACCCCAATGTCACCTCGGGAATCTGCGAGTTGAGTGCCAA
This sequence comes from Thinopyrum elongatum, assembly GCA_011799875.1. Taxonomy (NCBI): domain Eukaryota; kingdom Viridiplantae; phylum Streptophyta; class Magnoliopsida; order Poales; family Poaceae; genus Thinopyrum; species Thinopyrum elongatum. The sequence continues at coordinate 622,723,071 of CM022301.1, forward strand.
AACATATCTCAAGTGAATCAATATAATACCCCATTGTCACCATGAGTTTAGTGCCAAGACATATATCAAGTGCTCTCAAATCCGTAAAAGTATTCAATCCGATAAAACGAAATCTCAAAGGGAAAACTCAATTCATCACAACAAGATAGAGAGGGAGAAACACCATATGATCCAACTATATTAACAAAGCCCGTGATACATCAAGATCATGCCATCTCAAGAACACAAGAGAGAGAGATTAAACACATAGCTACTGGTACAAACCCTCAGCCCCGAGGGTGGACTACTCCCTCCTCATCATGGTGGCCGCCGGGAAGATGAAGATGACCACCGTTGATGATTTCCCCCTCCAGCGGAGTGCCGGAACGGGGTCTAGATTGGTTTTTCGTGGCTATAGAGGCTTGCAGCGACGGAACTTCTGATCTAGTGTTATTTCTAATGGTTTCTCTATTTATAGGATTTTTTGGCGTCGGTTTCACGCGAAGATGGGCCTCAAGGTGAGCACAACCCACCGGGGTAAGCCAGGCCCCTCAGGCGTGCCCCGGTGTCTTGTGCCCTACTCCTTCACCTTCTGGTCCTTCCACGAAGCTTCAGGGGTCTCCTTTGTTCCAAAAAAAATTGTCAGAAAGTTTCAGCTCATTTGGAGAACTTTCATTTCTGCACAAAAAACAACACCACGGTAGTTCTGCTGAAAACAGCGTCAGTCCGGGTTAGTTCCATGCAAATCATACCAAAACCATATAAAATATTGTAAACATGACATGAATACTTCATAAATGCTAGATACGTTGGAGACGTATCAATTGCCGTCATTGTTATTGACATGATGAAATGATGATGAAATATTTGCTATTCAGTTCATGGGCACATTGTAACAGAGATTGCAGCAGAAATAACATGGGGCCATCATGATGGCATGTTCTATATTTGGCAGACACTGCACATTTGGCATGATCTATATTTGGTAAGTGATGCACATGTGCACATCACCTTGCAGCACTACTGATTTGTGCAGCAGCACAGTTCATTGTCCTGTTGCAACATAGGAGCAACATCTAGCAGCACCTACACCATCGATGCAACACTGAAGCAAAGCAACAGTAGATATTCAATATTCTGAAATTTAATTGAACTTGACACATAAGGGTGAACACTAGATATTCAGTTCTTCAGTCACAAAGAACCCGACCAAACCGTACCGATTGCATAACTTATATGGTTACATATACCAGCATACCTAACCAACATCAAACCCAAAATATTTTTAACTTATATGCTGAAAGATATAATAGCATACCTAACTATAGATAACTCCAGCAGCTTCCTCCTCCTTCAGCAACTGTCCCCATCTTCACTTCTTCAGAAATTTGAGGCGGCGTGAGCGGCACACCACACACGGAGAAGTCTTCTTCTTGACCGCCGTCCTCTTCGACAGCTGCGCCACCTGATCCTGAGCCACCTCCTCTTCTTCCACCTTCACTATGTCAGGGAGAAGGGGAAGGAGCTCGACGTCGATGGGCAGTGTCTTGTCACCCTGGACGGCGACCGGCGCTACCATCTGCACGGCGTCCTCCTCGCCCTCTTCATCGTCATCAGGGATGACCAGTACCTCATCCATGTCGTTGTAACACCCCATGTCATTAGCCACAGTAATCACTTTTGATAATGACAGGTTAACTTGTTTAACAGTGCATAATCGTCATTAGCATCATATTGCATTTCGACTCCTAACTCAAATTCAAATTTAAATGAAAGTAGAAAATAAAAGTTGTAAACATAGAAACTAAAATGTTCAATAAATAGCAAATATTGCAGAGACCATTCTAAAATTGTAACCAACAATAAATAAATTAATTAGGTGGCTCAAACTTTACCAAAACAGCAAGGTTTAATACATTCTATTTATTATAAAATTTGTGTGAGGTCCAGTTGACTCCAAACTAATTTTTGGCAGTGGTAGAGGATGCCTAGTAATTATTGGAACAATTCCTATGTTTTACAAAAATCAATTTGAGGCATAACTATTTACTAAACAGAGACATGAGAATAAATAAAAAGAAAAATATAAAAAAAACAAAAAAAAGAGAAGAGAAAAAGAAAAAGGCAGAACCCCTCCCCTCGGCCCAACTGGGCCACGGCCAGCAGGCCGGCCCAGCTCCCCGCCCCCCCTATATGGCCTTCCTCCAGGGACCCGAACCCTAACCCCACCGACACTCCCCCCCCCTCGCTTCCCCGCCTCCCCCGATCCATTTCTGGATCGGGCCAGCGCCCGACGTCGCCTCGCCCTCGCTCGACGCCGCCGCGTCGCCCTCGTCGGACCTCGCCACCTCGCCGGACTACCCTGCCTCGCCTCTCCCTCACCGGCCCCATCGAGCCACGCCGCCCCCCCTTCTCACGCCGCAAGTGAGGCCCCCCCTCTGCCTCCTCCCTTCCCCTCGATCACCGCCGCCTCTACGCGGCCCCGCACCGCGCCCGCACGTGGCCTCGCCCGTGCCCGCTCGCCGCGCGCCCGCTCTGCTGCCGCTGCTCGCCGCGCGCGCCCGCAGCGGATGCACGCGCGCGCGCGCGCCCGCCGCTCTCGGCCTCCCTCGCCCGCGCCGCTGCTCGCCGCTGTGGCTGCGGCCCGCTCCTGCCAGCCCCTCGCCGCGCCGTCGCCGCACCTCGCCACGACCTTGCTGCTGCCCGTGCGCCCGCGCGCCCGCGCCCGCGCCCGCTTGGCCCCGTGCCACTGCCCAGAGGGGCCCCCGCGCCCCTGTGCCGCTGACGAATGGGCCAGTGCCCCCCCTGGCCCAATGACATGTGGGCCCACGCCCAGAAACGATTTAAAAAAAATAAAATAAAAATTATTAAAATTATTAATTAATTAATTAATTAGTAATTAATTAGTTTAATTAATCATAATTAGATTAACCTAATTACTAGTTAAGTTAATTAAACCCTGATTAGCCTAACAGTCTATGACAGGTGGACCCCACCTGTCAGATTATGCTAACGTCAGCATGATGTCATACTGACGTCATCAAATACACTGTTTCGGATAATGTTTAATTAAATAAATAATTAAATTCCAGAAATTAATTAAAACTTTAGAAAATCATATTAAATAATCCGTAACTCCGATGAAAATACTTTATACATGAAACTTGCTCAGAATTCCGATACGAACCCGAATACGCCCTTCGTATTCCTGTCAGATGCCTCTAGCTATAAGAACATTGAACTTTTAGACCGAATTCGATAAATGAATAGTGCCCAACTTCAATTAAATAAATCCGAATAAATTCCTAATTTAACTAAATCATTTAGTTAGGCAGTAGAACACCCCAGCATATCATTTAGGCATGTCATACATATTGTTTGCATTATTGCAGTGAATTTATTGTTTCTCTCCCCCTCCTTCTCTCTCGATAGACGCCGAGACCGACGACGCTGCACCTAGGTACGACTACACTACCGACGAGTAGCCCGTTGACGATCTCTCTCTCTTGCCAGAGCAACCAGGCAAGCCCCCCCCCCTTGAGCATCCAGATATCGCCCATTCTATTCTCCTGCTTGCATTAGATTTTGCTACTGTTAATGTATGCTCCTATTCTGATGCATAGCCTGCTGTTGTAACCTATTCATTGGTACCTTACCTGCCTATGATAAACTGTTTAGTATAGGTTTGTAATGAACCATCAGTGACCCCACCACCTTATCCTTGTTGCCCCTGCTTGATCATCGACGACTCGATCAACGTGATCGTCGACCAGAGACCGACACCTCACTTCACACCCCTTAGTTGTACGACTCTGCTTAGTTACTATCGAGTGCCGAGGGTGATACCTCGTAACGCACTCCCGATGAATACTCTGCAGTGTAGCTGTTCGGTCATGGTCATCGAGGGTGATTCCTCCTTCTCCACTTCCGATACAACTCTGTCGTGCAACCCTTAGTGTGAACCTCGAGGGTAATGCCTCATATGTTCACTCTGACGATTTCGTCGAGTGGAATCAGCCGAGGGTGATTCCTCGGGTTTCCCCCTTGATGTTATGACCACACGATTACTTGACCTTTGTTACAGGCGGGTCCACCCTGGTGGGTACCCGTTGGGGATCTATGATGTCGGGTGTGCCGGAAGGGCACTCGAGTGTGATATTGTGGCGGAGCATCAAAGACTCTGATTGTCTCCGCGTGATACTAATTGAGCCTATTGGATTTGGGTGTGTGATCTGAGTGGGTCGACGTGCCCTATACGCACTACCACCACGCGGGATAATGGTTATGGGACCCTCTGCGATGTACGTTTCTCCCGAAAGCTCGTCTGACGTCATGATTCACCGTGCGGGCTGATTGTCGGGATTGGGCTGGATACTTCACTGACGAGCTCAGTGTCGCGCCTGCACCCCGGCCAGTCTCGCAACGCGCAGGGTGCCCAGGGCGATGGCCCAAGACCTCTGGGTGCATAGGTTAGCCCGGCGTGCTGACCTCTCTGCCGAGCCTAGGTAGCGCGTTGCTTCGTGTTGATCTTCCGAGGACGGGCATTACCCAGCAAGTATGTCCGGCCAGAGTTGATCGAGCGTGTTGGGTAACAGTAGTGCACCCCTGCAGGGATGAATCATCTATCGATAGCCGGTCCTACGGTAAAGGACGCTCAGTTTGTGTATCCCGATCTACTACTTGAACTGGATATTTGTTACTTAATTGAAGCTTCGGGATCGCTTTCTCGCTTGGGAGTCGAGGAAGGATCTTTAAGCTGTACTTTAACATGTTTGCTAAATAAAATGCTATTCTACTCTCTTCTACTGCTGCAAGATGATGGCCTCGAGAAGATGTTTGAAGATGCTAGTCTTCGATAGGACTAGGCCTTCTCTCTATTCTGGCATTTCTGCAGCCCAGTCCACTCATACCGCCTTTCTCCATTGATAATGTTGCATATGTAGTATAGATCCTTGCTTGCTGAGTACTTCGGATGAGTACTCACGGTTGCTTTACCTTTTCTTTTCCCCTTATACCCCACCTTGATGATACATCAGACGATGGAGTCCATGAGCCAGATGCCACCACCGGAGCTTACTACCAGGAGGGTCCAGAGGGCACTTACTACTGGATCGAGCCAGCCGACCAGGAGTAGGATCGGAGGCTCCCAGGCAGGAGGCCAACGCCTTTCGATCTAGTGTCGCTGTTTGTGCTAGCCTTCTTAAGGCAAAACTTGTCTAACTATGTCTGTACTCAGATAATATTTGTATGACTGACTTATGTATTCGGATCTTCGGATCCCTGGTCTGTAATATTGTGGACCTCCATTTAAATTGTGTTAGAGTTGTGTTGTGATATCTTCCCGTGAGTCCCTGTGCTTGATCGTACATGTTTGCGTGTATTATTAGTGTACGATTGAGTCGGGGGCGTCACAAGTTGGTATCAGAGCCGATTGCCTGTAGGAAGTCCCCTTCCAATTCCTTGGCCGAAGTTGAGTCTAGAAACCGAAAAACTAATTTACTAACTTGGCTGTGTGGCTTACGGGCCCACGTCGCCAACTGGGTGGTATTAGGATCTTTTATTCCTCGTCTATACTCTGGGACTCTGATCTCTCTTCGACTCGGGTTAAATAAATTTTACTAACGCCGACACTTAGGATCTCGTAAATCCCATCTACCCGGAGAGCTGGATATCTGTGCGATTTCCCTGTCATTGATCTGATTAGTCTGATAATCATTTTCCTTTCCATTGTTTTGTTTAACCTTTCTCTCCGAGTTGTGTTAAACTTCTCATTGTCATTTGACAAATCTGAATTTCCTCTGTTTCAGATGGACCGTTTGTTTCCACCATGTCCTACGACACAGCTTGTGCTTCGCACTTGGGCTCGTGATGCCCCTGGGTTTCCAGCTGTCCTGATCGCTCTCATGACCAGACTTGACTACCATTGGTACCCTAAGTACATGGTTTACGAGGATTACCGCGAGTTCAATCAGGAGCAGTACCATGCTGACGTTCGTATCTATGATCAGCAAAATGACTCAGACACCGAGCTACACCTTTACCACGGTATCGGCATGACGATTGAGATGGCAGTCCATGATGCCGCCTACTCTGCTATCGCACGTCTTCGAGGACAGTTCAGCGATATCTTGGATGACTCTGAGTTCTGATACATTTCGTATGCCCCTGCTAGAGATGCTACTGGATACTACACAGCTATTTGTGCCCCATACGAGCCTCGTCGCTATGACCCGCGCGTTCTGATTTAGTGCACTCAGGCTCTGGATCGCATTGTTCGGGCTCTTGCCGTCGAGTTAGTTGCCACTCGAGCACGTCTCTATGATGCTATGACACAGTTGCTACCCGCTGTTCGCGCAGGGATACATCCTGAGCACATCCTTTATCCGCGCAGGACTCAGATGTATGCTGGTATTGATTGGCCTGCTGTTGGAGGTCAAACACCGGCACGTGGACCTCTTCTTACAGCTCGAGACCGGATTCTGCATCAGAGTGCACATGGAGCGCAGGATCCTTCCGCGACGAACATTCGTCGTCCGTACTTGCAGTTACCCCGTTTCGGTGGTTTTCTCCGACGTTGATGTAGCCTTTGCTATGTCTCGTTGTGTACTTCCTTACCGCGTGCCTGCGCACCGCCTAGTATGTCTAGCTTTTGAATTTGCGCCGTTATGCTGTCCGCATGTACCCGACTCTGTGTATGGATCTGTATGTCTTAATTGACTACTGTTATGTATCTATTACACTACTTAAATTGTTGTCGAGTTACATCAGGCTTGTCACTAAGCGCTTGCAATTGCTTTTACTAAACTACCCCCTGTTGATGCTTAGCAGGATGGTTAGACCAGGTGGTCGTGGTCGTGGTAGCCCTGAACACCCACCACCGCCAGACTATATGGCAGCTATGATGCAACAGTTTGAGCTTAACCGCCAGTTCATGACTGGAATTATGGCTCAGTTTCCGCATCAGAACAACCAGAACCACAACCCAGCTTCAATAACTTTGACAGAGTTTATGCGACTCAACCCAACTCAGTTCCGCAACTCTGACAAGCCACTGGATGCTGATGACTGGCTCCGCGACATCACTCACGAGATGGAGTCTGCTAATGTCGCCCCTGCCAACTTCGTTAACTTCGCGGCCTTTTTCTTAAAGGGCCCCGCTGTTCAATGGTGGGACAAACACAAGCGTACTCTGCCTATTGGAACAGTCATCACCTGGTATGAGTTCCAGGCTGCTTTCCGTACATGTTACATCCCTCAGGCAATTATGGAACGCATGAAGACCCAGTTCCGTAACCTCACTCAGGGCAACAAGACTGTCAAAGCTTATCAGCGGGAATTTCTTGATCTCTCCCGCTATGCTGAAGAAGACATCGCCACAGATGCTCGTAGACAAGAGAAGTTCCGTAATGAGCTGCACCCAGACCTCAAGCTTGCCCTTGCTGCTCAAGACTTCAATGACTTTTCCACTCTTGTGAACAAGGCTATTCTTGTTGAAACCGCTCAGATGAAGCATAAGGACTCGCAGAAACGCTATCGTGATGCTGGCTCATCTTCGGGCTCAACACAGGAGTGTCGAGTTTGGATTCCCAACAATGCGATCCGTTCCAATACCTCTGCGCCAAAGAACAACTATGCTGCACCACGTCTGCCTCCTCCACCACCGAGGCAGCCAAAAGCTCAAGCTATTCAAAACAATGCTCCTCCTCGTCCTGAAGATGGTCTGTGCTTCAAGTGCCGCAAACCAGGTCACCAGGCTAAAGACTGCCGCCAGAATCAGAATCAGTTAGCTTTTCCTCGTACTGGCCGTGGCAATGGTCGTGGCAACAATTAGACCCGCAACTATAATACTGGGTCTGCTACACATGGTCGTGGACACGCTTACAACATTGATATTGAAGAAGCCCAGGATCAACCTGCTACTGTGATGGGTACCCTTCTCGTTAACTCAGTACCTGCTTCTGTTTTATTTGATTCAGGAGCATCACATTCATTCATCTCTGGAAAATTTGCATTTATGCATGGCATTCGATATGAGAAAATGCATACTCCATTAGTCATTAAAACTCCCGGAGGTCACTGTCATGCTGACGTGATAGCACCTAACGTTACCGTCGAAATTAAAGGGTTGGAATTCCTTGCCTCGCCCATCGTCTTGAAGTCTTCCACCATAGACCTTATTCTTGGAATGGATTGGTTGAAAGCTCACATTGCTTCGATAAATTGTGCCACTAAAGTCGTCCAACTTCTTCACCCCACCGATGAGATAGTAAACTATACCGCCCGCATTACACGGGACGCTGAAGCTCAGATATATGTTCTGAATGCTTTGAACGCCTCACCTCTGGAAGGGATCGAGAACGTTCCTGTCGTTCGAGATTTTCCAAACGTCTTTCCAGAAGAACTTCCAGGAATACCCCCGGCTAGAGCTATCGAGTTTGTCATTGACTTGAAGCCTGGCACCGTCCCTATTGCCAAGCGACCTTATAAGATGCCTCTGCATCACCTACTCGAGCTTAGGGAAGAAATCGACAAATCACTTAAGAGTGGTTTCATCCGCCCCAGTTCCTCTGCTTGGGGAGCACCTTCACTCTTCATTAAGAAGAAGGATGGAACTAACTGTTTGGTTCAGGATTATCGACCCATTAACCAAGCCACAATCCAGAATAAATACCCACTGCCCCGGATCAATGATCTTTATGATCAACTCGCTGGATCATCGGTGTTCTCTAAACTCGACTTGAGGTTGTGTTATCACCAGATCCGTGTCCGTGAGGAGGATATTCCAAAGACTGCATTCGTCACTCGTTATGGCTCCTATGAATACACCGTTATGTCATTTGGCCTAACGAATGCTCCAGCAACTTTCTCCCGTCTAATGAATTATATATTCATGGATTACCTCGACAAATTCATCGTGGTTTATTTGGATGATATCCTTATATATTCTAAGAATAAAGAAGAACATGCTGAACACCTCCGTTTGGTACTAGAAAGGCTCCGAGAACACCAGTTGTATGCCAAGTATTCCAAATGTGAATTTTGGCTTTCTGAAGTAACTTACCTTGGTCATGTGATTTCCAAGGATGGAATTGCTGTTAACCCCGAACGAGTTCAGGCTATTCTTGACTGGACTCCCCCTAAGAATGTTAAGCAAGTTAGAAGTTTTCTCGGACTTGCAAGTTATTGCCGTCGATTCGTTGAGAACTTTTCCAAGATTGCAAAACCATTGACAAATTTGCTTCACAAAGGTGTTAAATTTGAGTGGACAGAAAAATGTCAAGAAAGCTTTCAGACATTAAAAGATAAATTGACATCTGCCCCAGTATTAGCACCCCCGGATTCCCAAAAGGATTTCATGATATACTGTGATGCCTCCCGTTAAGGATTAGGCTATGTCCTAATGCAAAAACGCAAAGTGATTGCTTATGCCTCCCGACAATTGCGTCCTCACGAAGAAAATTACCCAGTGCACGATCTCGAACTTTCTGCGGTTATTTATGCCCTGAAGCTATGGCGACATTACCTTCTCGGTAACCGTTGCGAGATGTATACGGATCATCAAAGTTTGAAGTATTTATATACTCAACCAGATCTGAACCTTCGTCAACAAAGATGGCTCGAGACAATAGCCGATTATGATATGAATATCTCATACACCCCTGGCAAGGCAAATGTAATGGCCGATGCTTTGAGTTGCAAGGCTTATTGCAGCAACCATGTGGTTCAGGAATCACAACCTATGCTTTATGAAGAGCTTCGTAAATTGAACCTCCATATTGTTCCACAGGGTTATCTCAATACCCTGGTTGTCGAACCAGATTTAGAACAAAGCATCAAGACTATGCAACGGTATGACTCTGAAGTTGAAAGGATCAAGCGATACCTTGAAAAAGGAAAACCGTCGGAGTTCCATCTTAATAATGATGGGATCCTATTTTTCCAACACCGTCTCTTCGTACCTAAGTTCAAGGATGAGAGGGAACACGTTATGATGGAAGCTCATGACACTCCTCTGTCGATTCATCCTGGTAGCACAAAGATGTACCGTGACATTTGTCAGAGATACTGGTGGCCTAATATGAAGCGAGATATTGCTCGTTATGTTTCTGAGTGTGACGTTTGCCGCCGCGTTAAAGAACAACATCAAAGGCCCACTGGAACTCTGCAACCCCTTGCAATTCCTGAATGGAAATGGGACAAGGTCCAAATGGATTTCATTACTGGTTTTCCCAAATCCCAGAAGGGTCATGATGCTATTTTTGTCGTCATTGACCGATTCTCCAAGGTTGCTCACTTTCTTCCAGTTAAGGAGACAATCACTGCTAGCCAGTTAGCAGCCTTGTATGTTTCCCGAATTATGTCACTCCATGGTGTTCTGTTGGAGATCAGTTCTGATCGTGGCAGCCTCTTCACCTCCAGATTCTGGAATAGTTTCCAAGAAGCTATGGGAACACATCTGTCGTTCAGTACCGCTTTTCACCCTCAGTCACAAGGTCAAGTTGAACGAGTTAATCAAGTGCTCGAAGATATGCTTCGAGCTTGCGTCATCTCCTTCGGTAAGAAATGGGGGGAATCTCTCCCGTATGCCGAATTCTCTTACAATAATAGCTATCAGGCTAGTTTGAAGATGGCACCGTTTGAAGTTCTATACGGTCGTAAGTGTCGAACCCCTCTGAAATGGTCAGAAACTGGGGAACGCTCACTCGTCGGACCGGACATTATTCAGCAAGCAGAAGAACAAGTCCGCATTGTCCGTGAACATTTGAAAACTGCTCAGTCTCGTCAGAAGAGCAACTATGACCGAAAGCACCAGGAAATGGTCTATCAACCTGGCGAGCAAGCTTACCTCTGCGTCACTCCGTTGAAAGGCACTCATAGGTTCGGAATCAAAGGCAAGTTGGCCCCTCGCTACATTGGCCCGTTCCGTATTCTTGCCCGTCGAGGAGAAGTGGCATATCAGTTGCAATTGCCGCCAAATCTTTCACAAGTACATGATGTCTTTCATGTATCCCAACTCCGTCTCTGCTTCAAGGATCCTATTCGAGCTGTGGATCATGAAGTGCTTGAATTACGGGAAGATCTGTCTTATCTAGAATATCCCATCCGTGTTCTTGATGAAGCTGAACGTCGGACTCGTCAAAAGTCAATCAAATTCCTCAAAGTTCAGTGGTCAAATCATTCTGAAAATGGGGCCACTCGGGAACGCGAGGAACGTCTTCGCGAAGAATACCCCTCTTTCTTTCAGTCTTCCTCTTAATTCTCGGGACGAGAATTCTTGATAGATGAGGAGAATTGTAACACCCCATGTCATTAGCCACAGTAATCACTTTTGATAAAGACAGGTTAACTTATTTAACAGTGCATAATAGTCATTAGCATCATATTGCATTTTGACTCCTAACTCAAATTCAAATTTAAATGAAAGTAGAAAATAAAAGTTGTAAACATAGAAACTAAAATGTTCAATAAATAGCAAATATTGCAGAGACCATTCTAAAATTGTAACCAACAATAAATTAATTAATTAGGTGGCTCAAACTTTACCAAAACAACAAGGTTTAATACATTCTATTTATTATAAAATTTGTGTGAGGTCCAGTTGACTCCAAACTAATTTTTGGCAGTGGTAGAGGATGCCTAGTAATTATTGGAACAATTCCTATGTTTTACAAAAATCAATTTGAGGCCTAACTATTTACTAAACTGAGACATGAGAATAAATAAAAAGAAAAAGATAAAACAAAACAAAACAAAAAAAAGAAGAGAAAAAGAAAAAGGCAGAACCCCTCCCCCCGGCCCAACTGGGCCACGGCCACCAGGCCGGCCCAGCTCCCCGCCCCCCCCCCCTACATGGCCTCCCTCCAGGGACCCGAACCATAACCCCACCGACACTCACCCCCCCTAGCTTCCCCCCTCCCCCGATCCATTTCTGGATCGGGCCAGCGCCCGACGCCGCCTCGCCCTCGCTCGACGCCGCCGCCTCGCCCTCGTCCGACCTCGCCACCTCGCCGGACTGCCCTGTCTCGCCTCTCCCTCACCGGCCCCATCGAGCCACGCCGCCCCCCTTCTCACGCCACAAGTGAGGCCCCCCCCTCTGCCTCCTTCCTTCCCCTCGGTCACCGCCGCCTCTACGCGGCCCGCACCGCGCCCGCGCGCTGCCTCGCCCGTGCCCGCTCGCCGCGCGCCCGCTCTGCTGCTGCTCGCCACGCGCGCGCCCGCCCGCCCGCCGCTCTCGGCCTCCCTCGCCCGCGCCGCTGCTCACCGCTGTGGCTGCGGCCCGCTCCTGCCAGCCCCTCGCCGCGCCGTCGCCCCGCCTGGCCACGCCCTTGCCGCTGCCCGCGCGCCCGCGCGCACGCGCACGCGCCCGCTTGGCCCAGTGCCACTGCCCAGTGGGGCCCCCGCGCCCCTGTGCCGCTGACGAATGGGCCAGTGCCCCCCCTGGCCCAATGACATGTGGGCCCACGCCCAGAAACGATTTAAAAAAAAATAAAAAAAGTATTTATTAAAATTAATAATTAATTAATTAAATAGTAATTAATTAGTTTATTTAATCCTAATTAGATTAACCTAATCACTAGTTAAGTTAATTAAACCTTGATTAGCCTAACAGTCTATGACAGGTGGACACCACCTGTCAGATTGTGCTGACATCAGCATGATGTCATGCTGATGTCATCAAATACACTGTTTCGGATAATGTTTAATTAAATAAATAATTAAATTCCAGAAATTAATTAAAACTTTAGAAAATCATATTAAATAATCCGTAACTCCGATGAAAATACTTTATACATGAAACTTGCTCAGAATTCCGATACGAACCCGAATACGCCCTCCGTATTCCTGTCAGATGCCTCTAGCTATAAGAACATTGAACTTTTAGACCGAATTCGATAAATGAATAGTGCCCAACTTCAATTAAATAAATCAAAATAAATTCCTAATTTAACTAAATCATTTAGTTAAGCAGTAGAACACCCCAGCATATCATTTAGGCATGTCATACATATTGTTTGTAATATTGCCGTGAATTTATTGTTTCTCTCCCCCTCCTTCTCTCTCGATAGACGCCGAGACCGACGACGTTGCACCTGGGTACGACTACACTACCGACGAGCAGCCTGTTGACGATCTCTCTCTCTTGCCAGAGCAACCAGGCAAGCCCCCCCCCTTGAGCATCCAGATATCGCCCATTCTATTCTCCTGCTTGCATTAGATTTTGCTACTGTTAATGTATGTTCCTATTCTGATGCATAGCCTGCTGTTGTAACCTGTTCATTGCTACCTTACCTGCCTATGATAAACTGTTTAGTATAGGTTGGTAGTGAACCATCAGTGACCCCACCACCTTATCCTTGTTGCCCCTGCTTGATCATCGACGACTCGATCAACGTGATCGTCGACCAGAGACCGACACCTCACTTCACACCCCCTTAGTTTTACGACTCTGCTTAGTTACTATCGAGTGCCGAGGGTGATACCTCGTAACGCACTCCCGATGAATACTCTGCAGTGTAGTTGTTCGGTCGTGGTCATCGAGGGTGAATCCTCCTTCTCAACTTCCGATACGACTCTATCGTGCAACCCTCAGTGTGAACCTCGAGGGTGATGCCTCATTCGTTCACCCTGACGATTTCGTCGAGTGGAATCCGCCGAGGGTGATTCCTCGGGTTTCCCCCTTGACGTTATGACCACACGATTACTTGACCTTTGTTACAGGCGGGTCCACCCTGGTGGGTACCCGCTGGGGATCTATGATGTCGGGTGTGCCGGAAGGGCACTCGAGTGTGATATTGTGGCGGAGCATCAGAGACTCTGATTGTCTCCGCGTGATACTAATTGAGCCTATTGGATTTGGGTGTGTGATCTGAGTGGGTCGACGTGCCCTATACGCACTACCACCACGCGGGATAATGGTTATGGGACCCTCTGCGATGTACGTTTCTCCCGAAAGCTCGTCTGACATCACGATTCACCGTGCGGGCTGATTGTCGGGATTGGGCTGGATACTTCACTGACGAGCTCAGTGTCGCGCCTGCACCCCGGCCAGTCTCGCAACGCGCAGGGTGCCCAGGGCGATGGCCCAAGACCTCTGGGTGCATAGGTTAGTCCGGCGTGCTGACCTCTCTGCCGAGCCTAGGTAGAGCATTGCTTCATGTTGATCTTCCGAGGACGGGCATTACCCTGCAAGTATGTCCGGCAAGAGTTGATCGAGCGTGTTGGGTAACAGTAGTGCACCCCTACAGGGATGAATCATCTATCGATAGCCGGTCCTACGGTAAAGGACGCTCAGTTTGTGTATCCCGATCTACTACTTGAACTGGATACTTGTTACTTAATTGAAGCTTCGGGATCGCTTTCTCGCTTGGGAGTCGAGGAAGGATCTTTAAGCTATACTTCAACATGTTTGCTAAATAAAATGCTATTCTACTCTCTTCTACTGCTGCAAGATGATGGCCTCGAGAAAATGTTTGAAGATGCTAGTCTTCGATAGGACTAGGCCTTCTCTCTATTCTGGCATTTCTGCAGCCCAGTCCACTCATACCGCCTTTCTCCATTGATAATGTTGCATATGTAGTATAGATCCTTGCTTGCTGAGTACTTCGGATGAGTACTCACGGTTGCTTTACCTTCTCTTTTCCCCATATACCCCACCTTGATGATACATCAGACGATGGAGTCCAGGAGCCAGATGCCACCACCGGAGCTTACTACCAGGAAGGTCCAGAGGGCACTTACTACTGGATCGAGCCAGCCGACCAGGAGTAGGATCGGAGGCTCCCAGGCAGGAGGCCAACGCCTTTCGATCTTGTGTCACTGTTTGTGCTAGCCTTCTTAAGGCAAAACTTGTCTAACTATGTCTGTACTCAGATAATATTTGTATGACTGACTTATGTATTCGGATCTTCAGATCCCTGGTCTGTAATATTGTGGACCTCCGTTTAAATTGTGTTAGAGTTGTGTTGTGATATCTTCCCGTGAGTCCCTGTGCTTGATCGTACACGTTTGCGTGTATGATTAGTGTACGATTGAGTCAGGGGCGTCACAGTCGTCCTCCACGATGTCAGAGCCCACCGGCTAGACTGGCGCAGGCACGTGGTGGACCTGGTACCGGGCTGACGGACGCTGGGAGAGCGAGCTCGACGTTGACAAGCTCCGCCCTCGATGCCACGCGAGCTGGATCCGCCCGTTGCAGCATGGTGGTGGAGCGGTACATCCACCACCTTGCGCTGAACAGGGTCGTCACTCAGCATGGCCTCTCGCATTGCCCAGACGAGGAGGAGGGCCGGCAGGACGCCGCGGCCGTCGGGGAAGGCGCGCTTCTTCTCAGTGTCGGTGAGGACTTTGACGAGGCCACGCGCATGGTTGACCAACATCGCCGTGCTGGGGAACCACCTGCACACCTCCATCAACTGCGCACGCCACGCCTCATCATCGCCGGCGAGCTCCTCCATAGCTTGTTGCCAGCCCAGGCTTCTCTCCATGGAGGCGGCTGCAGCGATGGCCGGCGAGGGTTTCTCGATCTAGTGTAGGTGGGTATAAGAGGGGAGTTCGAACCGACACGCGTGGGAGGTGGGTGAGTGGGTGGTGGGGAGTGGTACTTACTTATTTAATGGTAGTTAGGACGTGGGGAGGGGAAATGTACAAGATGCTTTCTACCTCCCGCCCCGGTCATAACACACTGTCATTGCAATCTACGTTTCCCACCCTAGGTACTGGGTTCGAGCCCCATGCAAAACCAATTTATTTAGGTCGGCTTTTGTTGCTTCTTTAGAGATGTAAAAGGTTGACAGACCAGCAATTGAGTTTAGCCTCACATGACAGTCACAACATCCTACATGCATAAAACCAAACATAGGTCAACCAAAGCACACTCCCACTAAAAAAAGTGCAGATGAAGTTGCTACAATATATAGGAACTAAACACGCGAAACGTCGAACTAAACTTGATGCCATAATGTGAAGGATATACTGGCCAGTTCACTCGATTCATCCGTAAATAATTGAAGCAAGTGTTCTACTCTTCTTCCTTCTCCACATTTCAGCACATGATAAAAGACAAGATAAGTTAATGAATGATAAAGAAAAAAATTTAATAATCCACAATGCATACAAACACTTACTTCTTATTTAGTTTGCATTTCTTGCTACGTCTAGTGTGTCCTAGCAATTTGCAAGCGCTGCACCGGGTTTTCAACTCATCATAAGAGAGTGGTCTACCATTTTTCGAGACAGGGCAGTTCTCATCTACCTTTGTTGCACCTTTGCTTGACACTTTCATAGGATCTTGAACTGCAACCATGTTGCCTTCACCATCATCTACATATTCAACTGCACACTTACTGAGGTCATACGTTTTCTTGCTCAAATTTTCCTGTAGCAGATCATACTAATGACTCTTAGCTATCACGGCCTTCAAACTCTCCTGTAACTGATCCCACAAAGCTGGGTGTTTGCATGCCGCATGCATAGCTTCTGACGCTAACACACTGACCTGGCTATATTTGATTCTTTCCCCTGCCCCAGTCCAACCAAATCCCAACAGATCGCTTGTGCGCCTCACGCGCAGTCCCAACCTTGCTTCTTTCGTGAACCGAACAAGAACTAAACACTTTGGTATTTCAGATATATTCAAGTACTTCAGTACATGGAATATGTGCTTGCAAGGTAGACCCTTTCGAATCAATCTTCTGCAGCTGCACCTTATAGTTTCTGCGGAATTTACTGGTGTATACTCCACCCAAAAATGGATCTTCCGGTTATTCTTCCAGGCCACGATGTACTGCTGTGATCTGTCTCTGAGCTTTATTTCTACAATCTCCATGCCGCCAATTTTTCTAAGGTCATCTTGCAACATATAGAAGTTTGCTGGAGTGAAGACGTGACAAGCAGCTATCTCAAGTTCCCTCGATCTAGTAACTGGCACCGGTAAACTCTGTGAGGCCGTGCAGTCATCTCGCGCCTCGTTCTCACGGATACATACAACGGCGTTCTCATAGTGCAAAATCATATCCACCAGGGTCATTTCGCCGTCTAGGTGGAGGTGAAGGCATGAGCTCAGACTTTCACTCCTCTGGTTGCTTTTCATGCCAAGCCAAAACCCCTTTGTCAGATAAGTTGCGGCCCACGGTCTCCTCTTCTTATACATCCGT
Organism: Thinopyrum elongatum; assembly: GCA_011799875.1. Taxonomy (NCBI): domain Eukaryota; kingdom Viridiplantae; phylum Streptophyta; class Magnoliopsida; order Poales; family Poaceae; genus Thinopyrum; species Thinopyrum elongatum. The sequence goes on from CM022301.1 coordinate 622,740,203, forward strand.
CTCAACCATGTTACGGTTTTTTCCGACTGCCATCTTTTGGAAAACGCATGTCAGCTCTCCTCAAATGTGGCCGTGGAAGTGCTGTAGTACAGAAGAGTTCGGAACTCCTTCAAGGACTTGTGACTGAGGTGAATCTTCATATTTTTTTCTATATGCCACGTACATATATGGTGCCACACGTCTGGCAAGACTTCGCGAATTGCCTTGATCATCGCAGCGTCGGCGTCCGTGATTACACTCTTCGGCAGCTTCTGACACATGGACCTCAAAAAAGTACGCAGCAGCCACACATATGTCTCTTCGGTCTAGTCCGAAACTATGGCACAACCAAAAACAGTGGTCTTCCGGTGATTGTTAAGACCAACAAAAGGTATGATCATACCATAGCGGTTCATCTTGTACGTGCTGTCAAATACAAGCACGTCGCCGAAGTCCTCATAGTCATGACGAGACTGGGAGTCACACCAGGACATTCTATTCATATGCCCTTCCTTATCTAGTTTGTACTCGAAAAAGAAGCTAGGATCCCTCTCTTTCCTACTGGCCATGATGCCTATGGCTGTGGCAGCATCACCTTTTGAAAGTAGCTTCCTCTTCTCCCTGGAGCAAAGGTTGTATATATCACGCCTGGTAAAACCAACACCTCCATACCATACATGTTTGCTGAAGAAGGAATCCATAATGTCATGAATTCTAATCCCTGCAGCTCCCATGGACAATATCTCAGCTTTTTGGTACTCTTTGATTTTTCTGTGGGACCAAAGAAAAGGTACCTCGTCCGGTCTTTCCATCATATGGCTATGCTTGTCCTCCAAACTTTCAACATACCAAACCCCACGCTTTTGGTCAAGCTTGACGGTCAGGTGCGCTTTGCAGTTGCAGCGTGTCTCGGGTCTGAGCCTACGGGTGCGTCCTTCCTCGGTTAGCAACTTGCTGTCATGTTTCCTTTCTCTGGAACAAACAAACCGCCTATAACGCATATGATGTGACTCAGTTTTGCTATACCTGACCTTACCCTTTCTAATGCTGAAACCATTATCTCTAGCATAGCTGTTGTAGAAATCGAACGCAGCATCGTGAGACATAAAAGTCATTTCTATTATCTGCATGAACATATCGCTCTTATCATCTGCACGGGCAGTATCTTGGACATTCTCTTTCCCCTCATCTTCTGTCACCTACACAATCAAAACATAGCCATGAAAACAGTTTTCTATGGTTTAACATTACTTCCATACAACATTGATTACATACATACCTCACTCATGATGACCGACGACTGCGACTCCCCAGAATCAGGTGCATCTAATGATTTGTCATCAAGGCCTGTCTCCGCGTCAGATTCACCGTAATAGTCGTACGCATTATGACATTCGGAAATGAGCTGAAAAATACAACACAAATACATAATTAGTTATCATATAATATTCCAGGAAATATTCAATTTGCATGCCAACAAAAAATTCCACTTCCTTACCTGACTAATGTAATCTTCATTCGAGAGCTCCGAGTTGTTTTCCTGACCATCATCATGCTCATCCATCTATAAATTTTCAACACAAAAATATAATGTTGTCAGATGCCACCAAAAAATTACAACATGATAATGCCACTCACATTAAGATCTTCCCATTCGTTCCCATTCTCTGACCAATCTCCATGATCTGAATTTTCATCATCTGACCAATCTTCTCTCCAGACTTTCATCAGTTCTCCAAACTCCATGTCTACCATGATATCAGTTAACTCATCATCCGCCATTTCCTACAACAAATAATATGTATCATCACATGTGCAAACATTATCAATACTGAAATATACAACACATAACACAGGATTACAAACGTCAAGTAAACTACTCCAACCGAGGGCGTTCAGATCATGCACACAACCGACGCCAACGACCTATGACCACCCATGGATCATCCCCCCTCTCCACAAGGTACGTCAACCCTAGTAAGGAAGATGCCCACGGCACCAAACATGATCACTTTGGATCCCGAGAAGCAGCGCTACCCGTGATAACCTGGGCCGCCGGATACCTAGTTAGCCGCCGCATCAAATAACGGAGCCGTCGTGCACACAACCGACGGTAACCGACGCTAGGTTAACCCTAGACAGAAGAAACCCACTTTAGCCCGCGTGATCACTTTGTATCACGACGAGCAGCACTATCAGAATAAGATCCGCTATGGCCTGGGCCGCCGGAAAGCTAGGTTACCTGCCCCACTAGGTTAACCACTACCACGAAAACGGCGGCAGTTCGTTTGATGCTGCCGTGAACGAGACAAATGTGTGGGGGAACAGGATGCGGGATGCGGTACCTGCGACCGCTGGAGGTTCACGAGATTGCCGGCGACGAGATCGCCGCCGCCGATATTCGTAGGGAACCTCAACAGAATGATGGAGGAGCTGCGTGAATGATGGAGCTGCGTGATTGATGGAGCTGGCTTCGGCGGGTCGTACCTGGTCGTGGGGTCGTGTCATCTTTTTTTTCGGGGGAGGGCGCCGTATACGTGCGTATGGGTTTTATGGGTTATACGGGGCTTGGATATAGGCTACGGCGGGCCGGAGATAAAATATCTGGTGGGGGTGCTCGCGGGAGTCAAGAATACCCCTAGGAAATTGAGTTATGGGGAGCGCTGAAGCAGGGCTCTTGATTTTGGTGTTTGGAGATCTTTTTTTTTCGATGCTTGAAGATCTTTTTTTTTCGATGCTTGAAGATGTGTGTCGACTCTTGAGTGAAATTTGTGGGTGACAGCTCCTCTTCCTCATCTAGCTTATATTTACTTGTTTGTGGCCCATTCATGTTTGTCGACTCTTCTTATCTTAAGCTGGCTGACTAGAGCCCTGCTTCAAGCACCAAAATCAAAATCAAGTGTGGCGGGCACTTACTTGTAGTACGTGGCCTGGCCACTCACTACCACTTGCAACGCACACCCTATAAGACACCATTCATCACCCTAGCAGTTTGTACAACACCAAGAGAGAGCACTTGCCAATCACTCACTCGACCTCAATGAATCCCATGGCCAAATGCTGCCTACTGCTCCTCTTCTTCTTGGCATTTCTCTTGCCCGAGGCGCACGCGACTTCGTGCCACCCCGACGACCTTCGTGCACTGCAGGACTTTGTTAGGAACCTCAGCGGCGGGGGTGTCCTCCTCCAGGCCACGTGGTTCGGCGCCACATGCTGCAGCTGGGAAGGTGTGAGCTGTGATGCCGCCAGTGGCCGTGTCACGGCACTGCGCCTCCCCAGGCGCGGCCTTGTGGGGCCCATCCCAGGAACCTCCCTTGCAGTCCTTGCGTGGCACGAGGAGCTCGACCTTGGCTCCAACAACTTTCAAAACATCTCAGGGGTACTCACCGTGCTGCGTGGGTGCCAGAACCTCAACACGCTGATTCTCACCAAGAATTTCGGTGGTGAGGAGCTACTAGGTGATGGTATTATTGGCGGGTTCAAAAGCCTCGAGGTGCTGGCCCTTGGTGATTGTGCTCTCAAGGGCAGGGTTCCGGAATGGTTGTCTCAATGCAAGAAAATGGAGGTGTTTGATTTGTCTGGCAACCAATTGGTGGGCACCATCCCATCGTGGATTGGTGAGCTTCACCACCTTTGCTACTTGGATCTCTCAAACAATTCATTGGTTGGCGATGCACCTAAGAGTTTGGCACTGCTAAAGGGGCTCGCCCCTGATGGGCGTTCACCGGGCATGGTTTTCACTAACATTCCATTGTATGTGAAGCATAACAGAAGCACACTCGGACGCCGACTTAACGAGCTCCCAAATGTCATCACAGGGACCAACAACTTTGTAACATCTGGGAGCAACAATGTTTTATCCGGGAATGACAACACAGTCATATTTGGGGATGAAAATACCGTATCTGGGAACAACCATGCTATATATGGGGATGAGGACATGGTATCTGGGAACAACCATGTCGTATCTGGGAGCAAGCATGTTGTATCCGGGAGTAGGCATGGCGTAACTGGGAGAAGTAGTGTGGTATCTGGGTTCAACAATGGCGTATCTGGGATCAACCATGTTGTATCGGGGAGTAACAATGTCGTATCCGAGAGCAACAATGTTGTATCTGGGATGAACCATATTGTGTCTGGAAACAACAAAGTAATAACATGAGGTTAATGATTTTATAAGAGAGATGAGGGAGGGGAAGAAATTATGCCTAGTATCCGAGGCCGATGAGATGGTTCAATAAATAAGGTACGTAAGTTGCCACACAAGATGTGCCCTATGCCTCGTATAAGTTGTAGTAAGTATATGTATTATAATAGTATGGTTTGGTTTGTATGCTAAGTTTTATTGTGTATCGAGAGGACGCGAATCTTGAGTGGTTTGTTTGTTTTAATTATTTAGATTAGATTATTCCTTGCGACCTTGGTGGTGTTGTTTGCTTTGTACTTTGCTTTGATCCATACACCAAAACAAGGTAGCAGCAGCAGCATGTCCACGCCTTCAATATTCTTCTTGGGAAAACCAGTAGAAGTATTACGATCAATCACTATCCGTCATATTCATATCAGCTCCAGAGCTGCTACAGCCACGCTTATTCATATGAGCTCCAGAGCTGCTGCAGCCACGCAGAAACCAGTGAAAACCAGGTTGATACTATATTTTGAAGTTTTAAGAAATGCTATAAAATACACGATATGTCGAAGAGATGCTTTTTATAGACATGTTAAATTCCAAGTTAATACACAAATTTATCAACTAGGACCAACAACTTAAGCATCTCCCAAATGTCATAACTAGGACCAACAACATTGTCAGATCTAGAAGGAACAATGTTGTATCCAGGAACGACAACACTATCATATTTAAGAATGGCAATGCCAAGTCTGGGAGCAACTATGTCATCTATGGGATCAAGCATGCCGTATCGAATTTTTTGAGTTTCCTGTCCCGGCCCCTATCTGTAATTCTATTCCAAATTGGTTTTTGAAGCAAACGACAATCCGGCAGTAGCGGCTGATGGTGAGTTTTTTAGTTTCCTGCCCCCTATTTGTAATTCTGTTCCAAATTGAGAATAAATATTGATTGACTAATTGAATTCCAGAATGATGTATTGTAGTATGCATTCTTTTTATTTGAGCAAAGGTGAACATTTTGAGGCTTTCTAAGCTGGAACAGCAGCACCTGTTAGATGCTTGCAAATGGATACATTAAGAATTCAGGAAACCAAGTATTAGGTAGCCGCTCAAACTTATCGATATGAACTATACCTTTACAAAAAATACATTGTATGAAGACTAAGATGCCTTCTTCGATTCTAACTTGTATTCAATGTTTCACGTGTTATATATTCCTTTGGTGAAGTTCTCCAGCCAGTATAGTAGAATAAATCAGCCGTAAATCTCATTTCCTATAAAGTTTTGCTGCTGAGTGATCAGTTTTTGCATGTCTATTACTTGCATATGTTGAAAAACCAGGCGTACGGCTTCCCTGAAGGAATACCATATGTTTATGAACTTTTTTGTTTACCAGTAATGCTTGCATGCTTGATCTTTTCTTTGATAAAATATCACACCGGATGCAAGGGGGCATTATCTAATGCGCAATGGAAATAGGTCTTACCATTAAGTAGTATAAGCATCATAAGGCAATGGTGGGGTATTGATTACAAGACACAATCTTTGTCATGTGAGAAATACAAGAAAAAAACATTTGCTACTTCTCTAGTTTTCATGGATGGTTGGATTTTGGGGTGCATGTGTTGTTTCAGTAATGACATAAATTTGGTTGGCTCAAGAAATATTTGTTGACGAACTGTCGGATGCTCAGTTCAGTTTAAAATATCATGCCATGTGGCTTTCACTGTTTATGGCCGCATCAAGGATCAAAAGAGGGCATGTCAATTAATTTGTTGGCATGTTGTCTCTAAGCCTATAGTAATCCCACTCTCTCTTGCATTTTCCGCTATTTAAAACTTTTACATTCACTTTTGTTATGTAAGTGCAAGTACAAATAGTGATGAGCTTTCACTCTTGCTAGGGCTCCGGTAGTAAACGCATCATGAGATGGGCAGCGATGACCTGATATACATCACTGATTATACAATGTGCAGCAAACACATCTTCGACTTTGTGTTTGACTTATTCTTATTCAATCTTACTTTTTCATTTGCCTCACATCAGAACTGGAAACATCAAAATTGACACTTGGATATAAGCAAGACCATGAATTATGTCAACTTTAGTGCTCTATAATTAGAAGTGACTCTTCTGCAATTTTTGATAACATAGGTTGAGGCGAGAATTGTAAGGATCCAGGTAGAATGATGCTTGATCTCCTATTAGAGCAGCCTGGGCTTCCAAAGGCCATTTACTGTCAAAGGGGATACTTACAGAACACGACGAGTAACCATTCTTTTCAACACCACTGTCCAAAACAGCGCTGTCCAACCCAAATGTTGATTACTTGTGTTTGCTCTCCCAATGAGACAATGGCGAAAGATTCTGCCGCTTTGAGGCCATTAGGTACATGGAAAATGCCACAAACACTGTGGCGAAGGATCTGAACTACACACGGCTGGACAAATGTAACGAGACTTTGGTTATCTAAGGCTCAGACTCAATTAGGCATTTGACATGATAGACAAGCTTGCTAAAGGTTACTTATATGATGTGAGATACATGTCCTCCTTTTCAGATCAGCTTCATAGTGTGATAGCAGATGCCTTTCCTCCTACTTGTGACAAGGATAAATCGACAAAGTAGATGGTTATTAATATCGAATTTGTGGGGCATAATCTTAAGGACATAAGCTGCCACTAGCTACTGTGGTGTTTTGTGAACTGTTGTCGGATTGGCCCCGCCTTTCGTAAGAGTGCCCTGCTCTAAGAATTATATGACATTCTTTATGTTGACTACATATTAGTTGCGCTGATGCACTGCTGGAGCTTTAGCAGAACTATATAAGATTCTTATCTCGGAACGCCACACTACTAGGGAAAACCTTATACACAGAATCTTACCAGAAGCGCGGTTTAAAATAAGGCGCTATTGCTACTTAGCAGTAGAGCGTGACCCCAAACGGCGCTACTGATATCCACGTAGCAGTAGCGCGGCATGAAGAAGGAGCGCTACTACTACAATTGCCACGACGTTGCCGCCAAACTAGGTATAGTAATAGTGCCATTTGCGCAAACGCGCTACTGCTATTGTACTTGGCAGTAGCGCTCTTTGCCAACCATCGCTGCTGCTAAGTTTAGTCCACCTCGCTCCACGAACAGGGTGTTTACCACCTTAAATATGTTACTTCTCAAACTATCACAACCACTTGGTCTTCATTGTACTCTATGTGTAGAATCTGTGGCAATATGAATCTTCACCGGTTCCTAAACCGGTGAGGATTCATACTGACAATTTAGATTCTGCACAAAAAGATCAGTGATGACCACTGTATTTTTTGATGACATATTATCATTGATGACAATATGAATTTTCCTTTTCCGTTGCCTCTAGGCTTGGTATAGTAGTACGTAGCGCCCGTCCACAGACCACGCTACTGCTAATGAAGTAGTAGCAGTGCGTTTTAAGGCGACAGCGCTGCAACTAAGAAAAGGAAAAGAAAAGAAAAGAAAAGAAAAAAAGGAAAATTGAAGAAAAAAAAAATGAAAGCAATAGCAGTAGCGCCTGTTTGCGAAAGCGCTATAGCTACTTTAGCTATAGCGCTTTTTGCCGGCAAGCGCTATAGCTAACTTATTTATAGCAGTAGCGCGTTTGCCAAACAGCGCTATAGCTACAGTAGTTATAGCGCGTCTTTTGAAAACACGCTACCGTTAAGTTTGAATTGCCCCAGCGCGGGCATCCCTCCTTCCCCCAATTCTCCAGATCTTGTCGTGTCTCCTACCTTTCCCTCACCGCCCTGCCTCCGTGGCCGTCACCGGAGCCGCCATCGGAGCCGCGCGCCGTCGCCGCCACCAGAGCCGCGCGCCCTCGACGCCCCCAGAGCCACCCTTGTCCGCTCCTCGCCTCCCCTGCCTCCCTCGACGCCCCTGCCTCCCTCGCCATCACCGGAGCCGCCGTAGACGCTACCGGCCGGAGCCACCCTCGACGCCCTCCCCGCCACCGTCTCCCCCGAGCACCCTCTCTGTAAGCCCCCACCCCTCCTCTCTAGGTTAATTTACTTAGGTGAATTTAGTTATGAACCCTAGGAATTGGCTAGGTTAAGTAGGATGACTAGCTAGGTTAATTAACTAAGTTAACTAGCTAGGTTAATTTGGTTCATTAGGTTAACTAGGTTGGCTAGGTTAGAGCAAAAAATTAGTTTAGAGCAAAAATTTAGTTAGGGCCGTGGGGTTTAGAGCAAAAATTTAGTTAGGGCAGTAGGGTTTAATTAGGGGTTTTGTTTTCATAGATGTTTTTTTAAAAGAACAAAACGAAGAATATGTTGCAGCAGTGATGCTAGTAGTATATATAGTGGTACTAGTAGATGTTAATTAGGTTAGGGCTGTAGTGCTACTAGTAAATGTTAATTAGGTGTTCTTTAGTTAGGGCAGTAGGGGTTTACTAGGTTAATTAGGTTAGTAGTGCTGCTAGTAGTAGTGGTATAGTAGGTTAATTAGATGGAGTTAAATGAATGTCCTAAATGAATGAAATTAGTAGTTAACTGAATTTTTTTCATTTCATCATTATAGAGCACTAAAGTTAACTGAATTTTGTTATATTAGTGGTTAACTGAGTTTTCTTCTACACTTAGTTTTTGAATTAGCTTGTGAAATTTCGACATGTATATTTGGACATGTGGTTGCTCGTGTATATTTGGACATGTGTTGCGGTGTCGAAGATGGATATTTGAACATTGTTTGTAGGGAATGATTCCAAGTGGCCTATGTTTTGCCGGAATGTTGATTCATTTCCATTCCGGCAAATTTCAGGCGCTCGATTTGTCCACTTTGTAGCAAAGGTCATGCCAAAAAATTTCATGAATTTCGGCATGTGCTACAAACTAGGACATATCGAGTGCCCGAGATTTGCCGCAACGGGAATGAATCAACATTCCTGCAAAACATAGGTTTTTTTTATGTCATTATTCATTTTATTAGGTCTAGAATTAATTGACTAGATTTAATCGTAGGAAACATGGCTAGCAACGATGAAGGACAGGGTTCTGGTGATTGCAACGTCTACGAGGCAACAGACAACTATTTGAACTATCTCGAGGAGCAACAGTTGTTGCAGTGCCCTCCTATCACATCCGAGACTGAGACCGACATCGAGACCGGCGCCAAGACCGGCACTGAGACCGACACCGGCGCCGAGACTGGCACCGAGACTGGCGAATTAGCCGGTATAGAACCGAAACCGAAGAGGATACGGTGCCCAAACCAGCTCAACACTACTAGACTGGTGGTCACGGAGGTGGACCCCGACAATTTCGAGCCAAAAGAGCCTGCGGAAGCGCGCATGTGCTACGGCAATCAAATAGGATGCATCCTACGGGAAACCGCCACCATCAACGATGAGAAATTAAAGAAGATACCAGATATGGAGCACTCCCTCCAAACGAAGCTGCACCAGGGATTCTTGTTCCCGGGCCGGGATGAAATCAAATATACTCGACCGTGGCAAGACCCGACAATGAAGAAGATAAACAGACGCACCATGGGCAAGTTTCGCGGCACGTTGTCCACTTGGAAAGTAAGGGTGAAACATCGGATCATCGTCAAAGAGGAACCGTACTCTGAGATTGTAAAGGATAATCCGACATTTACGGAAGAGCAGTACGAAATTTTCAAAAAGTCTTGCATTGCCGAAGTTGCCAAAGAAAAGTCGGAGTACATGAAGGGGCTTCAAGAGAGGAACATGGGGTGCCACCACCTCAGAAGCTATGGTTACGCGGGGAAGAGGCCCATATGAGCCAAGGAGGACGCGGAACGCGAAAGTCTGCGGATCCTAGACCCCTTGGCGGAGTTCACCGTCCCGCAGGAGCGTGACGTCATCAGGGCCCGGTACCTAAGATGAAGGGCCACAAGGATGCTTCACCTATTAAGCCTAATGATGAATGTGGGGCTACACCAGAAAACCCTTGGATCATTGGTAATTCTACTCAAGCACCTTCATCGGACATAGACATTTGTCCAACTTCTGTCAGCAAGTTCATGGCTAAGGCGAATGGAAAAAAGGGTGCAACAATCGATAAGGAAGAGGAAGTTATGTCCAGGAAGCGGAAGTGGACCGTTCCCAAGAAATTTGAATCCCACTACGCACTTGACAAGCCCAGCAGGCGTACCAACCGCGGTCAGAGACCCTCCGGTACTACTACCGCTAGTAGAGGTATCGTAACTAACTTTCTTAATTTGTTATTTACTACTAATGCATATAATCACCATTGTTGACATTCATATTATTTCATGCAACTCTGTTTTCTGACAATGATGTGCCGGAGGTTGTGGCAGACGAGTTGACGCCGGAACTAATTGATGCAGCTGTTTCATTTGTGGAGTTAGCTGCTCGGACCGATAAGAATAAGGGGAAAAAATTACTACAGTGAAGGGCGTGGCATATCTCTGACTTTGTAAAGGATTCAACCGGTACTAAAGCATAAATGGCTGTCGGACGATGTAAGTACTATTTGCATGTCCTATTATTAAATTGCTCAATAATCTATTTCACAAGTTTCAACATGTAATGCCCTGATATTCTATGAAGGTTATTGACGCTTATATGGGACATTTGGAGCTGCGCGTTGGTCATGATCGTTACCTCTGTCCAGCGTGGAGGTCCAAATTCCTTGTAGATCGTGCTATCGCACGAGACGATCCATTGCCGTCGAGCCGCAACATGGATAGTGCTCTGTCCAAAGCTGGAGCAATTAATAGAGTTAGGGAAGAGTATTGTGCGTGATAAGGTACGTTCTGTTTGTAATTGTTCACTACAGGACATTTCATCAAGTATTTCGTTTGATCCATAATGTTTTGTTGCACTGTAGACGTATATCGCGTTGAATATCGGCAATTCCCACTGGATGACCGTGGTAATGCGCATGTCAAGCAAGAATTCCAAGTTCTCGATTCCCTCTATCCTTTGGAGCTGACGGAGAAGATTGTTAAAGCACTGGTAATGTAACCAATATTTGTAGCATTGGTCTTACATATTGTTTTATGATTCTTCGTTAACACTATCCTCTTTATAGCGAATGGCTATAGCACACGATATGCGTGAGGCAAATCTTATTACACCAGAGAAATATCCGGACGTAAGTAAGTGGCGTATCAATGAGTATGACATGCCCCAGCAAGAGGACGGGTGAGTTAATACTACATCATATTGAAACAATGACACACATGTTCGTATTGCCCACGACTAATGTTTGCATATATACCAGGAACTCTTGTGGCCTTTTTGTCACAGAATGTCTAGAACATTGGAACGGGGACCGAAGGACCCGCGATTTTACCCAGGTATCTGTTATTTATGTTTGTACACTAGCTAGTATGGTCGTGTAGCAACTTCGGTTCATGTAACCTTTATGTCAATTTTGCAGGCCTCCGTTGACGCTAGGAGAAGACGTTTCGTCGCCGAGTTGATTATGTCACCTTTGAACACACTGGAGTGTTTGAAGAACAAAATTCGCGAAATCGCAAAGAAAAGGCGCGCGTGAAGACTTCATACATCATGCAAGATTGAAGTTTTAGTGGTTTGGATTTAGCCCGGAAGAAGGTTTCGACGGCATGAATATCTTAGGGTTTCTATAATTTATGTAATAAACAGGGCATCTCGAATATTGTGACTTATCGATGCTTACACATACATGTGTATGTGTCTGTCAGACAGTTCGCTCGTACAAGATAATTCGGTCGTACCAATAAATTTTTTGCTTCACTTATCAATTGTTCTTGCTTAATATTTTTCTCGTTCTCCAATATTTTTTAATTCTATTTTTCACATTAATATTATTCACATTCTATTTTTCACTTCAAGTGCTCGCCTAAGCTTCATATTAAATTTTTCACATTCTCTACTCTTTTTAAAACTCTATGAAGCTTAGCCTTGTGCCTGAGCTATCTGCATATCATCATCTTGCATAATCTCCTGGTAATTCCCCCTCATCACATGATTAAGAAAATTCATCATGTCAGCTAAGAAAATATATCGAGCCAAAACATAATATTACATAGATGGAAACAGAGCGCTCGTTGGCTCTATTGCGTGTTATCTGGCTTAATGTTTTTTATTTTATTTGACAAACCCCTCGCTTTTGTTTATTTTATGTACAAATACATTTTTGTGTACTCATCATGATGCCAGGCACGGCCCATCTAACCATGTGAGGGGCCCGGCAGGCGGCCTATCGTGCCGGCAGGGCTACACCGGCCCATTTGGCCAGGTTGAAATCTATCTTTCCCCTTTTCTCGTTTCCCTTTCCAAATCCCTAGCCCTCTCTTTCCCTTTGCCCCTCCAAAGCGAAAGCATGACGGCGAAAGCATGATGGCAAGTTGGGCGTCCGGCGGCGGCAGCTGCGGCCAGAAGAGCGGTGGCGACCGCAAGTTAGGTGGAACCCTGGGTCCTGGAAGCAGGGGGTGGATTCAGTGGCACAGGAGGCAGCGGCGACGGATCCAGTGGAACAGGGGACGGGGGTTTCCTGGGCAGCAGCGGGCTGGGAGAACCGATGGCTAGGGTCTCTTCAGTGCTACACTTTGGTGGCAGTAAGTTAAGTTATTTACCGTTGTTCTTTACATCCCAGCATTTTTGCCCACAATTCATGACCTGTGGCCCTGAGAAGCTCCATCTATGTGGTCATCAGGAAACTCCTGCTGGCCGTGTCTGCATAGATGCAGAGAATTTTGGCAGCCGATTCTTGGGATGTGGGTTTGAGGTTAGTCTACTGTGCATGATCTTCAAATTAGTACTACTATTGCGGTTAAGCTGCAAAAAAGTTCAGTGTTTACCGCTTGCAGTGACAAGTTCAGTTATAAATTGACTTGAATTGCTCATGATTTATTTAGGATGCTATCACTTGTGATTATGTTGAATGGGTTGATGGGGAGTGGGATAGCAAAGCAAAGTCAGTCATTAAGTATCTTGCCATGAAGAACAAGAAACCGGAGACTAAGATTACAGAATATGAAGTAGAAATTAAAAGGAATGAGAAAGAAAAGAGAGCAATGGTTAAGATGCAGAAGGAAATATTGCTCTATAGGGATAGGATTTTAGGATTTGGAGGTCTGCTGTATCTTCGCATGTTTGCCATTATGATTGGTGTCATAGTTGGCAAGTAGATTGTTCACAAATTTTGATGTACTACACAGTCATGTATTGCTGATGTCTACTACGCAACTTTATTCTTGTAGACTCGTGCTGGGCCTCCAAGCGCAGAATTTTGTAGGAGAGTAGCAATTTTCCCTCAAGTGGATGACCTAAGGTTTATCAATCCGTGGGAGGCGTAGGATGAAGATGGTCTCTCTCAAACAACCCTGCAACCAAATAACAAAAAGTCTCTTATGTCCCCAACACACCAAATACAATGGTAAATTGTATAGGTGCACTAGTTCGGCGAAGAGATGGTGATACAAGTGTAGTAATGATAGTAGATATTGATTTTTGTAATAGGAACAATAAAAAACAGCAAGGTAGCAATTGATAAAACGGAGCATAAACGGTATTGCAATGCTTGAAAATGAGGCCTAGGGTCCGTAATTTTGCTAGTGCAATCTCTCAACAATGCTAATCTAATTGGATCATATAACCATCCCTCAAAGTGCGATGAAGAATCACTCCAAAGTTCCTATCTAGTGGAGAACATAAGACGAAATTGTTTGTAGCTATTCTTTCCGATCGATCTATCCAAGAGTTTGTACTAAAATAACACCAAGTTATTCTTTCCAATCGATCTATCAAGAGTTCGTACTAAAATAACACCAAGTTATTCTTTCCAATTGATCTATCAAGAGTTCGTACTAAAATAACACCAAAGCAAATTCAGATTCATAATGCTCAATCCAACACAAAGAACCTCAAAGAGTGCCCCAAGATTTCTACCGGAGAAACAAAAGACAAGAACGTGCATCAACCCCTATGCATAGATTACCCCAATGTCACCTCGGGAATCCGCGAGTTGATTGCCAAAACATATCTCAAGTGAATCAATATAATATCCCACTGTCACCACGAGTATTCATAAGCAAGACATATATCAAGTGCTCTCAAATCCATAAAAGTATTCAATCCGATAAAACAAAATCTCAAAGGGAAAACTCAATTCATCACAACAAGATAGAGAGGGAGAAACACCATATGATCCAACTATATTAACAAAGCCCGTGATACATCAAGATTGTGCTATCTCAAGAACACGAGAGAGAGATTAAACACATAGCTACTAGTACAAACCCTCAGCCCCGAGGGTGGACTACTCCATCCTCATCATGGCGGCCGCCGGGATGATGAAGATGGCCACTGGTGATGATTTCCCCCTCCGACGGTGTGCCGGAATGGGGTCTAGATTGGTTTCTCATGGCTACAGAGGCTTGCGGCGGCGGAACTTCTGATCTAGGGTTATTTCTGATGGTTTCTCTATTTATAGGATTTTTTGGTGTCGGTTTCATGCGAAGATGGGCCTCGAGGTGAGCTCAACCCATCGTGGCAAGCCCGGCCCCTTAGGCGCGCCCCGGTGTCTTGTGCCCTACTCCTTCACCTTCTGGTCCTTCCACGAAGCTTCGAGGGTCTCTTTTGTTCCAAAAAAAATCACAAAAAGTTTTAGCTCATTTGGAGAACTTTCATTTCTGCACAAAAAACAACACCACGGTAGTTCTACTGAAAACAGCGTCAGTCCGGGTTAGTTCCATGCAAATCATACCAAAACCATATAAAATATTGTAAACATGGCATGAATACTTCATCAATTATAGATACGTTGGAGACGTATCAATTGCCATCATTGTTATTGACATGATGAAATGATGATTAAATATTTGCTATTTAGTTCATGGGCACATTGTAACAGAGATTGCAGCAGAAATAACATGGGGCCATCATGATGGAATGTTCTATATTTGGCACACACTGCACATTTGGCATGTTCTATATTTGGTAAGTGATGCACATGGGCACATCACCTACCAGCACTACTGATTTGTGCAGCAGCACAGTTCATTGTCCTGTTGCAACATAGAAGCAACATCTAGCAGCACCTACACCATCGATGCAACATTGAAGCAAAGCAATAGTAGATATTCCATATTCTGAAATTTAACTGAACTTGACACATAGGGTGAACACTAGATATTCAGTTCTTCAGTCACAAAGAACCCGACCAAACCGTACCGATTGCATAACTTATATGCTTACATATACCAGCATACCTAACCAACATCAAACCCAAAATATTTTTAACTTATATGCTGAAAGATATAATAGCATACCTAACTATAGATAACTCCAGCAGTTTCCTCCTCCTTCAGCAACTGTCCCCATCTTCACTTCTTCAGAAATTTGAGGCGGCGTGAGCGGCGCACCACACACGGAGAAGTCTTCTTCTTGACCGCCGTCCTCTTCGACAGCTGCGCCACCTGATCCTGAGCCACCTCCACCTCTTCCACCTTCACTATGTCAGGGAGAAGGGGAAGGAGCTCGACGTCGATGGGCAGTGTCTTGTCACCCTGGACAGCGACCGGCGCTACCATCTGCACGGCGTCCTCCTCACCCTCTTCATCGTCATCAGGGATGACCAGTACCTCGTTGATGTCGTCCTCCATGATGTCAGAGCCCACCGGCTGGACTGGCGCAGGCACGTGGCGGACCTGGTAGTCCGGGCTGACGGGTGCTGGGAGAGCGAGCTCGACGTCGACGCGCTCCGCCCGCTGCGGCATGGTGGTGGAGCGGTACATCCACCACCTTGCGCGCTGAACAGGGTCGTCGCTCAGCGTGGCCTCTCACATTGCCCAGACGAGGAGGAGGGTCGGCGCGATGCCGCGGCCGTCGGGGAAGGCGCGCTTCTTCTCGGCGTCGGTGAGGACTTTGACGAGGCCACGCACGTGGTTGACCAACATCGCCGTGCTGGGGAACCACCTACACACCTCCATCAACTGCGCACGCCATGCCTCGTCATCGCCGGCGAGCTCCTCCATAGCTTGCTGCCAGCCCAGGCTTCTCTCCACGGAGGCGGCTGTAGCGGTGGCCGGTGAGGGTTTCTTGATCTACTGTAGGTGGGGATAAGAGGGGAGTTCAAACCGACGCGCGTGGGAGGTGGGTGAGTGGGTGGTGGGGAGTGGTACTTACTTATTTAATGGCAGTTAGGACATGGGGAGGGGAAATGTACAAGATTCATTCTACCTCCCGCCCCGGTCATAACACACTGGCATTGCTATCTACGTTTCCCACCCTAGGTACTGGGTTCGAGCCCCATGCAAAACCAATTTATTTAGGTCGGCTTTTGTTGGTTTTTTAGAGATGTAAAAGGTTGACAGACCAGCAATTGAGTTTAGCCTCACATGACAGTCACAACATCCTACATGCATAAAACCAAACATAGGTCAACCAAAGCACACTCCCACTAAACAAAGTGCCGATGAAGTTGCTACAATATATAGGAACCAAACACGCGAAATGTCGAACTAAACTTGATGCCATAATGTGAAGGATATACTGGCCAGTTCACTCGATTCATCCGTAAATAATTGAAGCAAGTGTTCTACTCTTCTTCCTTCTCCACATTTCTGCACATGATAAAAGACAAGATAAGTTAATGAATGATAAAGAAAAAAAATTAATAATCCACAATGCATACAAACACTTACTTCTTATTTAGTTTGCATTTCTTGCTACGTCTAGTGTGTCCTAGCAATTTGCAAGCGCTGCACCGGGTTTTCAACTCATCATAAGAGAGTGATCTACCATTTTTCGAGACAGGGCGGTTCTCATCTACCTTTGTTGCACCTTTGCTTGACACTTTCATAGGATCTTGAACTGCAACCATGTTGCCTTCACCATCATCTACATATTCAACTGCACACTTACTGAGGTCATACGTTTTCTTGCTCAAATTTTCCTGTAGCAGATCATACTCATGACTCTTAGCTATCACGCCCTTCAAACTCTCCTGTAACTGATCCCACAAAGCTGGGTGTTTGCATGCCGCATGCATAGCTTCTGACGCTAACACACTGACCTGGCTATATTTGATTCTTTCCCCTGCCCCAGTCCAACCAAATCCCAACAGATCGCTTGTGCGCCTCACGGGCGGTCCCAACCTTGCTTCTTTCGTGAACCAGACAAGAACTAAACACTTTGGTATTTCAGATATATTCAAGTACTTCAGTACATGGAATATGTGCTTGCAAGGTAGACCCTTTCGAATCATTCTTCTGCAGCTGCACCTTATAGTTTCTGCGGAATTTACTGGTGTATACTCCACCCAAAAATGGCTCTTCCAGTTATTCTTCCAGGCCACGATGTACTGCTGTGATCTGTCTCCGAGCTTTATTTCTACAATCTCCATGCCGCCAATTTTTCTAAGATCATCTTGCAACATATAGAAGTTTGTTGGAGTGAAGACATGACAAGCAGCTATCTCAAGTTCCCTCGAGCTAGTAACTGGCACCGGTAAACTCTGTGAGGCCGTGCAGTCATCTCGCGCCTCGTTCTCACGGATACATACAACGGCGTTCTCATAGTGCAAAATCATATCCAACAGGGTCATTTCACCGTCTAGGTGGAGGTGAAGGCATGAGTTCAGACTTTCACTCCTCTGGTTGCTTTTCATGCCAAGCCAAAACCCCTCTGTCAGATAAGCTGCGGCCCACGGTCTCCTCTTCTTATACATCCGTCTCAACCATGTTACTGTTTTTTCTGACTGCCATCTTTTGGAAAACGCGTGCCATCTCTCCTCAAACGTGGCCGTGGACGTGCTGTAGTACAGAAGAGTTCGGAACTCCTTCAAGGACTTGTGACTGAGGTGAATCTTCATTTTTTTTTCTAAATGTCACGTACATAAACGGTGCCACACGTCTGGCAAGACTTCGCGAATTGCCTTGATCATCGCAGCATCGGCGTCCGTGATTACACTCTTCGGCAGCTTCTGACACATGGACCTCAAAAAAGTCTGCAGCTGCCACACATATGTCTCTTCGGTCTCGTCTGAAACTATGGCACAACCAAAAACAGTGGTCTTCCAGTGATTGTTAAGACCAACAAAAGGTATGAATGGCATACCATAGTGGTTCATCTTGTACGTGCTGTCAAATACAAGTACGTCGCCGAAGTCCTCATAGTCATGACGAGACTGGGAGTCACACCAGGACATTCTATTCATATGTCCTTCCTTATCTAGTTTGTACTCGAAAAAGAAGCTAGGATCCCTCTCTTTCCTATTGGCCATGATGCCTATGGCTGTGGCAGCATCACCTTTTGAAAGTAGATTCCTCTTCTCCCTGGAGCAAAGGTTGTATATATCACGCCTGGTAAAACCAACACCGCCATACCATACATGTTTGCTGACGAAGGAACCCATAATGTCATGAATTCTAATTCCTGTAGCTCCCATGGACAATATCTCAGCTTTCTGGTACTCTTTGATTTTTCTGTGGGACCAAAGAAAAGGTACCTCATCCGGTCTTGCCATCATATGGCTATGCTTGTCCTCAAAACTTTCAACATACCAAACCCCATGCTCTTGGTCAAGCTTGACGGTCAGGTGCGCTTCGCAGTTGCAGCGTGTCTCGGGTCTGAGCCTACGGTTGCGTCCTTCCTTGGTTAGCAACTTGCTGTCACGTTTCCCTTCTCTGGAACAAACAAACCGCCTATAACGCATATGATGTGACTCGGTTTTGCTATACCTGACCTTACCCTTTCTAATGTTGAAAGCATTATCTCTAGCATAGCTTTTGTAGAAATCGAACGCAGCATCGTGAGACATAAAAGTCATTTCTATTATCTGCATGAACATATCCCTCTTATCATCTACACGGGCAGTATCTTGGACATTCTCTTTCCCCTCATCTTCTGTCACCTACACAATCAAAACATAGCCATGAAAACAGTTTTCTATGGTTTAACATTACTTCCATACAACATTGATTACATACATACCTCACTCATGATGACCGACGACTGCGACTCCCCAGAATCAGGTGCATCTAATGATTTGTCATCCAGGCCTGTCTCCGTGTCGGATTCACCGTAATAGTCATACGCATTATGACATTCGGAAATGAGCTGAAAAATACAACACAAATACATAATTAGTTATCATATAATATTCCAGGAATAATGCAATTTGCATGCCAACAAAAAATTCCACTTCCGTACCTGACTAATGTAATCTTCATTCGAGAGCTCCGAGTTGTTTTCCTGACCATCATCATGCTCATCCATCTATAAATTTTCAACACAAAAATATAATGTTGTCGGATGCCACCAAAAAATTACAACATGATAATGCCACTCACATTAAGATCTTCCCATTCGTTCCCATTCTCTGACCAATCTCCACGATCTGAATTTTCATCATCTGACCAATCTTCTATCCAGTCTTTCATCAGTTCTCCAAACTCCATGTCTACCATGATATCAGTTAACTCATCGTCCGCCATTTCCTACAACAAATAATATGTATCATAACATGTGCAAACATTATCAATACTGAAATATACAACACATAGCACAGGATTACAAACGTCAAGTAAACTACCCCAACCGAGGGCGTTCTGATCGTGCACACAACCGACGCCAACGACCTATGACCACCCATGGATCATCCCCCCTCTCCACAAGGTACGTCAACCCTAGTCAGGAAGATGCCCACGGCACCAGTCATGATCACTTTGGATCGCGAGAAGCAGCGCTACCCGTGATAACCTGCGCCGCCGGATACCTAGTTAGCCGCCGCATCAAATAACGGAGCCGTCGTGCACACAACCGACAGCAACCGACGCTAGGTTAACCCTAGACAGAAGAAACCCACTTTAGCCCGCGTGATCACTTTGTATCACGACGAGCAGGACTATCAGAATAAGATCCGCTATGGCCTGGGCCGCCGGAAAGCTAGGTTACCCTCCCCGCTAGGTTAACCACTACCACGAAAACAGCGGCAGTTCGTTTGATGCTGCCGCGAACGAGACAAATGTGTGGGGAAACGGGATGCGGGATGCGGTACCTGCGACCGCTGGAGGTTCACGACGGTGCTGCGCGTGCTCTCGGGCGAGATTGCTGGCGACGAGATCGCCACCGCCGATATTCGTAGAGAACCTCAACAGAATGATGGAGGAGCTGCGTGAATGATGGAGCTGCGTGATTGATGGAGCTGGCTTCGGCGGGTCGTACCTGGTCGTGGGGTCGTGTCATCTTTTTTTTTCGGGGGAGGGCGCCGTATACGTGCGTATGGGTTATATGGGTTATACGGGGCTTGGATATAGGCTACGGCGGGCCGGAGATAAAATATCTGGTGGGGGTGCTCGCGGGAGTCAAGAATGCCCCTAGGAAATTGAGTTATGGGGAGCGCTGAAGCAGGGCTCTTGATTTTGGTGCTTGAAGATCTTTTTTTTTCGATGCTTGAAGATCTTTTTTTTTCGATGCTTGAAGATGTGTGTCGACTCTTGAGTGAAATTCGTGGGTGACAGCTCCTCTTCCTCATCTAGCTTATATTTACTTGTTTGTGGCCCATTCATGTTTGTCGACTCTTCTTATCTTAAGCTGGCCGACTAGAGCCCTGCTTCAAGCACCAAAATCAAAATCAAGTGTGGCGGGCACTTACTTGTAGTACGTGGCCTGGCCACTCACTACCACTTGCAACGCACACCCTATAAGACACCATTCATCACCCTAGCAGTTTGTACAACACCAAGAGAGAGCACTTGCCAATCACTCACTCGACCTCAATGAATCCCATGGCCAAATGCTGCCTACTGCTCCTCTTCTTCTTGGCATTTCTCTTGCCCGAGGCGCACGTGACTTCGTGCCACCCCGACGACCTTCGTGCGCTGCAGGACTTTGTTAGGAACCTCAGCGGCGGGGGTGTCCTCCTCCAGGCCACGTGGTTCGGCGCCGCATGCTGCAGTTGGGAAGGTGTGAGCTGTGATGCCGCCAGTGGCCGTGTCACGGCACTGCACCTCCCCAGGCGCGGCCTTGTGGGGCCCATCCCAGGAACCTCCCTTGCAGGCCTTGCGCGGCTCGAGGAGCTCGACCTTGGCTCCAACAACTTTCAAAACATCTCAGGGGTACTCACCGTGCTGCGTGGGTGCCAGAACCTCACCACGCTGATTCTCACCAATAATTTCGGTGGTGAGGAGCTACTAGGTGATGGTATTATTGGCGGGTTCAAGAGCCTCGAGGTGCTGGCCCTTGGTGATTGTGCTCTCAAGGGCAGGGTTCCGGAATGGTTGTCTCAATGCAAGAAAATGGAGGTGCTTGATTTGTCTGGCAACCAATTGGTGGGCACCATCCCATCGTGGATTGGTGAGCTTCACCACCTTTGCTACTTGGATCTCTCAAACAATTCATTGGTTGGCAATGCACCTAAGAGTTTGGCACTGCTAAAGGGGCTCGCCCCTGATGGGCGTTCACCGGGCATGGTTTTCACTAACATTCCATCGTATGTGAAGCATAACAGAAGCACACTCGGACGCCGACTTAACGAGCTCCCAAATGTCATCACAGGGACCAACAACTTTGTAACATCTGGGAGCAGTAATGTTTTATCCGGGAATGACAACACAGTCATATTTGGGGATGAAAACACCGTATCTGGGAACAACCATGATATATATGGGGATGGGAACACGGTATCTGGGAACAACCATGTCGTATCTGGGAGCAAGCATGTTGTATCCGGGAGTAGGCATGGCGTAACTGGGAGAAGTAGTGTGGTATCTGGGTTCAACAATGGCGTATCTGGGATCAACCATGTTGTATCGGGGAGTAACAATGTCGTATCCGGGAGCAACAATGTTGTATCTGGGATGAACCATATTGTGTCTGGAAACAACAAAGTAATAACATGAGGTTAATGATTTTATAAGAGAGAGGAGGGAGGGGGAGAGATTATGCCTAGTATCCGAGGCCGATGAGATGGTTCAATAAATAAGGTACATAAGTTGCCACACAAGATGTGCCCTATGGCTCGTATAAGTTGTAGTAAGTATATGTATTGTAATAGTATGGTTTGGTTTGTATGCTAAGTTTTATTGTGTATCGAGAAGACGCGATCTTGAGTGGTTTGTTTGTTTTTAATTATTTGAGCTCTGATCTCTAATATATTAACTAGATTAGATTATTCCTTGCGACCTGGGCGGTGTTGTTTGCTTTGTACTTTGCTTTGATCCATACACCAAAACAAGGTAGCAGCAGCAGCATGTCCACGCCTTCAATATTCTTCTTGGGAAAACCAGTAGAAGTATTACGATCAATCACTATCCGTCATATTCATATGAGCTCCAGAGCTGCTACAGCCACGCATATTCATATGAGCTCCAGAGCTGCTGCAGCCACGCAGAAACCAGTGAAAACCAGGTTGATACTATATTTTGAAGTTTTAAAAAATGCTATAAAAATACACGATATGTCGAAGAGATGCTTTCTATAGACATGTTAAATTCCAAGCTAAAACACAAATTTATCAACTAGGACCAACAACTTAAGCATCTCCCAAATGTCATAACTAGGACCAACAACATTGTCAGATCTAGAAGGAACAATGTTGTATCCAGGAACGACAACACTATCATATTTAAGAATGGCAATGCCAAGTCTGGGAGCAACTATGTCATCTATGGGATCAAGCATGCCGTATCGAATTTTTTGAGTTTCCTGTCCCGGCCCCTATCTGTAATTCTGTTCCAAATTGGTTTTTGAAGCAAACGACAATCCGGCAGTAGCAGCTGATGGTGAGTTTTTTAGTTTCCTGCCCCCTATTTGTAATTCTGTTCCAAATTGAGAATAAATATTGATTGACTAATTGAATTCCAGAATGATGTATCGTAGTATGCATTCTTTTTATTTGAGCAAAGGAGAACATTTTGAGGCTTTCTAAGCTGGAACAGCAGCACCTGTTAGATGCTTGCAAATGGATACATTAAGAATTCAGGAAACCAAGTATTAGGTAGCCGCTCAAACTTATCGATATGAAGTATACCTTTACAAAAAATACATTGTATGAAGACTAAGATGCCTTCTTCAATTCTAACTTGTATTCAATGTTTCACGTGTTATATATTCCTTTGGTGAAGTTCTCCAGCCAGTATAGTAGAATAAATCAGCTGTAAATCTCATTTCCTATAAAGTTTTGCTGCTAAGTGATCAGTTTTTGCATGTCTATTACTTGCATATGTTGAAAAACCAGGCGTACGGCTTCCCTGAAGGAATACCATATCTTTATGAACTTTTTTGTTTACCAGTAATGCTTGCATGCTTGATCTTTTCTTTGATAAAATATCACACCGGATGCAAGGGGGCATTATCTAATGCGCAATGGAAATAGGTCTTACCATTAAGTAGTATAAGCATCATAAGGCAATGGTGGGGTATTGATTACAAGACACAATCAGATGGCGATCTTTGTCATGTGAGAAATACAAGAAAAAAACATTTGCTACTTCTCTAGTTTTCATGGATGGTTGGATTTTGGGGTGCATGTGTTGTTTCAGTAATGACATAAATTTGGTTGGCTCAAGAATTATTTGTTGACGAACTGTCGGATGCTCAGTTCAGTTTAAAATATCATGCCATGTGGCTTTCACTGTTTATGGCCGCATCAAGGATCAAAAGAGGGCATGTCAATTAATTTGTTGGCATGTTGTCTCTAAGCTTATAGTAATCCCACTCTCTCTTGCATTTTCCGCTATTTAAAACTTTTACATTCACTTTTGTTATGTAAGTGCAAGTACAAATAGTGACTAGCTTTCACTCTTGTTACGGCTCCGGTAGTAAATGCATCATGAGATGGGTAGCGATGACCTGATATACATCGCCGATTATACAATGTGCAGCAAACATGTCTTCGACTTTGTGTTTGACTTATTCTTATTCAATCTTACTTTTTCATTTGCCTCACAGAACTGGAAACATCAAAATTGACAATTGGATATAAGCAAGACCATGAATTATGTCAAATTTATTGCTCTATAATTAGAAGTGACTCTTCTGCAATTTTTGATAACACAGGTTGAGGCGAGAATTGTAAGGATCCAGGTAGAATGATGCTTGATCTCCTATTAGAGCAGCCTGGGCTTCCAAAGGCCATTTACCGTCAAAGGGGATACTTACAGAACACGACGAGTAACCATTCGTTTCAACACCACTGTCCAAAACAGCGCTGTCCAACCCAAATGTCGATTACATGTGTTTGCTCTCCCAATGAGACAATGGCGGAAGATTCTGCCGCTTTGAGGCCATTAGGTACATGAAAAAACACCACAAACACTATGGCGAAGGATCTGAACTACACACGGCTGGACAAATGTAACGAGACTTTGGTTATCTAAGGCTCAGACTCAATTAGGCATTTGACATGATAGACAAGCTTGCTAAAGGTTACTTATATGATGTGAGATACATGTCCTCCTTTTCAGATCAGCTTCATAGTGTGATAGCAGATGCCTTTCCACCTACTTGTGACATGGATAAATCGACAAAGTAGATGGTTACTAATATCGAATTGGTGGGGCATAATCTTAAGGACATAAGCTGCCACTAGCTACTATGATGTGTTTTGTGAACTGTTGTCGGATTGTCCCCGCTGACGAAGACATGTACCTAGGGTAGGGTAATAGGCCTGACCTAGACACCCTTCCCCGAGGACACTGCTCTAAAGCCAAGGACATTCAAAGGATAGCATCATCTACCGACTGAAATCACCACAGGGTGCAATCCACTCGACCAACAGCTCACTCGGATAACCCAATTCCATTCGACCGGGGTGTACTCACTCGACCACATCAGAAACCACTCGGAAGACAGAAGATCTAAGGTCACTCAGGATAGCAATGGTCAGGCATTCACTCCGTAGTCCTAATGATCATTTATTTGCCTTTATTGCTGGCGTTATCAGTAACGTCCTGTCTTTATGGACATTGAGCCCCTTGTAACGTGGGACGGCTGGGGTCTTGGCGCACTCTATATAAGCCACCCCCTTCCACTGGCACAAGGGTTCGCACCCCCTGTAACTTCACGCATAATCCAATCGACCGAGCCCCCGAGCACCGAGACGTAGGGCTGTTACTTCCTCCGAGAAGGGCCTGAACTCGTAAATCTTGCGTGCACAACCTCATCGTAGCTAGGATCTTGCCTCCTCATACCTACCCCCTATTCTACTGTCAGACTTAGAACCACGACAGTTGGCGCCCACCGTGGGGCTGGTGTCTTAGCGACTTTCCGGTGAGGTTGCGTTTTTTCCGATTCCCATCATCATGGTTTCGGGTGGAGGTTTGGCTGAGGGCCACGAGATCTGTCTCGGCTTGCTCGTCTTCATCGCCGACGACTCCGCCTGGCTCCAGGAGGCCCCCCTCGACGTCTAGACGTTCCCCGTCCGCGGGGCGATGCACTTTCGCGCGTGGGTCCGCGGCGTCCTTCTGCGGCAGCCGTCGACCCAATACCGGTCGGTTCCTACGGCGTCCTCGTTCCCCGTTGTTCGCCGTCACAAGCGATCCGGTCGATCGCGGCTTCAGCGGTGGGTGAAGCATGCGGTGGCACGTCAGTCGGCCACCCCTCAAGTCGCGGCGATCGAGCCCGTTGAATCTCTCTACGGCCTGTTCGATCTGTCGACTGGCTCCGTCGAGACTCCGTCCGAGTGCGACAGCAGCGATCCTGTGGCGGAGGTCCTGATGGTCGACACGCCGCGTAGCCCACCTGGCATGCGCCGCAACGGAGGCGGCGACGGCCGTGGTGATCCGTCGCGTGTTCACGAGGAATACCACCCCGAAACCCTCTCTTCACAGCGGAGGGAGGAACTTCACCACCGTAACGAGGAAGCACTCCACACGCCCATCGTCGGAGAGACCTCTAAGGCTCGGGCCTTGGAGGCAGCGCGCTTGGCCACTTTGGCTGAACGCACTCGACTGGAAAATCTTCAGCATGCACTCGACGAACATGCTCGGCAGCAGATTCCTGAGTCCAGTCGACAGCGGCAATTGTTCCCTCCTGAACCTCAGGTATACCGCACTCCTATTCAGAATCTTGCAGCTGCAACTCGTATAGCAGAGTCCATCCAGCCATCCCAGTCGGAAGCTGGACGAGGTTTGATGCAGATCCGGGCTCTGCTCCGGGTGGCAGGAGACCAAAACACTGCAGTATCTCAGTCGCGTAACAGAATCCATAGCAGATCTGTGGTGGCTGACATAGTTCAGTCGGCTCACAGCCCAAGATCGCCTCCGCGGCGTGAGGGGCGGGTGCATCGCCAAGATCAGCACTTGGGTCGGAACCACGAGCAGTACGATTATCGACTCAGCCGTGATGACCGCCGTCGGGCGCCTACGCCCCCTCCGAGAAGCGGATCATATGTGCCCCGGCACTATGATGATAGGCGCCCGTACAGTGAAGGGCGAAGGACGCCGGTCGACCCAAGAGAGACAGGGTTTGATGCGAGGTCAATTTTGGTGCAAGGTTTGGTCTACAGGAACCGAGCACACATAGGGGGGCAAGGCAGGGATCGCCCGAGTGGAAGCAGAATACATGTTTCGGGTCCCGAGTGTTTTAGCAGAGCCATCAGAGCCGCTGAGATCCCCCCCAACTTCAGGTTGGCGACTGGGGTTAGTAAGTTCACCGGTGAGTCGAAGCCTGACACTTGGCTGGAAGATTACCGAGTGGCTGTTTAGATCGGTGGTGGAAATGATGAGGTAGCTATGAAACATCTTCCTCTCATGCTGGAAGGGTCGGCCAGAGCATGGCTGAATCAGTTGGCTCCAGGCAGTATATTCAGCTGGGAGGAGTTAGCCCGAGTGTTTGTCAGGACATTCGAGGGCACATGCAAATGACCTGCGAGGTTGACGGAATTGCAACATTGTGTACAGAAGCCGAATGAAACTCTAAGGGATTACATCCAAAGATGGACCACTTTACACCACACAGTAGAAAATGTATCCCAACACCAAGCAGTTTGTGCCTTCAAGGAGGGTGTTCGGTATCGAGAGCTCAACCTAAAATTCGGTCGGACAGGAGATATGTCTCTGACCCGAATGATGGAAATAGCCACCCGGTACGCTAATGGTGAAGAAGAGGACCGACTCCGCAGTGGAAAGGGCAAACCAGTCTCCCAAGACACCGGAGGGGGTCGGAAGCAGAAACGCAAAGCCGAGCCAGCAGGTCCAGGTGAAGCTGCAGTTGTAACTCAAGGAAAATTCAAGGGAAAGCCCAAAGGACCCTGGATCCCCAAGAAGGTGAAAGATCAGGCAGGGAACGATGTGTTGGACTTGCCATGTCACATTCACACCAAGAAGGATGAAGAGGGTAATCTGATTTATCCCAAACATACCACTCGACAATGTCGGCTCCTGATCCAGCAGTTCCGAGAGAAACAGCCCAATGAAAAGGAAAAAGAGTCTGACAAGGATGGTGACAAGGAAGAAGATGATAACGGTTTCCCTAACGTCAATTCCACTTTGATGATTTTTGCTGACATTGAAAGTAAAAGTCGACTGAAAGTCATCAACAGAGAGGTAAACATGGTTGCTCCGGCAACGACGACATATTTGAAATGGTCAAAGACTCCCATCACATTCGACCAATCTGACCACCCACCGCACGTCGCCACCCCCGGGAGGCAAGCGTTGGTGGTCGACCCAGTCGTTGGGGGCACCCGACTGACCAAAGTCTTGATGGATGGTGGCAGCGGCTTGAACATTTTGTATGCTGAGACTCTTCGTGGGATGGGCATTCCGATGTCCAAGCTCAGTGAGAGCAACATGCGGTTCAACGGTGTCATTCCAGGGAAGAAAGCTGATTCACTCGGCCAGATCACTCTTGATGTGGTTTTCGGTGACTCAAAGAATTACCGTAAGGAGAAGTTGACATTTGAAGTTGTGGATTTTCACTGTGCCTATCATGCTATTCTGGGCAGAACTGCATATGCCCGTTTCATGGCTCGACCGTGTTACGTGTACCTCAAGCTGAAGATGCCTGGCCCCAGGGGCGTGATCACAGTCACTGGTAATCAGCAACGAGCAGAAGAGTGCCTCCAGAAGGGCTCTAAGATAGCCGATGAACAGATGGCAGCGATAGAAATGGAAGAATATAAGAAGACTGCAGATCCGAGTGATTTGTTGCGCGCTAAGAAGCCTGCTTCAGAGTCTGCATTTCAGTCGTCCGATGAAACAAAGCCTGTTCACATTCACCCGACCGATCCCAGTGCTGCTCCGACTCATATCTCAACAACACTCGACAGCAAATAGGAAGAAGCGCTCATCCAGTTCCTCCGTGGGAACTAGGACATCTTCGCATGGAAGCCGTCTGACATGTCGGGTGTACCCAGGGGACTGGCTGAGCATCGTTTGCGAGTCAATCCAAAGGAAAAACCCGTGAAAGAGCATCTCCGTCGGTCCGCTGCGGAGAAGAGAAAGGCAATCGGCGAAGAGGTGGCTCGGCTTTTGGCAGCTGAGTTCATCCGTGAGATTTACCACTCCGAGTGGCTCGCCAATGTTGTCATGGTTCCCAAGAAGGACGATTCACTTCGTATGTGCATTGATTTCAAGCATATCAATCGGGCCTGCCCGAAAGATCATTTTCCTCTCCCCCGCATCGATCAGATAGTCGACTCGACTGCGGGATGTGAGCGATTGTCCTTCCTGGATGCATATTCCGGGTACCATCAGATCCGACTGTATGGACCTGATGAAATAAAAACAGCTTTTATCACCCCATTCGGGTGCTTTTGCTACATCACCATGCCCTTTGGTCTCAAGAATGCTGGTGCCACATTCATGCGCATGATACAGAAGTGTCTGCTAGCTCAAATCAGTCGGAATGTGGAAGCATACATGGATGACATCATGGTTAAGTCGCGCAAAGGTTCCGACCTACTGATTGACCGTGCCGAAACTTTTGCCAATTTGAGAAGATATGATATCAAGCTTAATCCGTCGAAGTGTACATTTGGAGTTCCAGGTGGAAAGTTACTCGGTTTCCTCGTTTCCGAACGTGGGATCGATGCAAACCCAGAGAAAGTTGGTGCAATCCTCCGAATGAAATGCCTTGTGCGTGTACACGACGTTCAGAAGCTTACTGGTTGCTTGGCCGCTTTGAGTCGATTCATTTCTCGTCTCGGCAAAAAGGCATTACCTCTTTACCGACTGATGAAGAAATCTGATATGTTCGAGTGGACTCCAGAAGCCGACGCAGCATTTACAGAGCTCAAAGCCCTGCTTTCCACCCAGCCGGTGCTTGCTGCTCCAATCAGCAAAGAGCCTTTACTGCTTTATATAGCAGCCACTGGACAGGTTGTCAGTACGGTACTCACAGTCGAGCGGGAAGAAGAAGGTAAAACCTACAAGGTTCAACGCCCAGTGTACTATATTTTTGAAGTCTTAACCCCATCCAAGCAGAGATATCCACATTATCAGAAGCTTGTTTATGGAATTTACTTGACCGCAAAGAAGGTTGCACATTACTTCTTAGATCATTCGATTACAGTCGCCAGTGATGCTCCATTGTCAGAAATTTTGAACAACAGAGATGCAACTGGTCGAGTGGCAAAGTGGGCGATTGAACTCCTTCCGCTGGATATCAAGTTTGAGGCAAAGAAAGCGATCAAATCTCAAGCGATTGCAGATTTCCTCGTCGAGTGGATTGAACAGCAGTTACCGACCCAGATACAGTCGGAACATTGGACTATGTTCTTCGACGGGTCCAAGATGTTGAATGGTTCAGGCGCTGGAGTAGTCCTGGTATCTCCACGAGGCGACAACCTCAGATATGTTCTCCAGATTCACTTTGATTCCTCCAACAATGAAGCTGAATATGAGGCACTCCTGTATGGGTTGCGTATGGCCATTTCATTCGGCGTCCGCCGCCTAATGGTTTAAGGTGACTCAGATTTAGTGGTTAATCAAGTGATGAAGGAGTGGGACGTCAGGAGCCAAGCTATGACTGGTTATTGCAATGCAGTGAGAAAGTTAGAAAAGAAGTTTGAAGGGCTAGAGCTCCACCATATACCCCGACTGAAGAATCAAGCAGCTGATGACTTGGCGAAAATAGGTTCCAAGCGGGAGCCTATTCCCAGCAATGTGTTTTTGGAGCATATTCACGCACCATCAGTTCAAGAAGATCCCTTCACTGAAGAGCCCCCACAGCCTAAAAGTTCCTCTGATCTGACTGAAGTTGAAATCCCAGCTGTGGTCGACTTGATCATGGAAGTTTTGATCGTTATTCCTGTTGGACAGTGCCGTATATCGCATATATTCTCAGGAAAGAGCTTCCAGAGGATGAAGAAGAGGCTCGCCAGATTGTCCGTCGATCCAAAGCCTTCACAATAATGGGGGGGCAGCTCTATAGAGAAAGTGTCACTGGTGTCGTTCAGAAATGCATCACTCCGGAAGAAGGCCGAATGATCCTCGATGATATTCACTCGGGGACCTGTGGTCACCATGCGTCTTCTTGGGCCATCGTGGCCAAAGCGTATCGAGCAGGGTTTTATTGGCCGCGGGCAAATGAGATGGCAAAGGAAATAGTTGACAAATGTGAGGGCTGTCAGTTCTACTCCAACATGTCCCACAAACCTGCTTCAGCCTTGAAGACCATTCCACTCGTCTGGCCATTCGTTGTTTGGGGTTTAGATATGGTAGGACCTCTGAAGACTGGCAGGAGTGGTTTCACCCATGTGCTTGTAGCAGTCGACAAGTTCACCAAATGGATCGAAGCTAAACCTGTCAAAAACCTGGACGCAAGTACTGCTGTCAGCTTCATCAAAGGGTTAACATTTAGGTATGGGGTCCCACACAGCATCATCACGGATAATGGGTTGAACTTTGATTCTGATGAGTTCCGAGCTTTCTGTGCGTCCCAAGGTACTCGGGTCGACTATGCTTCAGTCGCCCACCCTCAGTCGAATGGACAAGCAGAAAGAGCGAATGGTTTGATTCTCAAAGGGCTGAAACATCTACTGATGCGCGACCTCAAGCATGCGGCCGGCGCTTGGGTAGATGAGCTACCGTCAGTCCTTTGGGGATTAAGAACAACACCAAATCGGTCGACTGGTCGAACCCCCTTCTTCATGGTCTATGGGGCTGAGGCCGTGCTGCCAAGTGACTTGCTTCACAATGCACCCCAAGTGGAACTTTTTTCAGAAGCCGAAGCAGAACGAGCTCGAGAAGATGCTGTTGATCTTCTGGAAGAAGAAAGAGAGATGGCCTTGATCCGATCGACCGTTTATCAGCAAGACCTTCATCGATTATATGCTAGAAATGTGAAGGGTCGAGCATTTCAGGAAGGGGACCTTGTGCTCCGAGTGGACCAGCAACGGCCTCACAAACTTGCCCCCGCTTGGGAGGGTCCCTTCATCGTCACCAAGGTGCTCCACAACAGAGCGTATCACCTCTACAATGTGGAGCATAATAAAGACGAGCCACACGCTTGGAATGCGGAGCTACTCCGCCGTTTTTATACTTAAGTGTTCAGACTGATGAGATGTAATAAAGAGTACCTTTCAGTTCGTTTATCAAAGACATGGTTTACAGTCTCCTAAATGATTGTTGTTGCTAATACATGTGTCCAAAATCCCCCAGTGGGTGGCTTAGCCGCGAATCCGATTCGCCTAAGTTCAAAAAATCCTACCGAGTGATGAGCAACCCTCTCACTCGGGGGGCTTAGCTGCAGTCCTGTACTCGCCTAAGTTTGTAAAATCCTACCGAGTGATGAGCAACCCTCTCACTCGGGGGCTTAGCTGCAGTCTTGTACTACCGCCTAAGTTTGTAAAATCCTACCGAGTGATGAGCAACCTCTCACTCGGGGTTAGCTGCAGTCCTGTGTACTCGCTAAGTTTGTAAAATCCTGCCGAGTGATGAGCAACCTCTCACTCGGGGGCTTAGCTGCAGTCCTGTACTCGCCTAAGTTTGTAAAATCCTAACCGAGTGATGAGCAACCCTCTCACTCGGGGCTTAGCTGCAGTCCTGTACTCGCCTAAGTTTGTAAAATCCTACCGAGTGAGAGCAACCTCTCACTCGGGGGGCTAGCTGCAGTCATGTACTTGTCAGTTTGTAAAATCCTACCGAGTGATGAGCAATCCTCTCCTCATCGGGGCTTAGCTGCAGTCCTGTACTCGCCTAAGTTTGTAAAATCCCACCAAGTGATCCACCGATGATGAGCACACCCTCTCACTCGGGGGCTGTGCTGCAGTCCTGTACTCCCTAAGTTTGTAAAATCCTACCGAGTATGAGCAACCCTCTCACTCGGGCTTAGCTGCAGTCCTGTACTCGCCTAAGTTTTGTAAAATCCTACCGAGTGATGGCAACCCTCTCACTCGGGGGCTTAAGCTGAAGTCCTGTACTCGCCTAAGTTTTAAAATCCTACCGAGTGATGAGCAATCCTCTCACTCAGGGGCTTAGCTGCAGTCCTGTATTCGCCTAAGTTTGTAAAATCCTACCGAGTGATGAGCAACCTCTCACTCGGGGGGCTTAGTCTGCGTCTGTACTCACCTAAGTTTGTAAAATCCTACCGAGTGATGAGCAACCCTCTCACTCGGGGCTTAGCTGCAGTCCTGTACTCGCCTAAGTTTGTAAAATCCTACCGAGTGATGAGCAATCCACCACTCGGGGTTAGCAGCAGTCCTGTACGCGCCTAAGTTGAAAAATCCCACAAGTGATGAGGCAACCCTCTCACTCGGGGGCTTAGCTGCGGTCCTGTACTCGCCAAGTGTAAAAACCCTCCATCCTGACTGCAAGGACGACAGTGCAGGTCGTCCCGCGATCCTCTACTCAGAACTGCATCACAAAACAAAAGTCTGTTCCGAGATGAAGATACAAGTTCCCCTACGGAATAAAAACAAGCATATTTAAGGGCAACTAAGTTCGGACGAAGGAGTTTAAAGTACTCGGCATCAGCCCGAAGGAGTTTACGGTTACAAAATCACTCGGCATGCGCGGCAATTGAATCGTATCATAAAAGTTCGGATGAAGGAGTTTAAAGTACTTGGGCATCAGGCCGAAGAGTTTCACGGTTACAAATCCTTGGCATACCGAGAATTGAATCGATCATAAATTTCGTTCACTCGCAGGGGCTGGCAGGCTCGACAAACTCGTCCAGGTCGATCCCATCTGCAATTCGAGTAGCAGCAGCAATGAAAGGTCTCCATGAAAGACAGGAAGTCAAGTTTCTTGGTGTTGTGCGACACTTGATTTGCTGCTAGATTCTTTCTCATGGCTTCCTTGCAGTGGACATGACCCAGGGACGAACCTATTAGCCGCCGCATCAATAACGGACCCGTCGTGCACACAACCGACACAACCGACGCTAGTTAACCCTAGACAGAAAAACCCACTTTAGCCCGCGTGATCACTTTGTATCACGACGAGCAGGACATCAGAATAAGATCCGCTATGGCCTGGCCGCCGGAAAGCTAGGTTACCTCCCCGCTAGGTTACCACTACCACGAAACAGCGGCAGTTCGTTTGATGCTGCCGCGAACGAGACAAATGGTGGGGAAACGGATGCGGATGCGGTACCTGCGACCGCTGGAGTTCACCCGGTGCTGCGCGTGCTCTCGGACGAGATTGCTGGCGACGAGATCGCCACCGTGCCGATATTCGTAGAGAACCTCAACAGAATGATGGAGGAGCTGCTGAATGATGGAGCTGCGTGATTGATGGAGCTGGCTTCGGCGGGTCGTACCTGGTCGTGGGGTCGTGTCATCTTTTTTTTTTCGGGGGAGGGCGCCGTATACGTGCGTATGGGTTATATGGGTTATACGGGGCTTGGATATAGGCTACGGCGGGCCGAGATAAATATCTGGTGGGGGTGCTCGCGGGAGTCAAGAATGCCCCTAGGAATTGAGTTATGGGGAGCGCTGAACAGGGCTCTTGATTTTGGTGCTTGAAGATCTTTTTTTTTCGATGCTTGAAGATCTTTTTTTTTCGATCTTAAGATTGTGGTCGACTCTTGAGTGAAATTCGTGGGTGACAGCTCCTCTTCCTCATCTAGCTTATATTTACTTGTTTGTGGCCCATTCATGTTTGTCGACTCTTCTTATCTTAAGCTGGCCGACTAGCGCCTGCTTCAAGCACCAAAAATCAAATCAAGTGTGGCGGGCACTTACTTGTTACGTTGCCTGGCCACCACTACCACTTGCAACGCACACCCATAAGACACCATTCATCCACCCTAGCAGTTTGTACAACACCAAGAGAGAGCACTTGCCAATCACTCACTCGACCTCAATGAATCCCATGGCCAATGCTGCCTACTGCTCCTCTTCTTCTTGGCATTTCTCTTGCCCGAGGCGCACACGTGACTTCGTGCCACCCCGACACCTTCGTGCGCTGCAGGACTTTGTTAGGAACCTCAGCGGGGGGTGTCCTCCTCCAGGCCACGTGGTTCGGCGCCGCATGCTGCGTGGGAGGGTGTGAGCTGTGATGCCGCCAGTGGCCGTGTCACGGCACTGCCCTCCCCAGGCGCGGCCTTGTGGGCCCATCCCAAACCTCCCTTGCAGGCCTTGCGCGGCTCGAGGAGCTCGACCTTGGCTCCAACACACTTTCAAAACATCTCAGGGGTACTCACCGTGCTGCGTGGGTGCCAGAATCTCACCACGCTGATTCTCACCAAAATTTCGGTGGTGAGGAGCTACTAGGATGGTATTATTGGCGGGTTCAAGAGCCGTCAGGTGCTGGCCCTTGGTGATTGTGCTCTCCAAGGCAGGGTTCCGGAATGGTTTCTCAATGCAGAAAATGAGGTGCTTGATTTGTCTGCAACCAATTGGTGGGCACCATCCCATCGTGGATTGGTGAGCTTCACCACCTTTGCTACTTGGATCTCTCATCAAACAATTCATTGGTTGGCGATGCACCTAAGAGTTTGGCACTGCTAAGGGGCTCGCCCCTGATGGGCGTTCGACCGGCATGGTTTTCACTAACATTCCATCGTATGTGAAGCATAACAGAACACACTCGGACGCCGACTTAACGAGCTCCCAAATGTCATCACAGGGACCAACAACTTTGTAACATCTGGGGTAGCAGTGGGAAGTTTTATGTCTGTTCGGGAATGACAACACAGTCTATTTGGGGATGAAAACACCTCTGGGAACAACCATGTATATATGGGGAGGGAACACGTATCTGGACAACCATGTCGTATCTGGAGCAAGCATGTTGTATCCGGGAGTAGCATGTCGTAACTGGGAGAAGTAGTGTGGTATCTGTTCAACAATGGCGTATCTGGGATCAACCATGTTTAGTATCGGGGAGTAACAATGTCGTATCCGGGAGCAACAATGTTGTATCTGGGATGAACCATTATTGTGTCTGGAAACAACAAAGTAATAACATGAGGTTAATGATTTTATAGAGAGAGGAGGGAGGGGAGAGAGATTATGCCTAGTATCCGAGGCCGATGATATGGTTCAATAATAGGTACATAAGTTGCCACACAAGATGTGCCCTATGCCTCGTATAAGTTGTAGAATTATATGTATTGTAATAGTATGGTTTGGTTTGTATGCTAAGTTTATTGTGTATCGAGAAGACGCGATCTTGAGTGGTTTGTTGTTTTTTAATTATTTGAGCTCTGATCTCTAATATATTAACTAGATTAGATTATTCTTTGCGACCTGGGCGGTGTTGTTTGCTTTGTACTTTGCTTTGATCCATACACCAAAACAAGGTACAGCAGCGGCATGTCCACGCCTTCAATATTCTTCTGGGAAAACCAGTAGAATTTATTACGATCAATCCTATCCGCCATATTCATATAGCTCCAGAGCTGCTACAACACGCACGCATATTCATATGAGCTCCAGGCTGCTGCGCAGCCAGCAGAAACCAGTTAAAACCAGGTTGATACTATATTTTGAAGTTTTAAAAAATGCTATAAAATACACGATTGTCGAAGAGATGCTTTCTATAGACATGTTAATTCCAAGCTAAAACACAAATTTATCAACTAGACCACACACTTAAGCATCTCCCAATGTCATAACTAGGACCAACAACCATTGTCAGATCTAGAAGAACAATGTTGTATCCAGGAACGACAACACTATCATATTTAAGAATGGCAATGCCAAGTCTGGAGCAACTATGTCATCTATGGGATCAAGCATGCCGTATCGATTTTTTTGAGTTTTCCTGTCCCGGCCCCTATCTGTAATGCTTCCAAATTGGTTTTTGAAGCAAACGACAATCCGGCAGTAGCAGCTGATGGTGGTTTTTTAGTTTCCTGCCCCCTATTTGTAATTCTGTTCCAAATTGAGAAAAATATTGATTGACTAATTGAATTCCAGAATGATGTATCGTAGTATGCATTCTTTTTATTTGAGCAAGGGAGAACATTTTGAGGCTTTCTAAGCTGGAACAGCGCACCTGTTAGATGCTTGCAAATGGATACATTAAGAATTCAGGAAACCAAGTATTAGGTAGCCCTCAAACTTATCGATATGAAGTATACCTTTACAAAAAAATACATTGTATGAAGACTAAGATGCCTTCTTCATTCTAACTTGTATTCAATGTTTCACGTGTTATATATTCCTTGGTGAATTTCTCCAGCCAGTTATAGTGAATAATCAGGGTAAATCTCATTTCCTATAAAGTTTTGCTGCTAAGTGATCAGTCTTTGCATGTCTATTACTTGCAATAGTTGAAACCAGCGTACGGCTTCCCTGAAGGAATACCAATATCTTTATGAACTTTTTTGTTAACCAGTAATGCTTGCATGCTTGATCTTTTCTTGATAAAATATCACACCAATCGTGCAGGGGGCATTATCGAATGCGCAATGGAAATAGGTCTTACCATTAAGTAGTATAAGCATCATAAGGCAGGGTGGGGTATTGATTACAAGACACAATCAATGGCGATCTTTGTCATGTGAGAAATACAAGAAAAAAACATTTGCTACTTCTCTAGTTTTCATGGATGGTTGGATTGGGGTGCATGTGTTGTTTCAGTAATGACATAAATTTGGTTGGCTCAAGAATTATTTGTTGACGAACTGTCGATGCTCAGTTCAGTTTAAAATATCATGCCAATGTGGCTTTCACTGTTTATGGCCGCATCAAGGATCAAAAGGGCATGTCAATTAATTTGTTGGCATGTTGTCTCTAAGCTTATAGTAATCCCACTCTCCTCTGCATTTTCCGCTATTTAAAACTTTTACATTCACTTTTGTTATGTAAGTGCAAGTACAAATAGTGACGAGCTTTCACTCTTGTTACGGCTCCGGTAGTAAATGCATCATGAGATGGGTAGCGATGACCTGATATACATCGCCGATTATACAATGTGCAGCAAACCATCTTCGACTTTGTGTTTGACTTATTCTTATTCAATCTTACTTTTTCATTTGCCTCACAGAACTAAACATCAAAATTGACAATTGGATAAGCAAGACCATGAATTATGTCAAATTTATTGCTCTATAATTAGAAGTGACTCTTCTGGCAATTTTTGATAACACAGGTTGAGGCGAGAATTGTAAGGATCCAGGTAGAATGATGCTTGATCTCCTATTAGAGCAGCCTGGGCTTCCAAAGGCCATTTACCGTCAAAGGGGATACTTACAGAACCGACGAGTAACCATTCGTTTCAACACCACTGTCCAAAACACAGCGCTGTCCAACCCAATGTCGATTACATGTTTTGCTCTCCAATGAGACAATGGCGGAAGATTTGCCGCTTTGAGGCCATTAGGTACATGAAAAAACACCACAAACACTATGGCGAAGGATCTGAACTACACACGGCTGGACAAATGTAACGAGACTTTGGTTATCTAAGGCTCAGACTCAATTAGGCATTTGACATGATAGACAAGCTTGCTAAAGGTTACTTATATGATGTGAGATACATGTCCTCCTTTTCAGATCAGCTTCATAGTGTGATAGCAGATGCCTTTCCACCTACTTGTGAATGATAAATCGACAAAGTAATGGTTATAATATCGAATTGGTGGGGCATAATCTTAAGCGACATAAGCTGCCACTAGCTACTATGATTGTTTTTTGTGAACTGTTGTCGGATTGTCCCCGCTGACGAAGACATGTACCTAGGGTAGGGTAATAGGCCTGACCTAGACACCCTTCCCCGAGGACACTGCTCTAAACCAAGGACATTCAAAGGATAGCTCATCTACCGACTAAATCACCACAGGGTGCAATCCACTCGACCAACAGCTCACTCGGATAACCCAATTCCATTCGACGACCGGGGTGTACTCACTCGACCACATCAGAAACCACTCGGAAGACAGAAATCTAGGTCACTCAGGATAGCAATGGTCAGGCATTCACTCCGTAGTCCTAATGATCATTTATTTGCCTTTATTGCTGCGTTATCAGTACGTCCTTGTCTTTATGGACATTGAGACCCCTTGTAACGTGGGCCGGCTGGGGCTTGGCGCACTCTACATAAGCCACTTGGAAGCACTTCACCACCGTAACGAGGAAGCATCCACAGACGCCATCGTCTGAAGAGAACCTCTGGGCTCGTACCTTGGGAGCAGCGCGCTTGGCCACTTTGGCTGAATCGCACTCGACGGAAAATCTTCAGCTGCACTCGACGAACATGCCGGCAGAGATTCCTGAGTCCAGTCGACGGCGGCAATTGTTCCCTCCTGAACCTCAGGTAACGCCTCCTATTCAGATCTTGCAGCTGCAACTCGTATAGCAGAGTCCATCCGCCATCCCAGCGGAAGCTGACGAGGTTGATGCAGATCCGCTCTGCTCCGGGCGGCAGGAGACCAAAACACTGCAGTTCTCAGTCCGTAACAGATCCATAGCAGATCTGTGGTGGCTGACACAGTTCGTCGGCTCACAGCCCAAGATCGCCTCCGCGGCTGAGGGGCGGGTGCATCGCCAGATCAGCACTGGGTCGTAACCACGACAGTACGATTATCGACTCAGCCGTGATGACCGCCGTCGGGCGCCTACGCCCCCTCCGAGAAGCATCATATTGCCCCGGCCTATGATGATAGGCGCCCGTACAGTGAAGGGCGAAGGACGCCGGCGACCCAGAGAGCCAGGTTTGATGCGGGTCAATTTTGTGCGCAAGGTTTGGTCTACAGGAACCGAGCACACATCGGGGGGCAAGGCAGGGAATCGCCGAGTGGAAGCATAATACATGTTTCGGGTCCCGAGTGTTTAGCAGGCCATCAGAGCCGCTGAATCCCCCCCAACTTCAGGTTGGCGACTGGGGTTAGTAAGTTCACACCGGTGGTCAAAGCCTGACACTTGGCTGACAGCTTACGTCGTGGCTGTTAGGATCGGTGTGGAAATGAGAGTCGCTATAAACATCTTCCTCCATGCTGGAAGGGTCGGCAGAGCATGGCTGAATCGTTGGCTCCAGGCAGTATATTCAGCTGGGAGGATTAGCCCGAGTGTTTGTCAGGACATTCCGGGCACATGCAAACGACCTGCGAGGTGACGGAATTGCAACATTTGTACAGAAGCGAATGAAACTCTAAGGATTACATCCAAAGATGGACCACTTTAAACCACACAGTATGAAAATGTATCCCAACACCAAGCAGTTTGTGCCTTCAAGGAGGTGTTCGGTATCGAGAGCTCAACCTAAATTCGGTCGGACAGGAGATATGTCTCTACCCGAATGATGGATAACCACCCGGTACGCTATGGTGAAGAAAGACTGACTCCGCAGTGGAAAGGGGCAAAACCAGTCGCCCAGACACCGAGGGGGTCGGAAGCAGAAACGCAAAGCCGAGCCAGCAGGTCAGGTAAGCTGCAGTTGTAACTCAAGGAAAATTCAAGGGAAAGCCAAAGGACCGGGATCCCCAAGAAGGTGAAAGATCAGGCAGGGAACGATGTGTTGGACTTGCATGTCCATTCACACGCAAGAGGTGAAGAGGTAATCTGATTTATCCCAAACATACCACCCGACAATGTCGGCTCCGGATCCAGCAGTTCGAGAGAAACAGCCCATGAAAGGAAAAGAGTCTGACAGGATGGTGACAAGAAGAAGATGATGACGGTTTTCCTAACTCAATTCCACTTTGATGATTTTGCTGACATTGAAGTAAAAGTCGACTGAAGTCATCACAGATAGTAAACTGGTTGCTCCGGCAACGACGACATATTTGGAATTTCAAGACTCCCATCACATTCGACCAATCTAACCCCCACCGCACGTCCGCCACCCCCCGGGAGGCAACGTTGGTGATCGACCCAAAGTCTTGATGGATGGTGCAGCGGCTTGAACATTTTGTATGCTGGAGACTCTTCGTGGATGGGCATTCCGATGTCCAAGCTCCATTGAGAGCACATGCGGTTCAAACGGTGTCATTCCCAGGGAAGAAACTGATTCACTCGGCCAGATCCTCTTGATGTGGTTTTCGGTGACTCAAAGAATTACCGTAAGGAGAAGTTGACTTTGAAGTTGTGATATTTCACTGTGCCTACATCTATTCTGGGTCGAACTGCATATGCCCTTTTCATGGCTCGACCGTGTTACGTGTACTCATCTGAAGATGCCTGGCCCCAGGGGCGTGATCACAGTCACTGGTAATCAGCAACGAGCAGAAGAGTGCCTCCAGAAGGGGCTCTAAGATAGCCGATGAACAGAATGGCAGTGATAGAAAGGAAGAATATAAGAAGACTGCAGATCCGAGTGATTTGTTGCGCGCTAAGAAGCCTGCTTCAGAGTCTGCATTTCAGTCGTCCGATGAACAAAGCCTGTTCACATTCACACCGACCGATCCCAGTGCTGCTCCGACCATATCTCAACAACACTCGACAGCAATAGGAAGAAGCGCTCATCCAGTTCCTCCGTGAGAACTGGACATCTTCGCATGGAAGCCGTCTGACATGTCGGTGTACCCAGGGGACTGGCTGAGCATCGTTTGCGATTCAATCCAGGAAAACCCCGTGAAAGCAATCTCCGTCGGTCCGCTGCGGAAAGAAAAGGCAATCGGCGAAGAGGTGGCTCGGCTTTTGGCAGCTGAGTTCATCCTGAGATTTACCACTCCGAGTGGCTCGCCAATGTTGTCATGGTTCCCAAGAAGGACATTCACTTCGTATGTGCATTGATTTCAAGCATATCAATCGGGCCTGCCCGAAGATCATTTTCCCTCCCCCGCATCGATCAGATAGTCACTCGACTGCGGGATGTGAGCGATTGTCTCCCTGGATGCATATTCCGGGTACCATCAGATCCGACTGTATGGACCTGATGAAATAAAAACAGCTTTTATCACCCCATTCGGGTGCTTTTG
This sequence comes from Thinopyrum elongatum, assembly GCA_011799875.1. Classification (NCBI taxonomy): domain Eukaryota; kingdom Viridiplantae; phylum Streptophyta; class Magnoliopsida; order Poales; family Poaceae; genus Thinopyrum; species Thinopyrum elongatum. The sequence goes on from CM022301.1 coordinate 622,781,516, forward strand.
CTACATCACCATGCCCTTTGGTCTCAAGAATGCTGGTGCCACTTCATGCTGATGATACAGAAGTGTCTGCTAGCTCAATCTCGGAATTTGGAAGCATACATGATGACATCGTGGTTAAGATCGCGCAAAGGTTCCGACCTACTGATTGACCTTGCCGAAACTTTTGCCAATTTGAGAAGATATGATATCAAGCTTAACCGTCGAAGTGTAACATTTGGAGTTCCAGGTGGAAAGTTACTCGGTTTCCTCGTTTCGAACGTGGATCGATGCAAACCCAGAGAAAGTTGGTGCAATCCTCCGAATGAAGCCTTGTGCGTGTACACGACGTTCAGAAGCTTACTGGTTGCTTGGCCGCTTTGAGTCGATTCATTTCTCGTTCGTCGGCAAAAAGGCATTACCTCTTTACCGACTGATGAGAAATCTGATATGTTCGAGTGGACTCCAGAAGCCGACGCAGCATTTACGAGCTCAAAGCCCTGCTTTCCACCCAGCCGGTGCTTGCTGCTCCAATCAGCAAAGAGCCTTACTCTTGCTTAATATAGCAGCCACTGGACAGTTGTCAGTACGGTACTCACAGTCGAGCGGGAAGAAGAAGGTAAAACCTACAAGGTTCACGCCCGTGTACTATATTTTTGAAGTCTTAACCCCATCCAAGCAGAGATATCCACATTATCAGAAGCTTGTTTATGGAATTTACTTGACCGCAAAGAAGGTTGCACATTACTTCTTAGATCATTCGATTACGTCGCCAGTGATGCTCCATTGTCAGAAATTTTGAACCAGAGTTGCACTGGTCGAGTGGCAAGTGGGCGATTGAACTCCTTCCGCTGGATATCAAGTTTGAGGCAAAGAAAGCGATCAAATCTCAAGCGATTGCAGATTTCCTCGTCGAGTGGATTGAACAGCAGTTACCGACCCAGATACAGTCGGAACATTGGACTATTTCTTCGACGGTCCAAGATGTTGAATGTTCAGGCGCTGGATTAGTCCTGGTATCTCCACGAGGAGACAACCTCAGATAGTTCTCCAGATTCACTTTGTTCCTCCAACAATGAAGCTGAATATGAGGCACTCCTGTATGGGTTGCGTATGGCCATTTCATTCGGCGTCCGCCCCTAATGGTTTAAGGTGACTCAGATTTAGTGGTTAATCAAGTGATAAGGAGTGGGACGTCAGAGCCAAGCTATGACTGTTATTGCAATGCAGTGAGAAGTTAGAAAGAAGTTTGAAGGGCTAGAGCTCCACCATATACCCCGACTGAAGAATCAAGCAGCTGATGACTTGGCGAAAATAGGTTCCAAGCGGAGCCTATCTCCCAGCAATTGTTTTTGGAGCATATTCACGCACCATCATTTCAAGAAGATCCCTTCACTGAAGAGCCCCCAGCCTAAAAGTTCCTCTGATCTGACTGAAGTTGAAATCCCACTGTGGTCGACTTGATCATGGAATTTTTTGATCGTTATTCCTGTTGACAGTGCCGTATATCGCATATATTCTCAGGAAGAGCTAGCTTCCAGAGGATGAAGAAGAGGCTCGCCAGATTGTCCGTCGATCCAAAGCCTTCACATAATGGGGGGCAGCTCTATAGAGAAGTGTCACTGTTGTCGTTCAGAAATGCATCACTCCGAAGAAGGCCGAATGATCCCTCGATGATATTCACTCGGGGCCTGTGGTCACCATGCGTCTTCTGGGCCATCGTGCCAAAGCTTATCGACAGGTTTTATTGGCCGCGGGCAAATGGATGGCAAAGGAATAGTTGACAAATGTGAGGGCTGTCAGTTCTACTCCAACCCGTCCCACAAACCTGCTTCAGCCTTGAAGACCATTCCACTCGTCTGGCCATTCGCGTGTTTGGGGTTTAGATATGGTAGGACCTCTGAGACTGGCAGGGGTGTTCACCCATGTGTGCTTGTAGCAGTCGACAAGTTCACCAAGGGGATCGAAGCTAAACCTGTCAAAAACCTGGACGCAGTACTGCTGTCAGCTTCATCAAAGGGTTAACATTTAGGTATGGGGTCCCACACAGCATCATCACGGATAATGGGTCGAACTTTGATTCTGATGAGTTCCGAGCTTTCTGTGCGTCCCAAGGTACTCGGGTCGACTATGCTTCAGTCGCCCACCCTCAGTCGAATGGACAAGCAGAAAGAGGAGAAATGGTTGATTCTCAAGGGCTGAACCTCTACTGATGCGCGACCTCAACATGCGGCCGGCGCTTGGGTAGATGAGCTACCGTCAGTCCTTTGGGGATTAGAACAACACCAAATCGGTCGACTGGTCGAACCCCCTTCTTCATGGTCTATGGGGCTGAGGCCGTGCTGCCAAGACTTGCTTCACAATGCACCCCAAGTGGAACTTTTTTCAGAAGCCGAAGCAAAACGAGCTCGAGAAGATGCTTGTTGATCTTCTGGAAGAAGAAAGAGAGATGGCCTTGATCCGATCGACCGTTTATCAGCAAGACCTTCATCGTTATATGCTAGAAATGTGAAGGGCGAGCATTTCAGGAAGGGGACCTTGTGCTCCGAGTGACCAGCAACGGCCTCACAAACTTGCCCCCTGCCCCCGCTTGGGAGGGTCCCTTCATCGTCACCAAGTTGCTCCACAACGAGCGTATCACCTCTACAATGTGGGACTAATAAAGACGAGCCACACGCTTGGAATGCGGAGCTACTCCGCCGTTTTTATACTAATTGTTCAGACTGATGAGATGTAATAAAGAGTACCTTTCAGTTCGTTTATCAAAGACATGGTTTACAGTCTCCTAAATGATTGTGTTTGCTAATACATGTGTCCAAAATCCCCCAGTGGGTGGCTTAGCCGCGAATCCGATTCGCCTAAGTTCAAAAAATCCTACCGATGATGAGCAACCCTCTCACTCGGGGGGCTTAGCGGCAGTCCTGTACTCGCCTAAGTTTGTAAATCCTACCGAGTGTGAGCAACCCTCTCACTCGGGGGCTTAGCTGCAGTCCTGTACTCCGCCTAATTTTGTAAAATCCTACCGAGTGATGAGCAACCCTCTCACTCGGGGGCTTAGCTGCTCCTGTACTCGCCTATTTGTAAAATCCTGACGCGTGATGAGCAACCCTCTCACTCGGGGGCTAGCTGCAGTCCTGTACTCGCCTAAGTTTGTAAAATCCTACCGAGTGATGAGCACCCTCTCACTCGGGGGCTTACTGCAGTCCTGTACTCGCCTAAGTTTGTAATTCCTACCGAGTGATGAGCCAACCCTCTCCACTCGGGGGCTTAGCTGCAGTCATGTACTTGTCTAAGTTTGTAAAATCCTACCGAGTGATGAGCAATCCTCTCACTCGGGGGCTTAGCTGCAGTCCTGTACTCGCCTAAGTTTGTAAAATCCCACCAAGTGATCCTACCGAGTGATGAGCAACCCTCTCACTCGGGGGCTTAGCTGCAGTCCTGTACTCTCCTAAGTTTGTAAAATCCTACCGAGTGATGAGCAACCCTCTCACTCGGGGGCTTAGCTGCAGTCCTGTACTCGCCTAAGTTTTGTAAAATCCTACCGAGTGTGAGCAACCCTCTCACTCGGGGGCTTAGGCTGAAGTCCTGTACTCCGCCTAAGTTTATAAAACCTACCGAGTGATGAGCAATCCTCTCACTCAGAGGGCTTAGCTGCAGTCCTGTATTCGCCTAAGTTTGAAAATCCTACCGAGTGTATGAGCACCCTCTCACTCGGGGGCTTAGCTAGCCTGTACTCACCTAAGTTTGTAAAATCCTACCGAGTGATGAGCAACCCTCTCACTCGGGGGCTTAGCTGCAGTCCTGTACTCGCCTAAGTTTGTAAACTCCTACCGAGTGATGAGCATCCACTCACTCGGGGGCTTGGCAGCAGTCCTGTACTCGCCTAAGTTTGAAAATCCCACCAAGTGATGAGAAACCCTCTCACTCGGGGGCTTAGCTGCGGTCCTGTACTCGCCTAAGTGTAAAACACACGCTCCATCCTGATCTGCAAGAGACGAGGTGCAGGTCGTCCGCGATCCTCTACTCAGAAACTGCATCACAAGAACAAATCTGTTCCGAGTGAAGATACAAGTTCCACTCGGAAATAAAACAAGCATATTTAAGGGCAAACTAAGTTCGGACGAAGGAGTTTAAAGTACTCGGGCATCAGGCCCGAAGGAGTTTTACGGTTACAAAATCCACTCGCATGCCGGGCAAATTGAATCGTATCATAAATTCGGATGAAGGAGTTTAAAGTACTGGGGCATCAGGCCCGAAGGAGTTTCACGGTTACAAAATCACTCGGCATACCGAGGCAAATTGAATCGGATCAATAAAGTTTCGTTCACCACCGCAGGGGGGCTGGCAGGCTCGACAACTCTTCCAGGTCGATCCCATCTGCAATTCGATAGCAGCAGCAATGAAGGTCTCCATGAAAGACAGGAAGTCAAGTTTCTTGGTGTTGGCGACCTTGATTGCTGCTAGATTCTCTTCTCTCTGGCTTCCTTGCAGTGGACATGAACCAGGGACGAGCTAACGTCAGCACCACATCTGAGCAGAGTACTTCTTCACTCCCTGCACTCGCCAGGAATCTTGTTGAAGGTCGAGTCATCAGAACTCGAGATCATTTTGGAGCGTTTCCCTTGGCCGAGCACTGTGTCGAAATCCACGACAGCCGCCACCTTGAAGTCGAGCGAGGTAATCCATTTGTCGTCTGGAAGGCGAGACTCCAGTCGGAGCACGTTTTCATGGCAGCTTCATCTTTGACAGGGGAGTTTGATGGGGTCCAAGTTCGTCTCGACCGCCCAGTTCCCTTCCTACTAAGTCTGACAGAATTCTGCACGTCGCAAAAATAAAAATAATGAGTCGACAGCAGTATGAGAGTCCACGAAAGCAACCAATCGGACAGAGAAAAGTACCTCAGCATGATGGAATAATTTTTTGCGAGTCCCTCCCAGAATAGTTCTCCAGCTCGTCCCTCCTGCGTGTGATGTCTTCTAACTTTGTCGGTCAGGTCCGTTTGTCCTTCTTTCAGCGAGTCACACCCTCTTTGTTGGCTCATCAAGAGCACTTCAGCTTTGGTATTCTCTCCTCCAGCTTTCCGACTGAGGCCATCTTTTGGTCGCCCAGTGCTGTTTTGTCTTTGCGGTTTTCTTTCTTCGCGGCCCAAGGTCAAGATCCTTCTTCTCCAAAGCCTTTTCTCAATTGTTTCTAGAAAGAATAACACTTTGAAAATCAGAAAAGGAGGTGAAAGATGGCAGAGAACCAGTCGACAAGCTTTCCTACCAGCAGCGTCATCCTTGGCTTCTGCAAGTTATTTTTAGCCAACTCCAAGTCAAATTGAGCTGGATTGCCTTCTGCTCCAGTCAGTCGAACCGGCCCTCCAAGATCACCAGATTTTCTTGTTCAGAAGATAGTCAGTCCGGCAGACACAAAGATTGTTGCTTCTGAGCAATAATTAGCAATTGAAATAGTTTCTAAGACTACTGCCCGAATCACACATTCGACAATAGTCTCGGACTACAACCCAGTGGGTGCACTCACGTGTCCCCCACGGGTCCGACCTTTTTCCAATGACTATATGGTCCATCCAGTCAAAAAAAAACTCAACCATAGCCGACTGCCCAGCGTCGACTTCGTCTCGGGGACTACAAACACCCAGTGGGGTGCACTCAGCGTGCCCCCACTTGTAAAGGTTCCACTGGCATGATCGCCCAGACCGAGTGAAAAGCTTCTGTCAAAGACCCCCGCCGAGTCAAACATTCGCTACGGTCTCAGGGACTACACCCAATGGGTGCCTCGCGTGCCCCCACTGGTAAGGTTTCCACTCACATGACGGCCCGACCGTGAAAACTCTGTTGCAAAGACCCTTGCCGTCAAACATTCGACGGCGTCTCGGGACACCCCAGTGGGTGCACTCCAGCGTGCCCCACGGTTCAGAATTCAATCAACACAACCTAGTCACTCAAGTGGAAAAAACTACTCAGACAAGAAATTAAAACACCCATGGGTGGACGACTGACAATGGGTGTGCGATTACGGATCAAAACGCTCATCCCCGGACGTCTTGCGGATAAAGCAGTCAGTTCTAAATATCATAGTCCTCACAGAACAAGCGCAGATGAGTCATTCGGAAGTAATCTACCTGGACATTGGCCTGAAGGCTGAGCTGGCATCTAGGAGCTTGCTGGCCTCACAACATCACCACTTTCATCTGCTCCATCATATCCTGCCTGGCGTATTAGCTTCCTTGGCAGCACTCCCTCACTTGGTCCTTCTAGGACGGATGGGCGGTGGAAAGTGGAGTGTGTATCAGTTGCAGTAGCTTGAGAGCATTGAGACATAAGTTTCCACAGATGAAGCAAGGGCGGCACAGTCGACGATTAAGGACGACCACTCGACCAAGGGTTCACAAAGTAACGGAGGCCGGACACGGCTGGTTGAAGTCCCCGTCTTGCGGATACTGGTTTTCCATCCCGGCGTCGACTGAGGCGTCTTGCTAGCTGACTTCTTGACCGCGGTACAACCTGTCCTCCTACCCACTGCTTCTGTGGCTCATTCTTCATTGTCGGCCTTGAAGTTCAATAACATTTTGTGAGCTGCAAAAGAATCGACCATAAGAGTTCAGTCGACTGTAGAATCGGCTAGCAAAGAAAAGACGAATAACAGGGGTCATACCCGCTTTGGATGTGACTGCGTCCTCCATCCTCCTCGTACCATCTCTTGGTAAGCAGAAGTCCCGAGTTAGCATCACTGCAAATCTCAAGGTTCACTCGGTCAAGCAATTGAATGGGGTCGACAACTGATATAAGATTCCTTGAACAAAAGGTGAAAAGAAACACTTACGCAGAGGCGACTGAACGGTCACCATTAGTAAATCTTGGGCAAAGCCTTTCCACTGCTTTGACGGCGCGGTCCTTGGAGCTGCTTCGGAGCCTTCTCAGTCGGCACCGGAGAAGAATGTCGAGTGCGCTTCGAAGTCCGTCCATTCGTGCGTGCCACCCTTCCACGCCGATACTCCACTGGCATCTTATGCTTGGAACGCTTTTCCCACGCGAGGTGGAGAATCAACCTCCGCACCCTGCTCGAGTTTTCATGTTCGTCCTCATATCGCATCAGAGTTCCAGTCGCCGCTGTCGCCTCCGCTCTCTTCTCCTTCCTGGATCTGCTCCCCCCATTGGGATCGCTACATCTCATTATATATCTGCGAAGGCAAAGAATTGACAAGCCAGTCGTTTCCAAAGACAGTTTTACAAATTAGAGTAAAAGTCACTCGCCTCGAATGTCAGAGCCTTGTCTGTTCGTTATCAGTGCCTAGTGGCGGGATTCTCCTGGACCCCCTGGGGTTGTCTTTGTTTCCAGTATCCATCAGCCACTGCGCCACCGTCTCCTCGGCAACTTCCCTCTAGTGGATCCGAGCAGAATCATGTCACGATTACATCCCATAGGATGATCAGCGGGCGGGAGCGGCTGGGATGCAGCGAGTGAGAAACACCTCTAGCAAATCCATGCCGGTCACAACATCGCGTACAATTGGATTACTCGTTCACCAACCGAGTCACCTCCCACCTGTCACCTCCGCCTTTTCTGCTGGAGTCAACTTTCAAAAGGGAGGTCTTCTCAATTCGCCCATGGTGCAGGGGGAGGCCAGTCGACTGATCCAGGAGTTGGTTTGTCCTTACAAAAAAACAGGTCGCTGTCCACCACTCTGACGATCGGGAAGAGTCATAGTTGGAAATGCTTTTAAACCTCTCATCTGATCCCTAGACCTCCGCACATCTGGATCACTGCGTCCCCTTTCCTCATCAACTCCGATTAGCCTTTTTCTTTTCACAGACGTGGAGCGGCAATTTAAAGATGTGTTGAAGAGACCCCAATTGCGGTTAACCAACCCGGAAATTCCTCACACTGGAGACAAACGCATCGAGTATGTGATGTGTTTGGGGCAAGGATAAAGTTGGGCTCCAAAAAAGTTCAGAAACCTCAGAAAAAGGATGAGGGGCAAGAGAAACCACGGTCGACGTGGGCACGAGGAGGAAGCCTCACCCTCCTGCGTCTGGCGGCTCAGTCCATCACCTGGCAACCTCCAGGATCCATGAGCGAATCAGACCCCCCCTCGACCAGATCCTCCGATCCTCTTGCTGAATTGGCGTGGATCGAATCCAGTTTGCCGCTGGATCCATCCGGGCGGCAAGGCCGGATCTCGACACGATCCCCCCCCCCCCCCCGACTCGTCTCTTGCCCTTCGCTGTGCCAGCCTTCCGCTTTCCTTCGCACGCTCCAGGCCGCCGTCTTCTCCTTCCCCATCGCGGCAGCTCGCTTGGATGGGCGGCGGCGTCGAAGGTGGCGGGCTAAATTGGTTAGCGAAACAGGAGAAGAAGAGGGGATGGGGCGCACATGCCCAGACTCATCGGCCCCGACGCCTTATTGGGCCTTCTCCCGATTGGCTACCTCGGGGGCCCAGGCATCCAGTCAATCAACGCAACAGTCGCGCGCTGGATACGTGTGCAAAACAGGTGGCGCGAGAATCGAGGCGTCCCTGCCTAATTGCTCTTTTTACTGCGGACTCCCGTCCGCGCGCTCTCCAAATTTCGAATCCCGTGAGACCGGGAGCATGCAGTGTAACCTCGCGCTGAGGCATTTTTACTACCAACACTCAGAGCTTATCACAAAATTCACCATTCACACACTCGACAACTCTGAATGGAACCCAGGCGACTAAAATGAGTTGAAGTTTTACAAAGATCACCGGCCCGGTTTAAATGCCTCTGAAGCATATAAATCCGGGTGGAACCTCTTCAACCCCTTCTCGCCTCGACACCAAAATCCATTCGGGGCTAAGATTGAAGACATGTACCTAGGGTAGGGTAGATAGGCCTGACCTAACACCCCTTCCCCGAGGACACTGCTCTAAAGCCAAGGACATTCAAAGGATAGCATCATCTACCCGACTGAAATCACCACAGGGTGCAAACCACTCGGACTACAGCTCACTCGGATACCCAATTCCCATTCGACCGGGGTGTACTCACTCGCCACATCAGAACCAACTCGGAAGATTACAAGATCTAAGGTCCCTCAGGATGGCAATGGTCCGGCGTTCACTCCGTGTCTTAATGATAATTTATTTTGCCTTTATTGGGGGCTGGCGTCTCAGTAAACAATCCTGTCTTATGATCATTGAATCCTTGTAACTGGACGCTGGGGTCTTGGCGCACTTATTTAAGCCACCCCCCCTGCACTCGCCCAGGTTCGCACCCCTGTATACTTCACGAATAATCCAACGAACCGAGGCCCAGCCCCCGGGCAACCTGAGAGCGTAGTGCTGTACTTCCCTCCGAGAAGGGCCGAACTCGTAAATCTTTGCGTGCACCACCTCATCGTAGCTAGGAATCCTTGCCTCCTCATACCTAACCCCTATTTCTATCGGTCAGACCTTAGGAACCACGACACCCGCCTTTCGTAAGAGGGCCCGGCTCTAAGAATTATATGACATTCTTTTATGTTGACACATAATTTATTTTGCGCTATGCACGCGGGAGCTTTAGCATGAACTATATAAGATTTCTTATGCTCGGAACGCCCACTCCTAGGGAAACCCTATACACAGAATCTTACCAGAATCGCGTTTAAAATAAGGTGTCTCTGCTACTTAGCAGTAGCGCGTGACCCCCAACGGCGCTACTGATATCCACATAGCAGTAGCCGGCAAAAAAGGAGCGCTACTACAACAATTTCCACGACGTTGCCCGCCAGACTAGGTATAGTAATAGCGCCGTTTCAAACGCGCTACTCTATGTACTTGGCAGTAGCGCTCTTCGCCAACCATCGCGTGCTGCTAAAGTTTAGTCCCTCCTGGAACTAAGTTTAGTCCACTCGCTCCGGGAACAGGGTGTTTACCACCTTAAATATGTTACTTGTCTCAAACTATCACAACCACTTGGTCTTCATTGTACCTATGTTAGGATTCGTGGCAATATGAATCTTCACCGTTCCTAAATCCGTGCGAATTCTACTGACAATTTAGATCTGCACAAAAAGTCATTGATGACCAATGTATTTTTTTGATGACATATTAATCATTGATGACAATATAATTTTTCTTTTCCGTTGGCCTCAGGCTTGTATAGTAGTACGTAGCCGCCCGTCCCAGACCACGCACTGGTAATGAAGTATTAGCAGCACGTTTTAGGCGACAGTGCTGGCAACTAAGAAAAGGAAATAAAAGAAAAAGGAAAGAAAAAAGAAGGACAATTAAAGAAAAAGAAAAAATGAAAGCATAGCAGAGCGCCTGTGTGCGAGCCCTAAGCTCTTTGCTATAGCGCTTTTTGCCGGCAAGCGCTATGCTAACTTATCTATGCAGTAGCGCGTTTGGCAAATAGCGCTATAAGCTAACTCGCTATAGCTCATCTTTTTGAAAACGCGCTACCGTACTTTTTGACTTGCCCCCGCGCGGGGGCCCGTCCCCTCTTCCCTCCCCCAATGCACCATAGAATATTCTCCGCGTCTCCTACATTCCCTCACACCCCGCTGCCCCCTCCGTGGCCGTCACCGGAGCCACCAAAACGTAGCCGCGCGCCGTCGCCTGCCACCGGAGCCGCGGGCTCTCGACGCCCCCGGAGCCACGCCTCGTCCGCTCCTCGCCGCCCTACCCTCCCTCGACGCCCCTGCCTCCCTTGCCGCACCGGGAACCACCGTAGACGCCACCGATCGGAGCCACCCTCGACGCATCTCCCCGCCACCAACCGTCTCCCCCGAGTCACCTCCCCCAGCCCACCGTCTCCCCCGAGCACACCTCTCCTTAAGCCCCCACCCCTCCTCTCTATGTTAATTTACTTAGGTGAATTTAGTTAGATCCCCTAGGATTTGCTAGGTTAAGTAGGTTGCTAGCAGGTTTACTAACTAAGTTACTAGCTAGGGTTAATTTGGTCATTAGGTTAACTAGGAGGTTGGCTAGGTTAGAGCAAAAATTAGTTAGAGCAAAAAATTTAGTATGGCAGTAGGGTTTAACTAGGTTAGTATTGTTTAGATCAAAAATTTAGTAGGGCATAGGGTTAATTGGGGGTTTTTGTTTCATGATGGGTTTTTTAAAGAACCAAATGAAAATATGTTGCGCATGATGCTAGTAGTTAATATATGGTAGCTAGTAGATGTTAATTAGGTTAGGGCTGTATTGGTACTCATAGATGTTAATTAGTTTTTTTCAGTTAGGGCAGTAGGGTTTTACTAGGTTAAATTAGGTCGTAGTAGTGGTATAGTCGGTTAATTAGGTGAAGTTTTAATGAATGACCTACATTAATGAAATTAGTAGTTAACTAATTTTTTTCATTCTCAAAATCATTATAGAGCACTAAAGTTAACTGAATTTTGTTCTATTAGTAGTTAACTAATTTTCTTCTACACATATTTTTTTGAATAGCTTGTGAAATTTCGACATGATATTTGGACATGTGTTGCGGTGGTCGAATATGTATTTTGAACATTGTTTTTTTTTTTTGGTTAAAGGGAATGATTCCGAGTGGCCTATTTTTTGCCAAATACATGTTTGTTCATTTCCGTTCCGGCAAATTTTCAGGCGCTCGATTTGTCCACTTTGTAGCAGAAAGGTCATGCGAAATTTTCCATGAATTTCGGATGTGCTACAACTAGGACATATCGAAGTGGGGGGCCCCCCCCCCGAAGAAATTTGTTTGTTTGCCGCAACGGAAATGATCAACATTCCTACAAAAACATAGGCTTTTTTTATGTCATTATTCATTTATTAGGTCTCGAATTAATTGACTAGATTTAATCATAGGAACATGGCTAACAACAATGAAGGACGTTCTGGTGATTGCAACGTCCTACGATGCTACTACAACTATTTGAACTATCCTCGAGACAACATTGTTGCAGTGCCCCCCTATACATCCGAGACTGATACCTGACATTGATACCCTGCGCGAGACCGTGCTGATATGACACCCGGGCCGCCGAGACTGGCAAATTAGCCGGTATAGAACCGAACCGAAGAGGATCGGCGCCCAAACCAGCTCAACACTACTAGACTGTGGTCATCGGGGGTGACCCGGCAATTTCGGCCAAAGCGCCTTAGGAAGCGTGCATGTGCTACATGCCAGATCAATAGGACGCATCCTAAACGGGAAAACCACCACCATCACGATGAGAATTAAAGAAGATACCAATATGAAGCACTCCCTCCACGAAGCTGCACCATTGATTCTTGTTTCCCCGGGCCGGATGAATCAAATATATCCTCGACCAGGCAACCCGGCAATGCAGGAAGATAAACCGACGCTCCATGGGCAAGTTTAATCGGCGCGTTGTCCGCCTGGAAAGTAAAGGGTGAAACATCGGATCCTCAACAGAGGACCCTACTCCGAGATTGTAAAAGGATAATCCGAAATTTCGGAAGGAGCAATTCGAATATCAAAAGGATAGCCTTGTAGAAGCTGCCAAGAAAAGTCAGAGTACATGAAGGGGCTTCACTAGAGGAACATGGGTGCCACCACCTCCAGAAGCTTTTTACGGCAGGGAAGAGGCCCATTATGGGCCAAGGGAAGGATGCCGAAACGCGAAAGTCTGGGGGATCCCCAGACCTCCTTGGCGGAGTTTCACTGTCCCGTATAGCGTGACGTCATCAGGGCCCGTACTAAGATGAATTGCCACAGAAGGGTGCTTCACTTATTAAGCCTAAGATGAATGTGGGGCTCATTGGAAAAACCCTTGATCATTGGTAATTCTACTCAGCCCTTCTCGGCATAACATTTGTCCATCTTCTGTCAGCAAGTTCATGGCAAGGAGAATGGAAAAAAGGGTTCAACAATCGATAAGGATGAGAAGTTATGTCCGGGAAAGCGGAAGCTGACCGTTCCCAAGAAATTTGATCCTCTCACTTGACAACCCCGCAGGCGTACCACCGGGTATAGACCCTCCGGTACTACTCCCGGCTAGTAGAGGTAATCATACCTAGAACTTTCTTACTTTGCTATTTTATTACTAATGCATATAACACCATTTGTTACGTTCATATATTTCATGGCAACTCCTGGTTTTCTTAATGATTGCCCGGAGGTTGTGGCAGACGAGTTGACGCCGGAAACTAATTGAATGCAGCTGTTTCATTTGTGGAGTGTAGCTGCTCGACCTAGAATAAGAAGGGAAAAAACTTACTACATTGAAGGTCGTGCATATATCGCTGACTTCTGAAAGGATTCGCCGGTACTAAAGCATACATGGCTGTCGGACGATGACAATTACACCCAAAATGATCGCAGATAAACCTGTCAAAAACCTGACGCAGTACCTGCTGTCAACTTCAAACAAAGGGTACATTTAGTATGGGGTCCCACACAGCATCATCATCATCCGGATATAGGTGTGACTTGTATTCTGATGAGTTCCGAGCTTCTGTGCGTTCCAAGGTAGCTCCGGGTCGACTATGCTTCGTCGCCCACCTCGAATCGAATGGACAAGCGAAAGGCGTAATGGTTTGATTCTCAAAGGGCTGTAACATCTACTGATGCGACGACTCAGCATGCGGCCGGGGACGTTGGGGTAGATGAAGGCTACCGTCAGTCCTTTGGGGATTAAGAAACAACACAATTCGGTCGACTGGTCGAAACCCCCTTCTTCATGGTTATTGGGGCTGAGGCCGTGCTGCCAAGTGACTGCTTCAACAATGCACCCAAGTGGAACTTTTTCAGAAGCCGAAGCAAACGAGCTCGAGAAGATGGCCTGTTGATCTCTGGAAAAGAAAGAGAGATGGCCCTTGATCCGACGAGGTCCGTTTTTATCAGCAAGACCTTCATCGATGATAGTTCTAGACATGTGGAAGTCGAGCATTTCCGGAAGGTGGACCTGGTGCCTCCGAGTGGACCAGCAACGGCCTCACAACTTGCCCTGCCCGACTTGCCCCGCTGGAGGGTCCCTTCATCGTCACCAAGGTCTCCACACTACAAGAGCGTATCACCTCTCACAATGTGGAGCATAATAAGAACGAGGCCACACGCTTGGAATGATCGGAGCATACGCTCCGCGTTTTATTACTTAAGTGTTCACAGCTGAGGAATGTATAAAGAGTTAACCTTCAGTTCGTTTATGCAAAGACATGGTTTACAGTCTCCTAACTGATTGTTGTTGCTTATACATGGTCCAAAATCAGCCCCAGTGGGTGCTTAGCCGCGAATCGATTCGCCTAAGTTCAAAAAATCTACGAGTGATGAGCAACCCCTCTCACTCGGGGGGCTTAGCTGCAGTCCTGTACTCGCCTCAGATTTGTAAAATGTCCTACCCGAGTGTGAGCAACCCTCTCACTCGGGGCTTAGCCAGTCCCTGTACTCGCCTAAGTTTGTAAATCCTACGAGTGATGAGCACCATCTCCACTCGTGGCTTAGCTGCAAGTCCTGTTCTCGCCTAAGTTTGTAAAATCCTGCCGCCCTGAGTGAGTGAGCAACCTCTCACTCGGGGGCTTAGCTGCAGTCCTGATTACTCGCCTAAGTTTGTAAAATCCCCCCCCTACCGGCTGATGAGCAAACCCTCTCACTCGGGGCTTAGCTGCAGTACCTTACTCGCCTAAGTTTGTAAAAATCCTACCGAGTTGAGTAGCACCCTCTCACTCGGGGGCTAGCCTGCAGTTCATGTAACATTGTCTAAGTTTTTAAAAAATCCTACCGAGTGATGAGCATCCTCTCACTCGGGGGGCTTAAGCTGCAGGCCTGTACTCGCCTAAGTTTGTTAAAATCCCACCAGTGATCCTACCGCAGTGATGAGCAAGCCTCTCACTCGGGGGCTTAGCTCAGTCCTGTACTCCCTAAGTTTGTTAAAATCCTACCGGATGATGGAAGCAACCCTCTCACTGGTGGGCTTAGCTGCGTCCCTTACTCGCCTAAGTTGTTGTAAAATCCTCCGATGATTGAGCAACCTCTCACTCGGGGCTTAGACTAAGTCCTGTACTCGCCTAAGTTTATAAAATCCTACGAGTGATGAGCAATCCTCTCACTCAGGGGCTTAGCTGCAGTCCTGTATCGCCTAAGTTTGTAAAAATCCTACCGAGTGATGACAACCTCCTCACTCGGGGGGTGCTTAGCTGCCATACCCCCCTGTACTCACTAAGTTGTAAATCCTACCGATGATGAGCAACCCTCTCACTCGGGGCTTGAGCTGCAGTCCTGTACTCGCCTAAGTTTTGTAAAATCCTACCGAGTGATGAGCAATCCACTCACTCGTGGGCTTAGCCAGTCAGTCTTACTCGCCTAAGTTTGAAAACATCCCACCAAGTGATGAGCACCCTCCTCACTCGGGGGTTCTTAGCTCGGTTCCTGTACTTCGCCTAAGTGTAAAACATCGCCCATCTGATCTGCAAGACGACGAGGAGTGGCAGTGTCCGCGATCCTAGTACTCGAACTGCATACAAGAACAAAAGTCTGTTCCGAGGAAGTACAAGTTCCACTCGGAAAATAAAAACAAGCATTTTAAGGGCAACTAGTTCGGACAGGAGTTTATAAGCTACTTGGGCATCCTAGGCCCGCAAGGAGTTTACGTAAACAATCATCTCGGTCATGCCGCGGCAAATTGAATCGTATCATACAAGTTCGAATGAAGGAGTTTAAATAAAGTGGGCATCAGGCCGAAGGAGTTTCACGGTTACAATCACTCGGCATATCCGAGGTCATATGATTGAATCGGATCATGTTACAAAGTTTGCGTTCCATCCGCAGGGGGGCTGGCAGGCTCGACAAACTCGTCCAGGTCAGATCCCATCTGCAATTCGAGTAATGCAGCAGCAATAAGGTCTCCATGAAAGACAGGCAGAAGTCAAGTTTCTGGTGTTGGCGACACTCTTTGATTGCTGCTAGCTTCTCTTCTCTGCTTCCTTGTCAGTGGACATGAACCAGGGCCAGAACCTAGTTAGCCGCCGCATCAATACGGAGCCGTCGTGCACACACCGACAGCAACCGACGTGCTAGGTTAACCTCTAACAGAAGAACCCACTTTTAGCCCGCGTGTACTTCTTGATCACGACGAGCAAGCGACTTACAGAATAGATCCGCTATGGGCCTGGGCCGACCGGAAAGCTAGTTACCCTCCCCGCTAGGTGTACCAACTACCACGAAAACAGCGGCAGTTCGTTTGTGCTGCCGCGAACGAGGAACAATATGTGTGGGGAAACGTGATGCGGGATGCGGTACCCTGCGGCACCGTGGAGTTCACGTAGTCGGTGCTGCGCGTTGCTCTCGGCGAGATTGCTGGCGACAGACGCCCCCGCCGAATTCGTAGAGAACCCCACAGAATGTGGAGGAGCTGGTGAATGATGGAGCTGCGTGATTGATGGAGCTGGTTCGGCGTGCTCGTACTGGTCGGTGGGGTCGGTCATCTTTCTTATTTTCCTAGGGGGAGGGAGCCGGTAAGTGCGTATGGGTTTTATATGGGTTATACGGGGACTTTGGATATAGGCTACGGCGGCCGTAGATAAAATATCTGGTTTTGGGTGCTGCGGGAGTCCGAAGGTTCCCCTAGGAATTGAGTATCTGGGGGAGCGTTGAAGCAGGCCTGGTCTTGATTTTGGTGCGTGAAGATCTTTTTTTTCGATGCTTGAAGATCTTTTTTTCGATGCTTGAAGAGTGTGTCGACTCTTGAGTGAAATTCGTGGTTGACAGCTCCTCTTCTCATCTAGCTTATATTTACGTGATTTTGTGGCCTATTCACTGTTGTCGACTCTTTCTGATACTTAAGCTGGCGACTAGAGCCCTGCTCTTGCAAGTCACCAAAAATCAAAATCAAGTGTGGCGGTGCACTTACTGTAGTACGTGGTCCCCTTGGCCCACTCACTACCACTTGCAACGGCACACCATATAAGACACATTCATCACCCTAGCAAGTTTTGTACAAACACCAAGAGAGAGCCACTCTGCCAATACCACTCGACCTCAATGAATCCCATGGCCAAATCTTCCTACTGCTCCTCTTCGTTCTTGCATTTTCTCTTGCACCAGGCCCGCACGTGAACTCGTGCCACCCAGCGACGACCTTCGTGCGCTGCAGGACTTTGTTAGGAACCTCACGCTGCGGGGGTGTCCTCCTCCAGGCACGTGGTGTTCGGCGCGCATTGCTGCAGTGGTAAGGTGTTGTGAGCTGTGATGCCGCCAGTGGTCCGTGTCACGGCACGCACCTCCCAGCGCGGCCTTGTGGGGCCCATCCCATGAACCTCCCTGCAGGCCTTGCGCGGCTCGAGAGCCGACTTGGCTCCAACAACTTTCAAACAGCTCAGGGGTACTCACCGTGCGTGGTGGTGCCAGAAGACCTCACACGCTGATTCTCACCAATAATTTCGGTGGTGAGAGGAGACTAGTGATGGTATTATTGCGGGTTCAAGAGCCTCGAGTTGCTGGCCCTGGTTGATTGTGTCTCTAAGGGCCATGGTTCCGAGATGTTGTCTAATGCAAGAAAATGGAGGTGGCTTGATTTGTCTGGCAACCAATTGGTGGGGGCACCATCCCATCGTGGATGGTGGAGCTTCACCACCTTTGCTACTTGGATCTCTCAAACAATTCATTGGTTGGTCGATGCACACTAAGAGTTTGGCACTGCGCTAAGGGGCTCGCCCCTGATGGCGTTACACGGCATGGTTTACATAACATTCATCGTATGTGAACATAACAGAGCACCGCGGACGCCGACTTACGATGCTCCCCAATGTCATCACAGGGACCAACAACTTTGTAACAGTCTGGGAGCAGTTAATGTTTTATCCGGAATGACAACACATCATATTGGGGATAAAAACCCGTATCTGGGAACCCATGATATATATGGGGATGGGAACCGGTAGTATCTGGGAACAACCATGTCTATCTGGGAGCAAGCATGTTGTATCCGGGAGTGGCATGGCGAACTGGGAAAGTAGTGTGTGGTATCTGGGTTCCAATGGCGATCTGGACAACCATGTTGTAATCGTGGGAGTATACACAATGTCGTATCCGGGAGCAAGCAATGTTGTATCTGGATGAACCATATTGTGTCCTGGAAACAACAAGTAATAACATGAGGTGTAATGATTTTATAAGAGTAGAGAGGGAGGGGGAGAGAATTATGCCTAGTATCGCGGCGATGAGATGGTTCAATAAATAGGTACCATAAGTTGCCACACAGTGAGTGCCCTATGGCTCGTATAAGTTGTAGTAAGTATATGTATTAATAGTATCGGTGTTGTTTGTATGCTAGTTTTATTGTTATCGAGAAGAGGATCTTGTGAGTGTTTGTTTGTTGTTTTTAATTATTTGAGCTCTGATCTCTATATATTAACTAGATTAGATATTAACTCTGCACCTGGGCGTGTGTTGTTATGCTTTGTACTTTGCTTTGATCCATACACCAAAACAAGGTAGCAGAGCAGCATGTCCACAAGGCCATTTTCAATATTCTTCTTGGTGAAAACCAGTAGAAGTATAACAAAATTACGATCATCCATATGCCTGTCATATTAGTTCTAGAGCTCCAGAGCTGCCAAGCCACGCATATTATATGAGCTCCAGGCTGCTGCAGCCACGCAGAAAACCAGTGAAAACCAGGTTGAATACTATATTTTGAAGTTTTAAAAAATGCTATAAAAAATACACGTATATGCGAAGAAGCTTTCTATAAACATGGTTAAATTCCAAGCTAAAACACGAAATTTTATCAACTAGGACCAACAACTTAAGCATCTCCCAATGTAAACTAGGACCAACACATTGTCAGATCTGAAGGACATGTTGTATCCAAAGGACGACAACACTATCTATTTAAGAATGGCAATGCCAAGCTGGGAGGAACTATGGCTATCTATTGGATCCAAGCATGCGTATCGAATTATTTTTTGAAGTTTCCCTGTCCGTCCGGCCCCTATCTGTAATTTTTTCACAAATTGGTTTTTGAAGCAACGACAATCCCGGCCAGGAGCGCGCTGATGGTGCGTTTTTTAGTGTTCCTGCCCCTATTTGTAATTCTGTTCGCAAATTGAGAATAAACTATTGATTGACTATCTGAATTCCAAAAGTGATGATCGTGTATGCATTCTTTCTATTTGGAGCAAAGGAGAACATTTTGAGTGCTTTCTAAGCTGAACAGCAGCAACCCTGTTGATTCTTGCAAATGGATACAATAAGAATTCAGGATAACCAAGTATTAGGTAGGCCGCTCAACTTATCGTATACGAAGTATAACCTTACAAAAAAATACATTGTATGAAGACTAAGACTGCCTTCTTCGATCTAACTGTATCAAGTTTCACGTGTATATTCCTTTGGTGAAGTTCTCAGCAGTTAGTAGTAAATAAATCAGCTGTAAATCTCATTTTTCCTATTAAAGTTTTGCTGCCTAAGTATCATCTTTTGCATGTCTATTACTTGCCAATGTTGACAAAACCAGGCTACGGTCCTTCCCTGAAGGAATCCAATATCTTATGAACTTTTTGTTTACCAGTAATGCTGGCATGCTGATCTTTTCTTTGATAAAAATATCACACCGGATGCAGGGGGCATTATCGAATGCGCAATGGAAAATAGGTCTTACCATCTAAGTTATAAGTCATCATAAAAAAAATAAGGCAATGTGGGGTATTGATTACAGAACACAAATCAGATGGCGATCTTGGTCAGTTGAGAAATACAGAAAAAACATTTGCTACTTCTCTGTTTTTCATGATGGTTTGGATTTTGGGTGCATGTGTTGTTTCAGTAATGACATAATTTGGTTTGGCTCAAGAAGTTAGTTGTTGACGAACTGTGTCGGTGCTCAGTTTCAGTTTAAATATCTGCCAATTGTGGCTTTCACCTGTTTATGGTCGCATCAAGGATCAAAAGAGGGCATTCAATTAATTTGTTGGCATGTTGTCTCTAAGCCTTTATAGTATCCCCTCTCTCTTCTCGCATTTCAGCTATTTAAAACTTTTACTTCACTTTTGTTTTGTAAGTGCAAGTACAAATAGTGACGAGCTTTCACTCTTGTTCGGCTCGGTAGTAAATGCATATGAGATGGTTTAGCGAGACCGATATACATCGCCGATTATACAATGTGCAGAAACATGTCTTCGACTTTGTTGTTTGAATTATTCTTATTCAAGATCTTCTTTTTCATTTGCCTGCAAGAACTGGCAACATCAAAATTGACAATTGGATATAAGCAAGACCATGAATTTGTCAAATTTATTGACTCTATAAATTAGAAGTTGAACTCTTCTGCAATTTTGAATACACAGGTTGAGGCGAGAAATGTAAGGATCCAGGTTAGAAGTATGTTGATCTTCCTATTAGAGCAAGCCTGGGCTTCCAAGGCCATTTAACCGCTAAAGGGATGATACTTACAGAAACACGACGGTAACCCATTCGTTTCAACACCACTGTCACAAACAGCGCTGTCCAACCCAAATGTCGATTACATGTGTTTGCTCTCCCAATGAGACAATGGCGGAAGATTCTGCCGTCTTGAGGCATTAGGTACATGAAAAAACACCACAAACACTTATGGCGAAGGAATTCTGAACTAACACGGCTGGACAAATTTAACGAGACTTTGGTTCTAAGGCTCAGACTCATTAGCTATGACATGATAGACACAGATCTGCTAGAGGTTACTTATTATGATGTGAGATACATGTCTCTTTTCATATCAGCTCATAGTGTGTGATAGCAGATGCCTTTCCACCTACTGGTGACTGGATAAATGACAAAGTAGATGGTCTTAATATCGAATTTGGGGTTTTGGGGCATAATTCTTAAGGACATAAGTCTGCCACGAGCTACTATGAGGTGTTTTGGAAATGTTTGTCGGATTGTCCCCGCTTGACGAAGACCATGTACTAGGGTAGGGTAATAGGGGGGCCTGACTAGACACTCTTCCTCCGAGGACACTGCTCTAAAGCCAAAGACATTCACAAGGATAGCATCATCTACCGACTGAAATCACCCACAGGGTGACAATCACTCAGCCAACACTCACTCGGAGTAAACCCAATTCCATTTCGAACCGGGTGTCTCACTCGAACCACATCAGAAACACACTCGGAAGACAGCAAATCTAGGTCACATCAGGAATAGCAATGGTCAGGCATTCACTCCGTAGTCCTAATGCATCATTTATTTGCCTTTTGCTGGCGTTATCAGTAAACCTGTCTTATGGACATTGAGCCCTCTGTACACTTTGGACGCTGGGGTTCCTTGGCGCACTCTACATACGCCCCTTGGAAGGCACTTCACAACGCGTAACGAGGGAAGCACTCACATGCCGATCGTCGAAGCGACCTCTGCAGGCTCGGGCTCTGGAGGACGCGCTCTTTGGCCCACTTGGCCTGAACGCACTCGACTGAAAATCTAGCATGACACCGAACGACATGTCTCGCAGAGAGTTCTGAGTCCAGTCGACGGCGGGCATTGTTCCCGATCCTGAACCTCAGGATACAACGACCTCCTATTCAGAATTCTTGCAGCATTGCAACTCGTATAGCGAGTCCACAGCATCCCAGTCGGAAGCTGGACGAGGTTTTGATGCAGATCCGGGCTCTGCTCCGGGCGGCAGGAGACACAAACACTGCAGTATCTCAGTCGCGTAACAGAATCCATGAGCAGATCTTCGGTGCTGACACAGTTCAGTCGCTCACAGCCCAAGATCGCCTCCGCGGGCGTGAGGTGGCGGGTGTCTCCATCGCCAAGTCAGCACTTGGGTCGAACCATCAGCAGTACGATTATCGACTCAGCCGTGCATGACCGCCTCGGATGCCTACGCCCCCTCCGAGAAGCGGATCATATTTGCCGCACGCGGCACTATGAGATAGGCGCCCGTACAGTGTAAGGGCGAAGGACGCCGTCGACCCAAGAGGAGCCAGGGTTTGAATGGGAGGCTCTTTTGGTGCAGGTTTGGTCTACCAGGAACGACACACCTAGGGGGGCAAAAGGCAGGGATCGCCCGAGTGGAGCAGAATACATGTTTCGGGTCCGAGTGTTTTAGCAGAGCCATCAGATCCGCTGCATCCTCCCCCACTTCAGATTGGCGACTGGGTTAGTAAGTTCACCGTGCAACGCCTGACACTTGGCTGGAAGATTACGAGTGGCTGTTTAGATCGTGGGTGGAATGATGAGTAGCATAGACATCTTCCTCTCATGCTGGAAGGGTCGGCCCAAGAATGCTGAACAGTTGCTCCATGGCAGTATATTCAGCTGGGAGAAGTAGCCCGAGTCGTTTTGTCAGGACATTCGGATGGCCACATGCAAACGACTGCGAGGTGGACGAATTGCAACTTGTGTACAGAAGCCCCCCCCGAAATGAAACTTATAGGGAATTAGCATCCAAAGATGGACCACTTTACAAACACCACAGTAGAAATGTTATCCCAACCACCAAGCGTTTGTGCCTTCAAGGAGAGGTGTTCGGTATCGATAGCTCAACAACTAAAATTCGGTCGGACGAGAGATATCTGTCTCTGACACGAATGATGGAATAGCACCCGTGTACGCTAAGGTGAAGAGAGGACCGATACCTCCGCAGTGGAAAGGGCAACACCAAGTCGCCCAGACATACGGAGGGGGTCGGAAGCGAAACGCAAAAGCCGAGCAGCAGGGCCCAGGTGACGATCTGGCAGTGGAACTCAAGGAAAATTCAAGGGAAAGCCCAAAGGACCCTGGATCCCCAAGAAGGTTGAAGATCAGGACGGAACGATGTGTTGATACTGCCATGTCACATTCACACCAAGAAGGATGAAGAGGTAATCTGATTTATCCCAAACATACCAACCCGACAATGTGCGCTCACTGATCCCAGCAGTTCCGAGGAGAAACAGCCCAATGAAAGGAAAAAAGAGTCTGATCAAGGATGGTTGAAACAGGAAGAAGATATACGGTTTCCCTAACGTCAATCCCACTTGATGATTTGTTGGCTGCATTGAAAGTAAAAGTCGACTGAAAGTCATCAACAGAGAGGTAACATGGTTGCTCCGGGACAACGACGAATATTTGAATGGTCAAAGACCTCCCATCACATTCGAAACCAATCTGACTAACCCCACCGCACGTCGCCACCCCGCGAGGCAATCGTGGTGGCGACCCAGTCGTTGGGGCACCGACTGACCAAAGTCTTGATGGATGTGGCAGCCGCTTGAACATTTGTATGGCTGAAACTCTTCGTGAGGATGGGCATTCCGATGTCCCAAATCAGTAGAGACACTGCCCCGGTTCAAACGGGTCATTCCCAGGAGAAAAAGCTGATTCACTAATGGCCAGATCACTCTTGATGTGGTTTCGGGACTCAAAGACTTACCGTAAGGAAAGTTGACATTTGAAGTTGTGGATTTTTTACCTGTGGCCTACATGCTATTCGGATCGAACTGCATATGCCTGTTTCATCAGTGGCCTTCACCGTGTGTTACGGTTACCTCAAGCTGAAGCTGCCGGCCACCAGGCGGCGTGATCACAGTCACGGTTTAATCAGCAAGACAGAAGAGTGCCTCAAGAAGGCTCTAAGATAGTCCCGATGAACAGATGGCAGGTAGAAATGGAAGGAATATAAGAAGACTGCAGATCGAGTGATTTGTTGCACGCTAATGAAGCCCTGGCTTCCAGAGGTCTGCATTCAGTCGTCCGATGAAACCAAGCCTGTTCAATTCACCCGACCGTCCCAGTGCTGCTCCGACTCATATCTCAACAACACTCGACAAGCAATTAGGGAAGAAGCGCCAATCCAGTTCCTCCGTGAACTGGGACATCTCGCTGGAAGCGTACTGACATGTCGGTGTACCAGGGGAACTGCTGAGCTGCACGTTTGCGAGTCAATCAAAAAGGAAAAACCCGTGAAAGTAAGACATCTCCGTCGGTCGATTCGGTGCGGAGAAGACGAAAGGCAATCGGCGAAAGGGTGGCTCGGCTTTTGGCAGTGAGTTCATCGCGGATTTTACACTCCGAGGTGGCTCGCCAATGTTGTGCATGGTTCCCTCCAAAAGACGATTACACTTCTTATGTGCATTGATTTTCAAGCATACAATCGGCCTGCCCGAAAGATCATTTTCCTCTCCCCCGCCATCCGATCAGATAGTCGCTCGACTGCGGGCTGTGAGCGATTGTCCTTCCTGATGCATATTCGCGGGTACCATCAGATCCGATGGTATGGAACCGTGAATACAAACACTTTTATCACCCCATTCGGGTGCTTTTGTGCTACATCACCATGCCCTTTGGTCTCAGAATGCTGGTGCCACATTCATGCGCATGATCAGAATGTATCGCTAGCTCAAATCAGTCGGATGTGTGAAGCATCCATGGATGCATCGTGGTAAGTCGCGCAAAGGTGTTCCACTCGACCTACTGATTGACCTTGCCGAAACTTTGCCAATTTGAGAAGATTGAATACAGCTATCCTCGAAGTGTACATTTGGGAGTCAGGGGAAAGTTACTCGGGTTTTTCCTCCCGTTCGACGTGGGATCGCTGCAAACCCAGAGAAGTTGGTGGCAATCTCGCCAATGAAAGACCTTGGCTGTACACGACCGTTCCGAAGTTAACTCTGGTTGCTTGGCCGCTTTGAGTCATTCTTCTACACCCTTCATACTCTCGGCAAAACGGCGATTACCTCTTTAACCGACTGATGAAGAAAATCTGATAGTTGAGTGGACTCCAGAAGCGACCGCAGCATGTACAGAGTCAAAGTCCCTTCTTTCCAACCCAGCCGGTGATTGCTTGCTCCCAATCAGAAAAAAAAAAAAAAAAAAACACAAAAGACCTTTACTGCCTTTATATCCAGGCCACTGGACACAGGTTGTCAGTACGGTAATCACGCACATCGGCGGGGAGAAACGGTAAAACTACAGGTTCACGCCCAGGGTACTATATTTTTAAGTCTTAACCCCATCAACAGAGATATCCACCAGTATCAGAATCTGTTTATGGAATTTACTTGACCGCCCCAAAGAAGGTTGCACATACTCTTAGATCATTCGATACAGTCTCCAGTGTGATCTCTTGTCAGAAATTTTGGAACAACAGAGATTGCAACTGTCAGTGTGCAAGTGGCGACTTGAACTCCTTCCGCTGGATATCAAGTTTGAGGCAAAGAAAAGCGCATCAAATCTCAAGCGATTGAACAGATTTCCTCGTCGAGTGAATTGAACAGCGTTAACCGACCCCAGATACAGCGGAACAATTGGACTATGTTCTTCGACGGCCAAGAGTTTGAAGGTTCAGCGCTGGGAGTTAGTCCTGGGTAGTCTCCCGAGGACGTACCAACTCAGATATGTTCTACCAGATACTTTGATTTCCTCCACAATGAAGCTGAATATGAGGCACTCCTGTATGGGTTGCGTTATGGCCATTTCATTCGCAGTCCGCCGCCTAATGGTTAAGGTGACTCAGATTTAGGGTTAATCAAGTGATGAAGGAGTGGACGGTAGGAGCCAAGCTATGAGTTATTGCAAATGCGTGAGAAAGTTAGGAAAAGAGTTTGAAAGGGACTAGAGCTCCACCATATACCCCGACTGAAGAACAAGAGCTGATGACTTGGCGAAAATAGGTTCCAAGTCGAGAAGCCTATTCCCACAGCAAGGTGTTTTGAACGCATATTCATGGCACCATCAGTTCAGAAGATCCCTTCACTGAAGAGCCCCCTCACCTAAAAGTTTTTATATCTGACTGAAGTGAAATCCCAGCTGTGTCGACTTGATCATGGAAGTTTGGATCGTTATTCTATTGGACATGTCCGTATTAGCATTATATTCTCAGGAAAGAGCTTCCAGAGGATAGAAGATGCTCGCCAGATTGTCCGTCGATCCAAGCCTTCAGCAATAATGGGGGGGTGGGCAGCTCTATAAGAAAGTGTCCACTGGTGTCGTTCAGAAATGGCAGCACTCCGGAAAGAAGCCGAAGTGATCCTCGATGATATCACTCGGGTGACTGTGGTCACCATGCTCTCTCGGGCCATCGTGGCCAAGGTATTCGAGCGGGTTTTGGCCGCGGGCAAATGAGGATGGCAAAGGAATATCGTTACAAATGTCGAGATGTGTCAGTTCTACTCCAAACATTCCCCCACAAACCTGCTCACTTGAAGACCATTCACTCGTCTGGCCATTCGCGTGTTTGGGTTTTGGATAGTGGTAGACCTTTGAATCTGGCACAGGTGGTTTCACCATGTGCTTGTAGCAGTCGACAAGTTCAACCAATGGATCGAAGCTAACCTAGTCACAAACCTGACGCAAGTACTGCTGTCAGCTTCATCAAGGTTACATTTAGGTATGGGTGTCCCACACAGCACTCATCCGGATAAGGTCCGAACTTTGATTCTGATGAGTTCCGAGCTTTTCTGTGCGTCCCAAGGTACTCGGGTCGACTATGCTTCAGTCGCCCACCCTCAGTCGATAGGGACAGCAGAAAGAAGAGCGAATGGTTAGATTCTCAAAGTGCTGAAACCTCACTGATGGCGCGACCTCCCAAAGCATGCGGCCTTGGCCGCTTGGGTAGATGAGTACCGTCAGTCCTTTGGGGTAAGTTAAGAACAACACCAAATCGTTCACTGGTCGAACCCCCTTCTTCAGGTCTAATGGGGCTAGGCCGTGCTGCCAGTGACTGCTTCACAAGCCACCACAAGTGGAACTTTTTTCATAAGCCGAAGCAGAACGACGCTCGAAAGATGCTGTTGCATCTTCTGAAGAAGAAAAAGAGAGATGGCCTTGATCCGATCGACCGTTTATCAGCAAGACCTTCATCGATTATATGCCTAAAATGTGAAGGGTCGAGCATTTCAGGAAAGGGGACCTTGTGCTCGAGTGGACAGCAACGGCCTCACAAACTTGCCCCCGCTTGGGAGGGTCCCTTCATCGTCCAAAGGTGCTCCACAACATAGCGTATCACTCTCTACAATGGGAGCATAATAAGACGAGCCACACGCTGGAAATGCGGAGTACTCCGTCGTTTTTATATTAAGTGTTCCAAGATGATATGTATAAGAGTACCTTTCAGTTCGTTTATCAAAGACTGTTTTACAGTCTCCTAAATGATTGTTGTTTGCTAATATCTGTGTCCAAAATCCCCCTGGGTGGCTAGCCGCAATCCGTCCCCAAGTTCAAAAAATCCTAACCGAGTGATGAGCACCACTCTCACTCGGGGGTCTTAGCTGCAGTCACTGTACTGCCTAAGTTTGTAAAAATCCTACCGAGTGATGAGCAACCCTCATCAGCGGGGGTAGACTGACAGTCTTGTACTACGCCTAGGTTAGTAAAAATCCTACCGAGTGGAAGAGCAACCTCTCACTCGGGGTTAGCTGCAGTCCTGTACTCGTACTAGTTGTAAAATCCTGACCGAGTGATGAGCAACCCTCTCATCGGGGCTTAGCTGCAGTTCTGTACTCGCCCCGAGCCTAAGTTTGTAAAATCCTACCGAGTGATGAGCACCCTCTACTCGGGGATCTAGTGCAGCCTTACCGCCGTAGTTGTGTAAAATCCTGGCACGAGTTGATGAGCACACCTCTCATTCGGGGGGCTTACTGCAGTCATGTACTCGTCTTTAAGTTTGTAAATCTACCAGTGATGAGCAATCCTCTCACTCGGGGGCTTAGCTGCAGTCATGTAACTCGCCTAAGTTTGTAAAATCCCACCAAGTGATCCTACCGAGTGATGAGCAACCTCTCACTCGGAGGGCTGTAGCTGCAGTCCTGTACTTCACTAAGTTTGTAAAATCTACCGAGTAACTGAGCAACCCTCTCATCGGGCTTAGCTGCAGTCCTGTGACTCCGCCTAAGTTGTTTAAAATCCTACCGAGTGATGGAACCCTCTCACTCGGGGGCTTAAGCTGAAGTCTGTACTCGCCTGAAGTTTTAAAATCCTACCGAGTGATGAGCAATCCTCACTCACAGGGGCTTAGCTGAGTCCTGTATCGCCTAAGTTTGTAAAATCCGACCGAGTGATGAGAACTCCCTCACTCGGGGCTTAGTCTGCGTCCTGTACTACACCTATTTTGTAAACATACCGACCGTGATGAAGCAACCCTCTCACTCGGGGGCGTTAGCTGCAGTCCTGTCTCGCCTAAGTTTGCGAAATCCTACCGGGTGATGAGCAATCCACTCACTCGGGGGGTTGTAGCAGCAGCCTGTACCGCGCTCTAATGTGAAAATCCCACCAAGTGATGAGCACCATCTCCCCAACTCGGGGTTAGCTGCGTCCTGTACTACGCCGAAGTGTAAAACCACCTCCATCCTGATCTCAAGGAGACAAGCGTGAGGTCGTCCCGCGATCCTCTTACTCAGAAACTGCATCACAAAACAAAAGTCGTTTCCGAGTGAGATGACAAGTTCACCCCTCGGAAATAAAAACAAGCATATTTAAGGGCAACACTAAGTTCGGACGAAGAGTTTAAGTACTCGGCATCAGGCCCGAAGGAGTTTTACGGTTACAAAATCACTCGCATGCCGCGGCAAATTGAATCGTTCAAAAGTTCGGATGTAAGGAGTTTAAAGTCTTGGGCATCAGGCCCGAAGATAGTTTCCACCGTTACAAATCCCGCTGGGCATTTACCGAGGCAAATTGAACTTTGCGGATCTATAAATTTTCGTTCACTCACGCAGGGTGGGTGGCAGGCTCGACAAATCGTCAGGGTCGACCCATCTGCCAATTCGAGTAGCAAGACAGCAATGAAGGTCTCCAGAAAGACAGGACAGTCAAGTTTTCTGGTGTTTGCGACCTTGATTGTCGGGTTGCTAGATTCTCTTCTTCATGGACTTCCTTGCAGTGGCATGAACCCAGGGAACGGAACACTAGTTAGCCGCCGCCCATCAATAACGAGCCCGTCGTGCACACAACCGACAAACCGAACGCTAGTGTTAACCCTAGACAGAATAAACCCAACTTTAAGGCCCGAGTGACACTTGTATCACGACGGCAAGGACATCAGAATAAATCCGCTTGATGGCCTGGCCGCCGGAAAGCTAGGTTATCTCCCGCTAGGTTAACCATACCACGAAACAGCGGAGTTCGTTTGATGCTGCCGCGAACGAGAACAAATGGGGGGGGAAGAAGCCGGATGCGGAGCGTGTACTGCGACGCTGGAGTTCACTCCGGTGCTAGGCCGTGCTCTCGGACGGATGCTGGCGACGAGATCGCCACCGGTGCCGATATTCGTAGAGAACCTCAACAGATATGATGGAGGAGCTGCTGAATGATGGAGCTGCGTGATTGATGGAGCGAGGCTTACGGCGGGTCGTACCTGTCGTGGGGGGTCGTGTATCTTTTTTTTTTCACAGGGGAGGAGGCGCCGTATGACGTCGTTAGGGTTATATGGGTTATACGGGGCTTGGATATAGGCTACGGCGTGGCCTGAGATAAATATCTGGTGGGGGTGCTCGCGGGAGGTCAAGAATTGCCCTAGACATGAGTTATGGGGAGCGCTGCCTTCGACGCAGGGCTCTTGATTTTGGTGTTAGATCTTTTTTTTTTCGATGCTTGAAGAATCTTTTTTTTTCGAATGCTTAAAGAGTTGTGTCGACTCTGAGTGAAATTCGTGGGTGACCGCCCTCTTCCTCATCTAGTTATATTTACTTTTTGTGGCCCATTCATGTTTTGTCGATCATTCTTATCTTAAGCTGGCCGACTAGGCCCTGCTTCAAGCACCAAAAATCAAATCAAGGTGTCGGCGGCACTTATTGTATTACGTGCTGGCCACCACTACCACGTTGCAAAACGCACACCCATAAGACACCATTCACACCCTAGCGTTTGTACAACACCAAGAGAGAGCACCTTGCCAACACTCACCGCCTCAATGAATCCCTGGACACAAGCGCTACTGTCCTCTTCTTCTGGCATTTCTCTTGCCCGAGGCGCACGAGACTTCGTGCACCCCGACACCTTCGTGCGCCTGCAGGACTTTGTTAGGAACCTCAGCGGCGGGGGTGTCCTCCTCAGGCACGTGGTTCGGCGCCGCATGCGTGCTGCTGGGAAGTGTGTGAGCTTGTGAGCCGCCAGTGCCGTGTCACGGCACTGCGCCTCCCTCAGGCGCGGCCTGTGGGTGCCCATACCAGCCATAATCCTTCCCTTGCAGGCCGTTGGGGCGCGCAGGAGCTGACCTTGGCCTCCAACACTTTCAAAACATCTCAGGGGCTGGTACTCACGTGCTGCGTGGGTGCCAGAATCTCACCACGCTGATTCTCACCAAGAATTTCGGTGGTGAGGAGGCTCTAGGCGATGGTATTATTGGCGGGTTGTTCAAGAGCCAGAAGGTGCTGGCCCTTGTGATTGTGCCTCTCAAGGCAGGGTTCTCGGAATGGTTGTTCTCAATGCAAGAAAATGAGGTGCTTGATTTGTTTGGAACCAATGGTGGGCACCATCCCATCGTGGATTGGTGAGCTTCACCACCATTGTGCTACTTGGATCTCAACAAACACATTCATGGTTGGCGATGAAACCTAAGAGTTGCACTGACTAAAGGGCTCGCCCTGATGGGCGTTCGCACCGGGGCATTGGTTTCACTAACATTCCATCGTATGTGAACATACAGGAAGCACAACTCGGACAGCCGACTTAACGAGGCTCCCAAATGTCATCACAGGGACCACACTAACATTTGAAGGTTGGGAGACATTGGAAAGCGGTTTGGGGGGGGTTTGTTGGGTAGTTGTGTTGGGGGGAAAGCAACAATGTTTTATCGGGAATGACCAACACAGTCATTTTGGGGATGAAAACACCAACTGGGAACAACCTGCTATATATGGGGAGGGGAACACTGTATTCTGGTAACAACCATGTCGTATCTGGGAGCAAGCATTGGTATCCGAAGTAGCGAGCGTTAACTGGGAGAAGTAGTGTGGTATCGTGTTCAACAATTGGGTATCTGGGATCAAACCTGTTGTAATCGGGAGTAACAATGTGTATCGGAGCACAATGTTGTATCTGGGATGAACCATTTTGTGTCTGGAAACAACAACGTTAGTATAATGAGGGTTAGAATGATTTTATAAGAGAGAGGAGGGAGGGGAGAGATGTATGCCTAGTATCCGAGCCGATGAGTATGGTTCAATAACATAAGGTCATAAGTTGCCACACAAGAGTGCCCCTATGCCTCGTATAAGTTGTAGTAATTATATGTATTGTAATAGTAGTGGTTTGGTGTTGTATGCTAAGGTTTATTGTGTATCAGAAGAAGCCGATATTGAGTGGTTTGTTTGTTTTTAATTATTTGAAGCTCTGATACTCCTAATATATTAACTGATTAGATTATTCCTTGCGACCTGGGCGGTGTTGTTTGCTTTGTTACTTTGTTTGATCATACACCACAACAAGTAGCAGCAGCGGCATGTCACCGCCTTCATATTCTCTCGTGGGAAAACCAGTAGAAGTTTTTAGATCAATCACTTCCGCATATCATATCAGCTCCGAGTGCTACAGACCACAAACACGCACATATTCATATGAGCTCCAAGGCTGCTGCCCAGCCTGCAGAAAACCATGGTAAAACCAGTTGATACTATATTTTGAAGTTTTAAAAAATGTATAAAATACACGATTGTCGAAGAGATGCTTTTCTATAGACCATGTTACATTCCAAGCTAAAACACAAATTAATTCAACAGTGACCAAACCACTTAAGCATCTCCCAATGTCATAAACTAGGACCAACAACACTGTCAGATACTAAGGAACAATGTTGTATCCAGGAACGACAACACTATCATCTTTAAGAATGGCAATGCCAAGTCTGGGAGCAAACTATGTCATTATGGGATCAAGACATGCCCGTATCGATTTTTTGAGTTATCCTGTCCCGGCCCTATCTTAATGCTATCCAAATTGGTTTTTGAAGCAAACGACAATCCGGGCCAGTTAGCAGCTGATGGTGGTTTTTAGTTTCTCGCCCCCTATTTGTTAAATTTGTCCAATTGAGAAAATATTGATTACTAATTGAATTCCAGAATGATGTATCGTAGTATGCTTCTGTTTATTTGAGCAGAGGAGACATTCTGAGGCTTTTCTAAGCTGGAACAGCGCACTGTTAGATGCTTGCAAATGGATGACATTAAGGATTCAGGAAACCAAGTATTAGGTAGCCGTCTCAAACTTATTCGATATGAAGTTATACTTTACAAAAAAATACATTGTATGCAAGAGACTAAGATGCTTCTCGATTCTTAACTTGTATTCAATGTTTCCACGTGTTAATATATCCTGTTGGTGAAGTTTCTCCAGCAATAGTATAGTCGAATAATCAGGTGTAAATCTCATTTCCTCCATATAAGTTTTTGCTGCGCTAAGTGATTCAGTCTTTGCATGTCTATTAACTTGCAATTAGGTTGAAAACCAGTGCGTACGGCTTCCCTGAGGAATACCATATCTTTGAACTTTTTGTTACCGTAATGCTTGGCATGCTTGATCTTCTTCTTGATAAAATATCACACCCCATCGGCAAGGGGGCATTATCGAATGCGCAATGGAAAAGGTCTTTCAATTAAGTAGTATAAGCATCATAAGGCACATGGATGGGGGTATTGATTACAAGACACAATCAGGATGGCGCTCTTGTTTATTGTGAGAAAACCAAGAAAAAAAAATTTGTACTTCTCTAGTTTCATGGATGGTTGGATTGGGGGTGCATGTGTTTGTTTCAGTAATGACATAATTGGTGGCTCAAGAATTATTGTTGACGCAACTGTCCGATGACTCGTTCATTTAAAATATCATGCCATGTGGCCTTTCACTGTTTCATAGGCCGCATCAAGGAATCAAAAGGGCATGTCAATTATTTGTTGGCATGTTGTCTCTAAGGGCTTATATAACCACTCTCTCTTGCATTGTCCGCTATTTAAAACTTTTACATTCTTTTGTTATGTAAGTGCAAGTACAAATAGTGACGAGCTTTCACTATTGTTACGGCTCCGGTATAAGAAATGCACTCTGAAGTGGGTAGCGATGACCTGATATACATCGCGATTATACAATGTGCCAGAAAACATGTCTTACGACTTTGTGTTTGACTTATTCTTATTCAATCTTACTTTTTTCCATTTGCCTCACAGAACTTAAACATCAAAATTGACAATTGGATCCAAGCAAGACCATGAACTTATGTCAAATTTATTGCTCTATAATTAGAAGTGACTCCTTCTGCAATTTTGATAACATCATGGTTGAGGCGGAGATTGTAAGGATATGCCAGATAGAAGATGCTTGATCTCTTCTATCCTCAGAGCTTCTCTTTTCGCGGGCTTTCCAACTATTTTTCCCGCCAATTCTTCACCGTCAAAGGGGATACTTACATTGAAACCCGGAGTAACCATTCGTTTCACCACACCATACTGATCCTAAAACGCGTTCTGTCCCCCGACAATGTCGTCCCTTCACAGCGTTTGCTCTCCCAATGACGACAAGGGGAAGATTTATGCCGCTTTGAGGCATTAGGTACATGCAAAAAACAACCATCAAACACTATGGCGAAGGTCTGAACTACACACGGCTGGACAAATGTTACGAGACTTTGGTTATAAGCTCAGACTCATATGGCCATTTGACATGATAGACAAGCTTGCCTAAAGGTTACTTTATGATGTGAGATACATGTCTCCTTTTCAGATCAGCTTCATAGTGGTGATAGCAGATGCCTTTCCACCTCTTGTGACATGGATAAATCGACAAGTATATGGTTTTATAATCGAATTGGTGGGGCTAATCTTAAGCACTAAGCTGCCATAGCTACTATGATATTGTTTTTGTGAACTTTGTCGGATTGTCCACCGTGACCGAAGAATGTACCCTAGGTAGGGTAAAGCTCTGACCTAGCACACCCTTCCCGAGGACACTGCTCTGCAAAGCCAAGGACATTCAAAGGATAGTACCTCACTACGACTGAAATCACCACAGGGTGCAATCACGTCGACAACAAGCTAGCTCAATCGGATAACCCAATTCCATTCGATCGCGGGGTGTTACTCACTCTGACCACATCAGAAACCACTCGGGAAGCAGAAGATCTAGGTCCACTCACGCGATAGCAATGGGTCAGGCTCACTTCCGTAGTCCTTAATGATCATTTATTTGCCCTTTATTGCTGTGCGTTATCCCCCAGTACGTCCGTTCTTTATGGACATTGAGTCCCCTTGAACGTGGCCTGGGTCTGGGCTTGGGCACATCTACATCAGCCACTTGGAAGCACTTCACCACCGTAACGAGGAGGAAGCCATCCACACGCCATCGTTTGAAGAGACCTACTGGGCTCGTACCTGGAGCAGCGCGCTTGGCACTTTGGCTGAATACGCACTTTCGACTGGTAAAATCTCAGCATGCAACTCGACGACATGCCGGCAGCAGATTCCGAGTCCAGTCGACGGCGGCCGCCAATTGTTCCCTCCTGAACCTCAGGTATACCGCACTCCTATTCAGATCTTGCCAGCTGTCAACTCGCCCCTATATGCAGAGTCCATCCAGCCATCCCAGTCGGAAGCTGTACGAGGTTGAGGCAGACGGGCTCTGCTACGGGCGGCAGGGAGAAACCAAAACACTGCAGTTCTCAGTAGCCCGCTTAACAGAATCATAGGCGATCTGTGGTGGCTGGACACAGTTCAGTCGGCTCACAGCCCCACCCAGAACGCCTCCGCGGCTGAGGGGCGGGTGCATCGCCAAGATCAGCACTGGAGTGACACCACGAGTCAGTACGATATCGCACTCAGGCCGTGATGACCGCCGTCGGGGCCTCGCCCCTCTCGCGAGAACAGATCATATGTTGGACCCGGCGTAGGATGATAGGCGCCCGTACACGTGAAGGGCGAAGGACCCGCCGGCGACCCAGACGAGCCAGGGTTTGATGCGAGGGTCAATTTTGGTGCCCAGGTTTGTCTACAGGAAAACAGCAGGCACACCATACGGGGGAAGGCAGGGATCGCCCGAGTGGGACCAGCATAATACATGTTCGGGTCCAGAGTGTTTTAAGCAGGCCATAGACCGCCTGAATCCCCCCCAATTCAGGTTGGCGACGGGGTTAGTAAGTTCACCCGGTGAGTCAAAGCCTGACACTTGGCTGAAGTTACGAGTGGCCCTGCTCTTAGCGACCTCTGGTGTGGAAATGATGAGGTTGTATGAAACATTTCCTCTCATGTGGAAGGGTCGCAGAGCATGGCTGAAAAAAATCGTTGGCTCCAGGCAGATATTCAGCTGGGATGGTTCAGCCCCGAGTGTTTTGTCAGGACATTCTCGGGCACATGCAAACGAACCTGCGAGGTGACCCGGAACCTTGCACACTTGTGTACAGAAGCGAATGAAACTCCTCGAGGATTACATCCAAAGATGGCCACCCACTTTACACCACACAGTTCGAAAAGGTATCCCAACACCAAGCGTTTGGCCTTCAAGGAGGGTGTTTCCGTATCGAGAGCTTCAACCTAACATTCGGCGGACAGGAGATAATGTTCTCCTACCCGAATTGATGAAACTAGACCACCCGGTACGCTAATGGTGAAGAAGAGACTGACTCCGCAGTTGGAAAGGGGCAAAACCAGCATCCCCACCTCACCCCCCCCCCTCCCCCCAGCCCAGACACCGAGGGGGTCGGAACGCAGAAACGGCAAAGCCGAGCCAGCAGGGTGGGCCAGGTTGAAGATGCAGATGAACTCAAGGAAAATTCAAGGGAAAAGCAAAGGACCTGGGATACCACCAAGAAGGTGAAAGATCAGGCAGGGAAGGCGATCCCTTGTGTGGACTTGACATTGTCAATTCACACCAACCATAAAAGAGATGCCCCAAGAGGGTAATCTGATTTATCCCAAAATTACCACCGACAATGTCCGGCTGATCCAGCAGTTTACGAGAGAAACAGCCCATGAAAGGAAAAGAGTCTGACAGGATGGTGACAAGGTAAGAATGATGTGACGGTTTTCCTACACGTCAATTCACTTGATGATTTTGCTGACATTGAAACCGTAAGTCGATGAAGTCATCAACGAGACGTTAAACTGGTTGCTCCCGGCAACGACGACATATTTGAATTTCAAGACTCCCACACACTTCGACCATCTCAACACCCAACGCACTTCCCGCCACCCCCGGGATGGCAACGTGGTGTCGACCCAAAGTCTTGATGGATGGTGGCCGCGGCTCTGACATTTTGTATGCTGAGACTCTGTGGGATGGGCACATTCCGATGTCCAAGCTCCTGAGAGCAAATCGGTTCAACGTGTTCATTCCCGCGGAAGAAACTATTCACTCGGCCAGCATCCATTTGATGTGGTTTTCGGGTGACTCAAAGACACCTTACCGTAAGGGAGAAGTGACTTTGAAGTGTGTGATTTCACTGTGCCTATCATTCTATTCTGGGCCGAACTGCATTGCCCTTTCATGCGCTCCGACCGTGTTACGTGACCCTCAACTGAAGATGCAGTGGCCCCAGGGGCGTGATTACAGTCACTGGTATCGCAACGAGCAGAGAGGCCTCAGAGTGGCTTCTAAGATAGCCGATAAAGGATGGCTAGTGATGATGAATGGAAGAATACTTAAGAAGACTGCAGATCCGGGAAGTGATTGTGCGGGGCGCTTAAGAAGCCTGTCTTCAGAGTCTGCATTATCAGTCCGTTCGATGAACAAAAGCCTGTTCACTATTCACACGACACGATACCAGTGCTTGCTCCGACTATACTCAACAACCTCACAGCACATAGGAAAAGCGCTTCATACCAGTTCCTCCGTGAGAACTGGACATCTTCGCATGGAAGCCGTCTGCATGTCTGTTGTACCCAGGGGACTGGCTGAGCATCGTTTGCGATTCAATCCACGGAAAACCCCGTGAAAGTCAATCTCCGTCGGTCCGCTGCGGAAAGATAAAGGCATCGGCGAAGAGGTGGCTCCGGCTTTTGCAGTCTGAGTTCATCCTCGAGATTTA
This sequence comes from Thinopyrum elongatum, assembly GCA_011799875.1. Lineage (NCBI taxonomy): Eukaryota > Viridiplantae > Streptophyta > Magnoliopsida > Poales > Poaceae > Thinopyrum > Thinopyrum elongatum. The sequence goes on from CM022301.1 coordinate 622,818,326, forward strand.
CCACTCCGAGGTGGCTCGCCAAGTTGTCATGGTTCCCAAGAAGGACTATTCACTTCGTATGTGCATTGATTTCAAGCATATCAATCGGGCTGCCCGGAAGATCATTTTTCCCTCCCCGCATCGATCAGATAGTCTACTCGACTGCGGGATTGAGCGATTGTCTCCCTGGAGCATATTCCGGGTACCATCAGATCCACTGTATGGACTGATGAAATAAAAAAACAACAAACGCTTTTATCACCCATTCGGTGCTTTTGCTACATCACCATGCCCTTGTCTCAAGAATGCGGTGCCCCTTCATGCATATGATTACAGAAGTGTCTGCTAGCTCCAATCTTCCGGAATTTGGAAAGCATACATTGATGACATACGTGGTTAAGAAGTCGCGCAAAGGTTCCGCTCGTACTGATTGACCTTCGAAACTTTTGCAATTTGAGAAGATATGATATCAGCTTAAGCCGTCGAAGTGTAACATTTGGATTCCAGGTGGAAAGTTATCGGTTTCCTCGTTTCTGAACGTTGGATCGAGCCAAACCCAGAGAAAGTTGGTGCAATCCTCCGAATGAACGCCTTGTCGTGTACCGACGTTCAGAACGCTTACTGGTTTGCTTGGGCCCTTTGAAGTCGATTCATTTCTCGTTCGTGGCAAAAAGGCCATTACCTCTTTTAACCGACTGATGAGAAATCGTGATATGTTCGAGTGGACTCCAGAAGCCGACGCAGCATTTACCGAGCTCAAACCCTGCTTTCCACCCGCCGTGCCTTGCTGCTCAATCAGCAAAGAGCCTTACTCCTCTGCTTAATATAGGCAGCCACTGGACATGTTGTCAGTACGTACTCACAGTCCGAGCGGGAAGAAGAAGGTAAAACCTACAAGGTTCACCGCCCCGTGTACTATATTTTTGAAGTCTTACCCCACATCCAAGCAGAAGATATCCACATTATCAAGAAGCTGTTTATGAATTACATTGAACCGCAAAGAAGGTTGCACATTACTATCTTTAGATCATTCGATTACGTCGCCAGGATGCTCCATTGTCAGAAATTTGAACCCAGAGTTGCCACTGGTGAGTGCAAGTGGGCAGTTGAACTCCCTTCGCTGGATTCAATTTGAGGCAAAGAAAGCGATCAAAATCTCAAGCGATTGCGATTTTCCTCCTCGTCGGTGGCTTGACAGCGTTACCGACCCGATACAGTCGGAACATTGGACTATTTTCTTCGACGGTCCAAGATGTTGAATGTTCAGGCGCTGGATTAGTCCTGGTATCTCCACGAGGAGACAACCTCAGATCGTTCTCCAGATTCCACCTTTGCTTCCTCGCAACAATGAAGCTACTATGAGGCATCCGGTATGGGGTTGCGTATGGCCTTTCATCGGCGTCCGCCCCTAATGGTTTAGGTGACTCAGATTAGTGGTTAATCAAGTGATTAAGGAGTGGGACTCAGTAGCCAAGCTATGACTGTTATTGCAATGCAGTGAGCAGTTAGAAAGAAGTTGAAGGGCTAAGCTCCACCATATACCCCGACTGAAGAATCAAGCAGCTGATGACTTGCGAAAATAGGTTTCCGCGAGAGCCTATCCCCAGCAATTTGTTTTTGGAGCATATTCACGCACCATCATTTCAAGAAATCCCTTCACTAAGAGCCACCCAGCCTAAAAGTTCCTCCCTGATCTGACTGAAGTTGAAATCCCACTGTGGTCGACTTGATCATGGAATTTTTTGATCGTTATTCCATTTGACGTGCCGTAATCGCATATATTCTCAGGAGAGAGCTTTCCAGATCTTCCAGAGGATGAAGAAGAGGCTCGCCAGATTGGTCCGTCATCCAAAGCCTTCACATAATGGGGGCAGCTCTATAGGAAGTGTCACTGTTGTCGTTCAGAAATGCATCACTCCGAGAAGGCCGAATGATCCCTCGATGATATTCACTCGGGGCCCTGTGGTCACCATGCGTCTTCTCGGGCCATCGTGTCCAAAGCTTATGATCAGGTTTTTTATTGGCCGCGGGCAAATGGATGGCAAAGGACTATTGACAAATGTGAGGGCTGTCAGTTCTACTCCACCCTGTCCCACAAACCGCTTCAGCCTTGAAGACCATTCCACCTCGTCTGGCCATTCGCTGTTTGGGGTTTAGATATGGTAGGACCTCTGAAGAGACTGCAGGGGTGGCCTTCACCCATTTGCTTGTAGCAGTCGACAAGTTCACCAAGGGGATCGAAGCTGAAACCTGTCAAAACTGGACGCACGTACTGCTGCTGTCAGCTCATCAAAGGGTTAAAAACCATTTAGGTATGGGGTCCCACACAGCATCATCACGGATAATGGGTCGAACTTGATTCTGATGAGTCCGACTTTCTGTGCGTCCGCAAGGTACTCGGTCGACTATGCTTCAAGTCGCCCACCCTACAAGTCGAATGGACAAGAGAAAGAGTGGGGGAAGAAATGGTGTGATCTCAAGGGCTGAACCTCTACTGATCGCGCGACCATTCAATCATGCGCCGGCGCTTGGGTAATGAGCTACCGTCAGTCCTTTGGGGATTAAGAACAACACCAAATCGGTCGACTGGTCCGAACCCCCTTCCTTCATGGTTAATGGGGCTGAGGCCGTGCTGCCAAGACTTGTTCACAATGCACCCCAAGTGAACTTTTTTTCAGAAGCCGAAGCAAAACGAGCCGAGAAGATGCTTTTGATCTTCTGGAGAAGAAAGAGAGATGGCCTTGATCCTACGAACCGTTTATCAGCAAGACGCTTCATCGCTTATATGCTAGAAATGTGACAGGCGAGCATTTCAGGAAGGGGACCTTGTGCTCCGAGTTGACCAAGCAACGGCCTCCACAAACTTGCCCCCACCCCCCCCTGCCCCCGCTTGGGAGGGTCCCTTCATCTCACCAAGTTTCTCCATCAACCGAGCGTATCACCATCTACAATGTGGGATCTAATAAAGACGAGCCACACGCTTGGAAATGCGGAGCTACCCGCCGTTTTTATACTAATTGTTCAGACTGATGAGGAATGTAATAAAATTAACGCTTTCAGGTTCGTTTATCAAAGAATGGTTTACAGTCTCCTAAATGATTGTGTTGCTAATACATGTGTCCAAAATCCCCCAGTGGGTGGCTTAGCCGCGAATCCGATCGCCTAAGTTCAAAAAATCCTAACCGATTGATGAGCAACCCTTCACTCGGGGGCTTAGCGGCAAGTCCTGTACTCCCTAAGTTTGTACATCCACCGAGTTAGAGCAACCCTCCACATCGGGGCTTAGCTGTCAGTCCTGTACTCCCCTAATTTTGTAAAATCCTAACCGGTGATGAGCAACCTCTCAACTCGGGGGCTTAGCTGCTTCCTGTACTCGCCTCATTTGTAAAATCCTGACGCGTGATGAGCAACCCTCCTCACCGTGGGGCTAGCTGCAGTCCTGTACTCGCTAAGTTTGTAAAATCCTACCGAGTGAAAATGGCAAACCCTTCACTTCGGGGGCTTATCTGCAGTCCTGTACTCGCCTAAGTTTGTCAATTCCTACGAGTGAGAGCCAACCCCTCCACTCGGGGGCTTAGCTGCAGTCATGTACTCGTCTAAGTTGTAAAATCCTACCGAGTGATGAGAACCTCTCACTCGGGGGCTTATCTTCAGTCCTGTTACTCGCCTAAGTTTGTAAAATCCCACCAAGTGTCCTACCGAGTGATGAGCAACCCTCTCACTCAGGGGCTTAGCTGCAGTCCCTGTACTCTCCTAAGTTCTGAAAATCCTACCGAGTGATGAGCAACCTTCTCACTCGGGGTCTTAGCTTGCAGTCCTTACTCGCCTAAGTTTTGTAAATCCTACCGAGTGCTGACAACCCTCTCACTTCGGGGGCTTAGGCTGAAGTCCTGTACTCTTCGCCTAAGTTTATACAAAGCCTACCGAGTGATGGCAAGTCCTCTCACTTCAGAGGTCTTAGCTGCAGTCCTGTATTCGCCTAGTTTGGAAAATCCTACGAGTGTGGATGAGCACCCTCTCACTCGGGGGCTTAGCTCCAGGCCTGTACTCCACCTAAGTTGTAAAATCCTACCGAGTGATTGAGCAACCCTCTCACTCGGGGGCTTAGCTGCAGTCCTGTCTCGCCTAAGTTGTGTAAACTCCTACCGATGATTGAGCCATCCACTCACTTCGGGGGCTTGGCAGCAGTCCTGTACTCCCTAAGTTTGGAAAAATATCCCACCAAGTGATGAGAAACCCTCTCAATCGGGGGCTTAGCTGCGGTCCCGTACTCGCCTAGTGTAAAACCACGGACGCTCCATCCTGATCTGCAATGAGACGAGGTGCAGTCTCCGCGATCCTTCTCACTCAGAACGCATCACAAGAAAATTCTGTGTCCGAGTGAAGATACAAGTTCCCACTCGGAAATAAAACCAAGCATATTTAAGGGCAAACTAAGTTTCGGCGAAGGATTTAAAGTACTTCGGAGCATGCAGGCCGCGAAGGAGTTTTACGGTTACAAAATCCCTCGCATGCCGCGGCAAATGAATCGTATCATAAAGGTTCGGTGAAGGAGTTTTAAAGTACCTGGGGCATGCAGGCCCGAAGGAGTTTCACGGTTACAAAATCACTCGGCATAACCAGGCAAATTGAATCGGATCAATAAAGTGTTCGTTCACTCATCCGCATGGGGGGGGGGGCTGGCGGCTCGACAAACTCTTCCAGGTCGATCCCATCTGCAATTCGATTAGCAGCACAATGAAGGTCTCATGTGAAAGACAGGAAGTCCAAGTTTCTTGGTGTGGCGACCTTGATTGCTCTAGATTCTTTCTCTCTGGCTTCCTTGCAGTGACATGAACCAGGGACGAGCTAACGTCAGCACCACATCTGAGCAGAGTACTTCTTCACTCCCTGCACTCGCCAGGAATCTTGTTGAAGGTCGAGTCATCAGAACTCGAGATCATTTTGGAGCGTTTCCCTTGGCCGAGCACTGTGTCGAAATCCACGACAGCCGCCACCTTGAAGTCGAGCGAGGTAATCCATTTGTCGTCTGGAAGGCGAGACTCCAGTCGGAGCACGTTTTCATGGCAGCTTCATCTTTGACAGGGGAGTTTGATGGGGTCCAAGTTCGTCTCGACCGCCCAGTTCCCTTCCTACTAAGTCTGACAGAATTCTGCACGTCGCAAAAATAAAAATAATGAGTCGACAGCAGTATGAGAGTCCACGAAAGCAACCAATCGGACAGAGAAAAGTACCTCAGCATGATGGAATAATTTTTTGCGAGTCCCTCCCAGAATAGTTCTCCAGCTCGTCCCTCCTGCGTGTGATGTCTTCTAACTTTGTCGGTCAGGTCCGTTTGTCCTTCTTTCAGCGAGTCACACCCTCTTTGTTGGCTCATCAAGAGCACTTCAGCTTTGGTATTCTCTCCTCCAGCTTTCCGACTGAGGCCATCTTTTGGTCGCCCAGTGCTGTTTTGTCTTTGCGGTTTTCTTTCTTCGCGGCCCAAGGTCAAGATCCTTCTTCTCCAAAGCCTTTTCTCAATTGTTTCTAGAAAGAATAACACTTTGAAAATCAGAAAAGGAGGTGAAAGATGGCAGAGAACCAGTCGACAAGCTTTCCTACCAGCAGCGTCATCCTTGGCTTCTGCAAGTTATTTTTAGCCAACTCCAAGTCAAATTGAGCTGGATTGCCTTCTGCTCCAGTCAGTCGAACCGGCCCTCCAAGATCACCAGATTTTCTTGTTCAGAAGATAGTCAGTCCGGCAGACACAAAGATTGTTGCTTCTGAGCAATAATTAGCAATTGAAATAGTTTCTAAGACTACTGCCCGAATCACACATTCGACAATAGTCTCGGACTACAACCCAGTGGGTGCACTCACGTGTCCCCCACGGGTCCGACCTTTTTCCAATGACTATATGGTCCATCCAGTCAAAAAAAAACTCAACCATAGCCGACTGCCCAGCGTCGACTTCGTCTCGGGGACTACAAACACCCAGTGGGGTGCACTCAGCGTGCCCCCACTTGTAAAGGTTCCACTGGCATGATCGCCCAGACCGAGTGAAAAGCTTCTGTCAAAGACCCCCGCCGAGTCAAACATTCGCTACGGTCTCAGGGACTACACCCAATGGGTGCCTCGCGTGCCCCCACTGGTAAGGTTTCCACTCACATGACGGCCCGACCGTGAAAACTCTGTTGCAAAGACCCTTGCCGTCAAACATTCGACGGCGTCTCGGGACACCCCAGTGGGTGCACTCCAGCGTGCCCCACGGTTCAGAATTCAATCAACACAACCTAGTCACTCAAGTGGAAAAAACTACTCAGACAAGAAATTAAAACACCCATGGGTGGACGACTGACAATGGGTGTGCGATTACGGATCAAAACGCTCATCCCCGGACGTCTTGCGGATAAAGCAGTCAGTTCTAAATATCATAGTCCTCACAGAACAAGCGCAGATGAGTCATTCGGAAGTAATCTACCTGGACATTGGCCTGAAGGCTGAGCTGGCATCTAGGAGCTTGCTGGCCTCACAACATCACCACTTTCATCTGCTCCATCATATCCTGCCTGGCGTATTAGCTTCCTTGGCAGCACTCCCTCACTTGGTCCTTCTAGGACGGATGGGCGGTGGAAAGTGGAGTGTGTATCAGTTGCAGTAGCTTGAGAGCATTGAGACATAAGTTTCCACAGATGAAGCAAGGGCGGCACAGTCGACGATTAAGGACGACCACTCGACCAAGGGTTCACAAAGTAACGGAGGCCGGACACGGCTGGTTGAAGTCCCCGTCTTGCGGATACTGGTTTTCCATCCCGGCGTCGACTGAGGCGTCTTGCTAGCTGACTTCTTGACCGCGGTACAACCTGTCCTCCTACCCACTGCTTCTGTGGCTCATTCTTCATTGTCGGCCTTGAAGTTCAATAACATTTTGTGAGCTGCAAAAGAATCGACCATAAGAGTTCAGTCGACTGTAGAATCGGCTAGCAAAGAAAAGACGAATAACAGGGGTCATACCCGCTTTGGATGTGACTGCGTCCTCCATCCTCCTCGTACCATCTCTTGGTAAGCAGAAGTCCCGAGTTAGCATCACTGCAAATCTCAAGGTTCACTCGGTCAAGCAATTGAATGGGGTCGACAACTGATATAAGATTCCTTGAACAAAAGGTGAAAAGAAACACTTACGCAGAGGCGACTGAACGGTCACCATTAGTAAATCTTGGGCAAAGCCTTTCCACTGCTTTGACGGCGCGGTCCTTGGAGCTGCTTCGGAGCCTTCTCAGTCGGCACCGGAGAAGAATGTCGAGTGCGCTTCGAAGTCCGTCCATTCGTGCGTGCCACCCTTCCACGCCGATACTCCACTGGCATCTTATGCTTGGAACGCTTTTCCCACGCGAGGTGGAGAATCAACCTCCGCACCCTGCTCGAGTTTTCATGTTCGTCCTCATATCGCATCAGAGTTCCAGTCGCCGCTGTCGCCTCCGCTCTCTTCTCCTTCCTGGATCTGCTCCCCCCATTGGGATCGCTACATCTCATTATATATCTGCGAAGGCAAAGAATTGACAAGCCAGTCGTTTCCAAAGACAGTTTTACAAATTAGAGTAAAAGTCACTCGCCTCGAATGTCAGAGCCTTGTCTGTTCGTTATCAGTGCCTAGTGGCGGGATTCTCCTGGACCCCCTGGGGTTGTCTTTGTTTCCAGTATCCATCAGCCACTGCGCCACCGTCTCCTCGGCAACTTCCCTCTAGTGGATCCGAGCAGAATCATGTCACGATTACATCCCATAGGATGATCAGCGGGCGGGAGCGGCTGGGATGCAGCGAGTGAGAAACACCTCTAGCAAATCCATGCCGGTCACAACATCGCGTACAATTGGATTACTCGTTCACCAACCGAGTCACCTCCCACCTGTCACCTCCGCCTTTTCTGCTGGAGTCAACTTTCAAAAGGGAGGTCTTCTCAATTCGCCCATGGTGCAGGGGGAGGCCAGTCGACTGATCCAGGAGTTGGTTTGTCCTTACAAAAAAACAGGTCGCTGTCCACCACTCTGACGATCGGGAAGAGTCATAGTTGGAAATGCTTTTAAACCTCTCATCTGATCCCTAGACCTCCGCACATCTGGATCACTGCGTCCCCTTTCCTCATCAACTCCGATTAGCCTTTTTCTTTTCACAGACGTGGAGCGGCAATTTAAAGATGTGTTGAAGAGACCCCAATTGCGGTTAACCAACCCGGAAATTCCTCACACTGGAGACAAACGCATCGAGTATGTGATGTGTTTGGGGCAAGGATAAAGTTGGGCTCCAAAAAAGTTCAGAAACCTCAGAAAAAGGATGAGGGGCAAGAGAAACCACGGTCGACGTGGGCACGAGGAGGAAGCCTCACCCTCCTGCGTCTGGCGGCTCAGTCCATCACCTGGCAACCTCCAGGATCCATGAGCGAATCAGACCCCCCCTCGACCAGATCCTCCGATCCTCTTGCTGAATTGGCGTGGATCGAATCCAGTTTGCCGCTGGATCCATCCGGGCGGCAAGGCCGGATCTCGACACGATCCCCCCCCCCCCCCCGACTCGTCTCTTGCCCTTCGCTGTGCCAGCCTTCCGCTTTCCTTCGCACGCTCCAGGCCGCCGTCTTCTCCTTCCCCATCGCGGCAGCTCGCTTGGATGGGCGGCGGCGTCGAAGGTGGCGGGCTAAATTGGTTAGCGAAACAGGAGAAGAAGAGGGGATGGGGCGCACATGCCCAGACTCATCGGCCCCGACGCCTTATTGGGCCTTCTCCCGATTGGCTACCTCGGGGGCCCAGGCATCCAGTCAATCAACGCAACAGTCGCGCGCTGGATACGTGTGCAAAACAGGTGGCGCGAGAATCGAGGCGTCCCTGCCTAATTGCTCTTTTTACTGCGGACTCCCGTCCGCGCGCTCTCCAAATTTCGAATCCCGTGAGACCGGGAGCATGCAGTGTAACCTCGCGCTGAGGCATTTTTACTACCAACACTCAGAGCTTATCACAAAATTCACCATTCACACACTCGACAACTCTGAATGGAACCCAGGCGACTAAAATGAGTTGAAGTTTTACAAAGATCACCGGCCCGGTTTAAATGCCTCTGAAGCATATAAATCCGGGTGGAACCTCTTCAACCCCTTCTCGCCTCGACACCAAAATCCATTCGGGGCTAAGATTGAAGACATGTACCTAGGGTAGGGTAGATAGGCCTGACCTAACACCCCTTCCCCGAGGACACTGCTCTAAAGCCAAGGACATTCAAAGGATAGCATCATCTACCCGACTGAAATCACCACAGGGTGCAAACCACTCGGACTACAGCTCACTCGGATACCCAATTCCCATTCGACCGGGGTGTACTCACTCGCCACATCAGAACCAACTCGGAAGATTACAAGATCTAAGGTCCCTCAGGATGGCAATGGTCCGGCGTTCACTCCGTGTCTTAATGATAATTTATTTTGCCTTTATTGGGGGCTGGCGTCTCAGTAAACAATCCTGTCTTATGATCATTGAATCCTTGTAACTGGACGCTGGGGTCTTGGCGCACTTATTTAAGCCACCCCCCCTGCACTCGCCCAGGTTCGCACCCCTGTATACTTCACGAATAATCCAACGAACCGAGGCCCAGCCCCCGGGCAACCTGAGAGCGTAGTGCTGTACTTCCCTCCGAGAAGGGCCGAACTCGTAAATCTTTGCGTGCACCACCTCATCGTAGCTAGGAATCCTTGCCTCCTCATACCTAACCCCTATTTCTATCGGTCAGACCTTAGGAACCACGACACCCGCCTTTCGTAAGAGGGCCCGGCTCTAAGAATTATATGACATTCTTTTATGTTGACACATAATTTATTTTGCGCTATGCACGCGGGAGCTTTAGCATGAACTATATAAGATTTCTTATGCTCGGAACGCCCACTCCTAGGGAAACCCTATACACAGAATCTTACCAGAATCGCGTTTAAAATAAGGTGTCTCTGCTACTTAGCAGTAGCGCGTGACCCCCAACGGCGCTACTGATATCCACATAGCAGTAGCCGGCAAAAAAGGAGCGCTACTACAACAATTTCCACGACGTTGCCCGCCAGACTAGGTATAGTAATAGCGCCGTTTCAAACGCGCTACTCTATGTACTTGGCAGTAGCGCTCTTCGCCAACCATCGCGTGCTGCTAAAGTTTAGTCCCTCCTGGAACTAAGTTTAGTCCACTCGCTCCGGGAACAGGGTGTTTACCACCTTAAATATGTTACTTGTCTCAAACTATCACAACCACTTGGTCTTCATTGTACCTATGTTAGGATTCGTGGCAATATGAATCTTCACCGTTCCTAAATCCGTGCGAATTCTACTGACAATTTAGATCTGCACAAAAAGTCATTGATGACCAATGTATTTTTTTGATGACATATTAATCATTGATGACAATATAATTTTTCTTTTCCGTTGGCCTCAGGCTTGTATAGTAGTACGTAGCCGCCCGTCCCAGACCACGCACTGGTAATGAAGTATTAGCAGCACGTTTTAGGCGACAGTGCTGGCAACTAAGAAAAGGAAATAAAAGAAAAAGGAAAGAAAAAAGAAGGACAATTAAAGAAAAAGAAAAAATGAAAGCATAGCAGAGCGCCTGTGTGCGAGCCCTAAGCTCTTTGCTATAGCGCTTTTTGCCGGCAAGCGCTATGCTAACTTATCTATGCAGTAGCGCGTTTGGCAAATAGCGCTATAAGCTAACTCGCTATAGCTCATCTTTTTGAAAACGCGCTACCGTACTTTTTGACTTGCCCCCGCGCGGGGGCCCGTCCCCTCTTCCCTCCCCCAATGCACCATAGAATATTCTCCGCGTCTCCTACATTCCCTCACACCCCGCTGCCCCCTCCGTGGCCGTCACCGGAGCCACCAAAACGTAGCCGCGCGCCGTCGCCTGCCACCGGAGCCGCGGGCTCTCGACGCCCCCGGAGCCACGCCTCGTCCGCTCCTCGCCGCCCTACCCTCCCTCGACGCCCCTGCCTCCCTTGCCGCACCGGGAACCACCGTAGACGCCACCGATCGGAGCCACCCTCGACGCATCTCCCCGCCACCAACCGTCTCTCCCAGTGCTGCTCCGACTCATATCTCAACAACACTCGACAGCAAATAGAGAAGAAGCGCTCATCCAGTTCCTCCGTGGGAACTAGGACATCTTCGCATGGAGCCGTCTGACATGTCGGGTGTACCCAGGGGACTGGCTGAGCATCGTTGCGAGTCAATACCAAAGGAAAAACAGTGAAAGAGCATCTCCGTCGGTCCGCTGCGGAGAAGAGAAAGGCAATCGGCGAAGAGTGGCTCGGCTTTTGGCAGCTGAGTTCATCCGCGAGATTTACCACTCCGAGTGGCTCGCCAATGTGTCATGGTTCCCAAGAAGGACGATTCACTTCGTATGTGCATTGATTTTCAAGCATATCAATCGGGCCTGCCGCGAAAGATCTTTTCCTCTCCCCCGCTCGTCAGATAGTCGACTCGACTGCGGGATGTGAGCGATTGTCCTTCCTGGATGCATATTCCGGGTACCATCAGACGACTGTATGGACCTGATGAAATAAAACAGCTTTTATCACCCCATTCGGGTGCTTTTGCTACATCACCATGCCCTTTGGTCTCAAAATGCTGGTGCCACATTCATGCGCATGATACAGAAGTGTCTGCTAGCTCAAATCAGTCGGAATGTGAAGCATACATGGATGACATCATGGTTAAGTCGCGCAAAGGTTCCGACCTACTGATTGACCGTGCCGAAACTTTTGCCAATTTGAGAAGATATGATATCAAGCTTAATCCGTCGAAGTGTACATTTGGAGTTCCAGGTGGAAAGTTACTCGGTTTCCTCGTTTCCGAACGTGGGATCGAGTGCAAACCCAAGAAAGTTGGTGCAATCCTCCGAATGAAATGCCTTGTGCGTGTACACGACGTTCAGAAGCTTACTGGTTGCTTGGCCGCTTGAGTCGATTCATTTCTCGTCTCGGCAAAAAGGCATTACCTCTTTACCGACTGATGAAGAAATCTGATATGTTCGAGTGGACTCCAGAAGCCGACGCAGCATTTACAGAGCTCAAACCCTGCTTTCCACCCAGCCGGTGCGTTGCTGCTCCAATCAGCAAAGAGCCTTTACTGCTTTATATAGCAGCCACTGGACAGGTTGTCAGTACGGTCACTCACAGTCGAGCGGGAAGAAGAAGGTAAAACCTACAAGGTTCAAGCCCAGTGTACTATATTTTGAAGTCTTAACCCCATCCAAGCAGAGATATCCACATTATCAGAAGCTTTTTTATGGAATTTACTTGACCGCAAAGAAGGTTGCACATTACTTCTTAGATCATTCGATTACAGTCGCCAGTGATGCTCCATTGTCAGAAATTTTGAACAACAGAGATGCAACTGGTCGAGTGGGCAAAGTGGGCGATTGAACTCCTTCCGCTGGATATCAAGTTTGAGGCAAAGAAAGCGATCAAATCTCAAGCGATTGAGATTTCCTCGTCGAGTGGATTGAACAGCAGTTACCGACCCAGATACAGTCGGAACTTGGACTATGTTCTTCGACGGTCCAAGATGTTGAATGGTTCAGGCGCTGGAGTAGTCCTGGTATCTCCACGAGGCGACAACCTCAGATATGTTCTCCAGATTCACTTTGTTCCTCCAACAATGAAGCTGAATATGAGGCACTCCTGTATGGGTTGCGTATGGCCATTTATTCGGCGTCCGCCGCCCTAATGGTTTAAGGTGACTCAGATTTAGTGGTTAATCAAGTGATGAAGGATGGGACGTCAGGAGCCAAGCTATGACTGGTTATTGCAATGCAGTGAGAAAGTTAGAAAAGAAGTTTGAAGGGCTAGAGCTCCACCATATACCCCGACTGAGAATCAAGCAGCTGATGACTTGGCGAAAATAGGTTCCAAGCGGGAGCCTATTCCCAGCAATGTGTTTTTGGAGCATATTCACGCACCATCAGTTCAAGAAGATCCCTTCACTGAAGAGCCCCCACAGCCTAAAAGTTCCTCTGATCTGACTGAAGTTGAAATCCCAGCTGTTGGTCGACTTGATCATGGAAGTTTTGATCGTTATTCCTGTGGACAGTGCCGTATATCGCATATATTCTAGGAAAGAGCTTCCAGAGGATGAAGAAGAGGCTCGCCAGATTGTCCGTCGATCCAAAGCCTTCACAATAATGGGGGGCAGCTCTATAGAGAAAGTGTCACTGGTGTCGTTCAGAAATGCATCACTCCGGAAGAAGGCCGAATGATCCTCGATGATATTCACTCGGGGACCTGTGGTCACCATGCGTCTTTCTGGGCCATCGTGGCCAAAGCGTATCGAGCAGGGTTTTATTGGCCGCGGGCAAATGAGATGGCAAAGGAAATAGTTGACAAATGTGAGGGCTGTCAGTTCTACTCCAACATGTCCACAAACCTGCTTCAGCCTTGAAGACCATTCCACTCGTCTGGCCCTTCGTTGTTTGGGGTTTAGATATGGTAGGACCTCTGAAGACTGGCAGGAGTGGTTTTCACCCAGTGCTTGTAGCAGTCGACAAGTTCACCAATGGATCGAAGCTAAACCTGTCAAAAACCTGGACGCAAGTACTGTGTCAGCTTCATCAAAGGGTTAACATTTAGGTATGGGGTCCCACACAGCATCATCACGGATAATGGGTTGAACTTTGATTCTGATGAGTTCCGAGCTTTCTGTGCGTCCCAAGGTACTCGGGTCGACTATGCTTCAGTCGCCCACCCTCGTACGAATGGACAAGCAGAAAGAGCGAATGGTTTGATTCTCAAAGGGCTTAAACATCTACTGATGCGCGACCTCAAGCATGCGGCCGGCGCTTGGGTAGATGAGCTACCGTCAGTCCTTTGGGGATTAGAACAACACCAATCGGTCGACTGGTCGAACCCCCTTCTTCATGGTCTATGGGGCTGAGGCCGTGCTGCCAGTGACTTGCTTCACAATGCACCCCAAGTGGAACTTTTTTCAGAAGCCGAAGCAGAACGAGCTCGAGAAGATGCTGTTGATCTTCTGGAAGAAGAAAGAGAGATGGCCTTGATCCGATCGACCGTTTTTATCAGCAAGACCTTCATCGATAAGCTAGAAATGTGTGAAGGGTCGAGCATTTCAGGAAGGGGACCTGTTGCCCGAGTGGACCAGCAACGGCCTCACAAACTTGCCCCCGCTTGGGAGGGTCCCTTCATCGTCACCAAGGTGCTCCACAACAGAGCGTATCACCTCTACAATGTGGAGCATAATAAAGACGAGCCACACGCTTGGAATGGGAGCATACTCCGCCGTTTTATACTTAAGTGTTCAGACTGATGAGATGTATAAAGAGTACCTTTCAGTTCGTTTATCAAAGACATGGTTTACAGTCTCCTAAATGATTGTTGTTGCTAATACATGGTCCAAAATCCCCCAGTGGGTGGCTTAGCCGCGAATCCGATTCGCCTAAGTTCAAAAATCCTACCGAGTGATGAGCAACCCTCTCACTCGGGGGCTTAGCTGCAGTCCTGTACTCGCCTAAGTTTGTAAAATCCTACCGAGTGATGAGCAACCCTCTCACTCGGGGGCTTAGCTGCAGTCCTGTACTCGCCTAAGTTTGTAAATCCTACCGAGTGATGAGCAACCCTCTCACTCGGGCTTAGCTGCAGTCCTGTACTCGCCTAAGTTTGTAAAATCCTGCCGAGTGATGAGCAACCCTCTCACTCGGGGGCTTAGCTGCAGTCCTGTACTCGCCTAAGTTTGTAAAATCCTACCGAGTGATGAGCAACCCTCTCACTCGGGGCTTAGCTGCAGTCCTGTACTCGCCTAAGTTTGTAAAATCCTACCGAGTGATGAGCAACCCTCTCACTCGGGGGCTTAGCTGCAGTCATGTACTTGTCTAAGTTTGTTAAAATCCTACCGAGTGATGAGCAATCCTCTCACTCGGGGGCTTAGCTGCAGTCCTGTACTCGCCTAAGTTTGTATAAAATCCCACCAAGTGATCCTACCGCGTGATGAGCAACCCTCTCACTCGGGGGCTTAGCTGCAGTCCTGTACTCTCCTAAGTTTGTAAAATCCTACCGATGATGAGCAAACCCTCTCACTCGGGGGCTTAGCTGCAGTCCTGTACTCGCCTAAGTTTGTAAAATCCTACCGAGTGATGAGCAACCCTCTCACTCGGGGGCTTAGCTGAAGTCCTGTACTCGCCTAAGTTTATAAAATCCTACCGAGTGATGAGCAATCCTCTCACTCAGGGGCTTAGCTGCAGTCCTGTATTCGCCTAAGTTTGTAAAATCCTACCGAGTGATGAGCAACCCTCTCACTCGGGGGCTTAGCTGCAGTCCTGTACTCACCTAAGTTTGTAAAATCCTACCGAGTGATGAGCAACCCTCTCACTCGGGGGCTTAGCTGCAGTCCTGTACTCGCCTAAGTTTGTAAAATCCTACCGAGTGATGAGCAATCCACTCACTCGGGGCTTAGCAGCAGTCCTGTACTCGCCTAAGTTTGAAAATCCCACCAAGTGATGAGCAACCCTCTCACTCGGGGGCTTAGCTGCGGTCCTGTACTCGCCTAAGTGTAAAACACGCTCCATCCTGATCTGCAAGGACGACAGAGGTGCAGGTCGTCCGCGATCCTCTACTCAGAACTGCATACAAGAACAAAAGTCTGTTCCGAGTGAAGTACAAGTTCCACTCGGAAATAAAAACAAGCATATTTAAGGGCAAACTAAGTTCGGACGAAGGAGTTTAAAGTACTCGGGCATCAGGCCCGAAGGAGTTTTACGGTTACAAAATCACTCGCATGCCGCAGGCAAATTGAATCGTATCATAAAAGTTCGGATGAAGGAGTTTAAAGTACTTGGGCATCAGGCCCGAAGAGTTTCACGGTTACAAATCACTCGGCATACCGAGGCAAATTGAATCGGATCATAAAAGTTTCGTTCCTCGCAGGGGGGCTGGCAGGCTCGACAAACTCGTCCAGGTCGATCCCATCTGCAATTCGAGTAGTAGCAGCAGCAATGAAGGTCTCCATGAAAGACAGCAGGAAGTCAAGTTTCTTGGTGTTGGCGACCTTGATTGCTGCTAGATTCTCTTCTCGGCTTCCTTGCAGTGGACATGAACCAGGGACAGAACCTAGTTAGCCGCCGCATCAAATAACGGAGCCGTCGTGCACACAACCGACAGCAACCGACGCTAGGTTAACCCTAGACAGAAGAAACCCACTTTAGCCCGCGTGATCACTTTGTATCACGACGAGCAGGACTACAGAATAAGATCCGCTAGGCCTGGCGCCGCCGAAAGCTAGTACCCTCCCCGCTAGGTTACCACTACCACGAAAACAGCGGCAGTTCGTTTGATGCTCCGCGAACGAGACAAATGTGTGGGGAAACGGGATGCGGGATGCGGTACCTGCGACCTGGAGGTTCACGACGGTGCTGCGCGTTGCTCTCGGACGAGATTGCTGGCGACGAGATCGCCCCCGCCGAATTCGTAGAGAACCCCACAGAATGATGGAGGAGCTGCGTGAATGATGGAGCTGCGTGATTGATGGAGCTGGCTTCGGCGGTCGTACCTGGTCGTGGGGTCGTGTCATCTTTTTTTTTCGGGGGAGGGCGCCGTATACGTGCGTATGGGTTATATGGGTTATACGGGGTTGGATATAGGCTACGGCGGGCCGGAGATAAATATCTGGTGGGGTGCTCGCGGGAGTCAGAATGCCCCTAGGAAATTGAGTTATGGGGAGCGTGAAGCAGGGCCGTCTTGATTTTGGTGCTGAAGATCTTTTTTTTTCGATGCTTGAAGATCTTTTTTTTTCGATGCTTGAAGATGTGTGTCGACTCTTGAGTGAAATTCGTGGGTGACAGCTCCTCTTCCTCATCTAGCTTATATTTACTTGTTTGTGGCCCATTCATGTTTGTCGACTCTTCTTATCTTAAGCTGGCCGACTAGAGCCCTGCTTCAAGCACCAAAATCAAAATCAAGTGTGGCGGGCACTTACTTGTAGTACGTGGCCTGGCCACTCACTACCACTTGCAACGCACACCCTATAAGACACCATTCATCACCCTAGCAGTTTGTACAACACCAAGAGAGAGCACTTGCCAATCACTCACTCGACCTCAATGAATCCCATGGCCAAATGCTGCCTACTGCTCCTCTTCTTCTTGGCATTTCTCTTGCCCGAGGCGCACGTGACTTCGTGCCACCCCGACGACCTTCGTGCGCTGCAGGACTTTGTTAGGAACCTCAGCGGCGGGGGTGTCCTCCTCCAGGCCACGTGGTTCGGCGCCGCATGCTGCAGTTGGGAAGGTGTGAGCTGTGATGCCGCCAGTGGCCGTGTCACGGCACTGCACCTCCCCAGGCGCGGCCTTGTGGGGCCCATCCCAGGAACCTCCCTTGCAGGCCTTGCGCGGCTCGAGGAGCTCGACCTTGGCTCCAACAACTTTCAAAACATCTCAGGGGTACTCACCGTGCTGCGTGGGTGCCAGAACCTCACCACGCTGATTCTCACCAATAATTTCGGTGGTGAGGAGCTACTAGGTGATGGTATTATTGGCGGGTTCAAGAGCCTCGAGGTGCTGGCCCTTGGTGATTGTGCTCTCAAGGGCAGGGTTCCGGAATGGTTGTCTCAATGCAAGAAAATGGAGGTGCTTGATTTGTCTGGCAACCAATTGGTGGGGCACCATCCCATCGTGGATTGGTGAGCTTCACCACCTTTGCTACTTGGATCTCTCAAACAATTCATTGGTTGGCGATGCACCTAAGAGTTTGGCACTGCTAAAGGGGCTCGCCCCTGATGGGCGTTCACCGGGCATGGTTTTCACTAACATTCCATCGTATGTGAAGCATAACAGAAGCACACTCGGACGCCGACTTAACGAGCTCCCAAATGTCATCACAGGGACCAACAACTTTGTAACATCTGGGAGCAGTAATGTTTTATCCGGGAATGACAACACAGTCATATTTGGGGATGAAAACACCGTATCTGGGAACAACCATGATATATATGGGGATGGGAACACGGTATCTGGGAACAACCATGTCGTATCTGGGAGCAAGCATGTTGTATCCGGGAGTAGGCATGGCGTAACTGGGAGAAGTAGTGTGGTATCTGGGTTCAACAATGGCGTATCTGGGATCAACCATGTTGTATCGGGGAGTAACAATGTCGTATCCGGGAGCAACAATGTTGTATCTGGGATGAACCATATTGTGTCTGGAAACAACAAAGTAATAACATGAGGTTAATGATTTTATAAGAGAGAGGAGGGAGGGGGAGAGATTATGCCTAGTATCCGAGGCCGATGAGATGGTTCAATAAATAAGGTACATAAGTTGCCACACAAGATGTGCCCTATGGCTCGTATAAGTTGTAGTAAGTATATGTATTGTAATAGTATGGTTTGGTTTGTATGCTAAGTTTTATTGTGTATCGAGAAGACGCGATCTTGAGTGGTTTGTTTGTTTTTAATTATTTGAGCTCTGATCTCTAATATATTAACTAGATTAGATTATTCCTTGCGACCTGGGCGGTGTTGTTTGCTTTGTACTTTGCTTTGATCCATACACCAAAACAAGGTAGCAGCAGCAGCATGTCCACGCCTTCAATATTCTTCTTGGGAAAACCAGTAGAAGTATTACGATCAATCACTATCCGTCATATTCATATGAGCTCCAGAGCTGCTACAGCCACGCATATTCATATGAGCTCCAGAGCTGCTGCAGCCACGCAGAAACCAGTGAAAACCAGGTTGATACTATATTTTGAAGTTTTAAAAAATGCTATAAAAATACACGATATGTCGAAGAGATGCTTTCTATAGACATGTTAAATTCCAAGCTAAAACACAAATTTATCAACTAGGACCAACAACTTAAGCATCTCCCAAATGTCATAACTAGGACCAACAACATTGTCAGATCTAGAAGGAACAATGTTGTATCCAGGAACGACAACACTATCATATTTAAGAATGGCAATGCCAAGTCTGGGAGCAACTATGTCATCTATGGGATCAAGCATGCCGTATCGAATTTTTTGAGTTTCCTGTCCCGGCCCCTATCTGTAATTCTATTCCAAATTGGTTTTTGAAGCAAACGACAATCCGGCAGTAGCAGCTGATGGTGAGTTTTTTAGTTTCCTGCCCCCTATTTGTAATTCTGTTCCAAATTGAGAATAAATATTGATTGACTAATTGAATTCCAGAATGATGTATCGTAGTATGCATTCTTTTTATTTGAGCAAAGGAGAACATTTTGAGGCTTTCTAAGCTGGAACAGCAGCACCTGTTAGATGCTTGCAAATGGATACATTAAGAATTCAGGAAACCAAGTATTAGGTAGCCGCTCAAACTTATCGATATGAAGTATACCTTTACAAAAAATACATTGTATGAAGACTAAGATGCCTTCTTCGATTCTAACTTGTATTCAATGTTTCACGTGTTATATATTCCTTTGGTGAAGTTCTCCAGCCAGTATAGTAGAATAAATCAGCTGTAAATCTCATTTCCTATAAAGTTTTGCTGCTAAGTGATCAGTCTTTGCATGTCTATTACTTGCATATGTTGAAAAACCAGGCGTACGGCTTCCCTGAAGGAATACCATATCTTTATGAACTTTTTTGTTTACCAGTAATGCTTGCATGCTTGATCTTTTCTTTGATAAAATATCACACCGGATGCAAGGGGGCATTATCGAATGCGCAATGGAAATAGGTCTTACCATTAAGTAGTATAAGCATCATAAGGCAATGGTGGGGTATTGATTACAAGACACAATCAGATGGCGATCTTTGTCATGTGAGAAATACAAGAAAAAAACATTTGCTACTTCTCTAGTTTTCATGGATGGTTGGATTTTGGGGTGCATGTGTTGTTTCAGTAATGACATAAATTTGGTTGGCTCAAGAATTATTTGTTGACGAACTGTCGGATGCTCAGTTCAGTTTAAAATATCATGCCATGTGGCTTTCACTGTTTATGGCCGCATCAAGGATCAAAAGAGGGCATGTCAATTAATTTGTTGGCATGTTGTCTCTAAGCTTATAGTAATCCCACTCTCTCTTGCATTTTCCGCTATTTAAAACTTTTACATTCACTTTTGTTATGTAAGTGCAAGTACAAATAGTGACGAGCTTTCACTCTTGTTACGGCTCCGGTAGTAAATGCATCATGAGATGGGTAGCGATGACCTGATATACATCGCCGATTATACAATGTGCAGCAAACATGTCTTCGACTTTGTGTTTGACTTATTCTTATTCAATCTTACTTTTTCATTTGCCTCACAGAACTGGAAACATCAAAATTGACAATTGGATATAAGCAAGACCATGAATTATGTCAAATTTATTGCTCTATAATTAGAAGTGACTCTTCTGCAATTTTTGATAACACAGGTTGAGGCGAGAATTGTAAGGATCCAGGTAGAATGATGCTTGATCTCCTATTAGAGCAGCCTGGGCTTCCAAAGGCCATTTACCGTCAAAGGGGATACTTACAGAACACGACGAGTAACCATTCGTTTCAACACCACTGTCCAAAACAGCGCTGTCCAACCCAAATGTCGATTACATGTGTTTGCTCTCCCAATGAGACAATGGCGGAAGATTCTGCCGCTTTGAGGCCATTAGGTACATGAAAAAACACCACAAACACTATGGCGAAGGATCTGAACTACACACGGCTGGACAAATGTAACGAGACTTTGGTTATCTAAGGCTCAGACTCAATTAGGCATTTGACATGATAGACAAGCTTGCTAGAGGTTACTTATATGATGTGAGATACATGTCCTCCTTTTCAGATCAGCTTCATAGTGTGATAGCAGATGCCTTTCCACCTACTTGTGACATGGATAAATCGACAAAGTAGATGGTTATTAATATCGAATTGGTGGGGCATAATCTTAAGGACATAAGCTGCCACTAGCTACTATGATGTGTTTTGTGAACTGTTGTCGGATTGTCCCCGCTGACGAAGACATGTACCTAGGGTAGGGTAATAGGCCTGACCTAGACACTCTTCCCCGAGGACACTGCTCTAAAGCCAAAGACATTCAAAGGATAGCATCATCTACCGACTGAAATCACCACAGGGTGCAATCCACTCGACCAACAGCTCACTCGGATAACCCAATTCCATTCGACCGGGGTGTACTCACTCGACCACATCAGAAACCACTCGGAAGACAGAAGATCTAAGGTCACTCAGGATAGCAATGGTCAGGCATTCACTCCGTAGTCCTAATGATCATTTATTTGCCTTTATTGCTGGCGTTATCAGTAACGTCCTGTCTTTATGGACATTGAGCCCCTTGTAACGTGGGACGGCTGGGGTCTTGGCGCACTCTACATAAGCCACTTTGGAAGCACTTCACCACCGTAACGAGGAAGCACTCCACATGCCCATCGTCGAAGAGACCTCTGAGGCTCGGGCCTTGGAGGCAGCGCGCTTGGCCACTTTGGCTGAACGCACTCGACTGGAAAATCTTCAGCATGCACTCGACGAACATGCTCGGCAGCAGATTCCTGAGTCCAGTCGACGGCGGCAATTGTTCCCTCCTGAACCTCAGGTATACCGCACTCCTATTCAGAATCTTGCAGCTGCAACTCGTATAGCAGAGTCCATCCAGCCATCCCAGTCGGAAGCTGGACGAGGTTTGATGCAGATCCGGGCTCTGCTCCGGGCGGCAGGAGACCAAAACACTGCAGTATCTCAGTCGCGTAACAGAATCCATAGCAGATCTGTGGTGGCTGACACAGTTCAGTCGGCTCACAGCCCAAGATCGCCTCCGCGGCGTGAGGGGCGGGTGCATCGCCAAGATCAGCACTTGGGTCGGAACCACGAGCAGTACGATTATCGACTCAGCCGTGATGACCGCCGTCGGGCGCCTACGCCCCCTCCGAGAAGCGGATCATATGTGCCCCGGCACTATGATGATAGGCGCCCGTACAGTGAAGGGCGAAGGACGCCGGTCGACCCAAGAGAGCCAGGGTTTGATGCGAGGTCAATTTTGGTGCAAGGTTTGGTCTACAGGAACCGAGCACACATAGGGGGGCAAGGCAGGGATCGCCCGAGTGGAAGCAGAATACATGTTTCGGGTCCCGAGTGTTTTAGCAGAGCCATCAGAGCCGCTGAGATCCCCCCCAACTTCAGATTGGCGACTGGGGTTAGTAAGTTCACCGGTGAGTCAAAGCCTGACACTTGGCTGGAAGATTACCGAGTGGCTGTTTAGATCGGTGGTGGAAATGATGAGGTAGCTATGAAACATCTTCCTCTCATGCTGGAAGGGTCGGCCAGAGCATGGCTGAATCAGTTGGCTCCAGGCAGTATATTCAGCTGGGAGGAGTTAGCCCGAGTGTTTGTCAGGACATTCGAGGGCACATGCAAACGACCTGCGAGGTTGACGGAATTGCAACATTGTGTACAGAAGCCGAATGAAACTCTAAGGGATTACATCCAAAGATGGACCACTTTACACCACACAGTAGAAAATGTATCCCAACACCAAGCAGTTTGTGCCTTCAAGGAGGGTGTTCGGTATCGAGAGCTCAACCTAAAATTCGGTCGGACAGGAGATATGTCTCTGACCCGAATGATGGAAATAGCCACCCGGTACGCTAATGGTGAAGAAGAGGACCGACTCCGCAGTGGAAAGGGCAAACCAGTCGCCCAAGACACCGGAGGGGGTCGGAAGCAGAAACGCAAAGCCGAGCCAGCAGGTCCAGGTGAAGCTGCAGTTGTAACTCAAGGAAAATTCAAGGGAAAGCCCAAAGGACCCTGGATCCCCAAGAAGGTGAAAGATCAGGCAGGGAACGATGTGTTGGACTTGCCATGTCACATTCACACCAAGAAGGATGAAGAGGGTAATCTGATTTATCCCAAACATACCACTCGACAATGTCGGCTCCTGATCCAGCAGTTCCGAGAGAAACAGCCCAATGAAAAGGAAAAAGAGTCTGACAAGGATGGTGACAAGGAAGAAGATGATGACGGTTTCCCTAACGTCAATTCCACTTTGATGATTTTTGCTGACATTGAAAGTAAAAGTCGACTGAAAGTCATCAACAGAGAGGTAAACATGGTTGCTCCGGCAACGACGACATATTTGAAATGGTCAAAGACTCCCATCACATTCGACCAATCTGACCACCCACCGCACGTCGCCACCCCCGGGAGGCAAGCGTTGGTGGTCGACCCAGTCGTTGGGGGCACCCGACTGACCAAAGTCTTGATGGATGGTGGCAGCGGCTTGAACATTTTGTATGCTGAGACTCTTCGTGGGATGGGCATTCCGATGTCCAAGCTCAGTGAGAGCAACATGCGGTTCAACGGTGTCATTCCAGGGAAGAAAGCTGATTCACTCGGCCAGATCACTCTTGATGTGGTTTTCGGTGACTCAAAGAATTACCGTAAGGAGAAGTTGACATTTGAAGTTGTGGATTTTCACTGTGCCTATCATGCTATTCTGGGCAGAACTGCATATGCCTGTTTCATGGCTCGACCGTGTTACGTGTACCTCAAGCTGAAGATGCCTGGCCCCAGGGGCGTGATCACAGTCACTGGTAATCAGCAACGAACAGAAGAGTGCCTCCAGAAGGGCTCTAAGATAGCCGATGAACAGATGGCAGCGATAGAAATGGAAGAATATAAGAAGACTGCAGATCCGAGTGATTTGTTGCGCGCTAAGAAGCCTGCTTCAGAGTCTGCATTTCAGTCGTCCGATGAAACAAAGCCTGTTCACATTCACCCGACCGATCCCAGTGCTGCTCCGACTCATATCTCAACAACACTCGACAGCAAATAGGAAGAAGCGCTCATCCAGTTCCTCCGTGAGAACTGGGACATCTTCGCATGGAAGCCGTCTGACATGTCGGGTGTACCCAGGGGACTGGCTGAGCATCGTTTGCGAGTCAATCCAAAGGAAAAACCCGTGAAAGAGCATCTCCGTCGGTCCGCTGCGGAGAAGAGAAAGGCAATCGGCGAAGAGGTGGCTCGGCTTTTGGCAGCTGAGTTCATCCGCGAGATTTACCACTCCGAGTGGCTCGCCAATGTTGTCATGGTTCCCAAGAAGGACGATTCACTTCGTATGTGCATTGATTTCAAGCATATCAATCGGGCCTGCCCGAAAGATCATTTTCCTCTCCCCCGCATCGATCAGATAGTCGACTCGACTGCGGGATGTGAGCGATTGTCCTTCCTGGATGCATATTCCGGGTACCATCAGATCCGACTGTATGGACCTGATGAAATAAAAACAGCTTTTATCACCCCATTCGGGTGCTTTTGCTACATCACCATGCCCTTTGGTCTCAAGAATGCTGGTGCCACATTCATGCGCATGATACAGAAGTGTCTGCTAGCTCAAATCAGTCGGAATGTGGAAGCATACATGGATGACATCGTGGTTAAGTCGCGCAAAGGTTCCGACCTACTGATTGACCTTGCCGAAACTTTTGCCAATTTGAGAAGATATGATATCAAGCTTAATCCGTCGAAGTGTACATTTGGAGTTCCAGGTGGAAAGTTACTCGGTTTCCTCGTTTCCGAACGTGGGATCGATGCAAACCCAGAGAAAGTTGGTGCAATCCTCCGAATGAAATGACTTGTGCGTGTACACGACGTTCAGAAGCTTACTGGTTGCTTGGCCGCTTTGAGTCGATTCATTTCTCGTCTCGGCAAAAAGGCATTACCTCTTTACCGACTGATGAAGAAATCTGATATGTTCGAGTGGACTCCAGAAGCCGACGCAGCATTTACAGAGCTCAAAGCCCTGCTTTCCACCCAGCCGGTGCTTGCTGCTCCAATCAGCAAAGAGCCTTTACTGCTTTATATAGCAGCCACTGGACAGGTTGTCAGTACGGTACTCACAGTCGAGCGGGAAGAAGAAGGTAAAACCTACAAGGTTCAACGCCCAGTGTACTATATTTTTGAAGTCTTAACCCCATCCAAGCAGAGATATCCACATTATCAGAAGCTTGTTTATGGAATTTACTTGACCGCAAAGAAGGTTGCACATTACTTCTTAGATCATTCGATTACAGTCGCCAGTGATGCTCCATTGTCAGAAATTTTGAACAACAGAGATGCAACTGGTCGAGTGGCAAAGTGGGCGATTGAACTCCTTCCGCTGGATATCAAGTTTGAGGCAAAGAAAGCGATCAAATCTCAAGCGATTGCAGATTTCCTCGTCGAGTGGATTGAACAGCAGTTACCGACCCAGATACAGTCGGAACATTGGACTATGTTCTTCGACGGGTCCAAGATGTTGAATGGTTCAGGCGCTGGAGTAGTCCTGGTATCTCCACGAGGCGACAACCTCAGATATGTTCTCCAGATTCACTTTGATTCCTCCAACAATGAAGCTGAATATGAGGCACTCCTGTATGGGTTGCGTATGGCCATTTCATTCGGCGTCCGCCGCCTAATGGTTTAAGGTGACTCAGATTTAGTGGTTAATCAAGTGATGAAGGAGTGGGACGTCAGGAGCCAAGCTATGAATGGTTATTGCAATGCAGTGAGAAAGTTAGAAAAGAAGTTTGAAGGGCTAGAGCTCCACCATATACCCCGACTGAAGAATCAAGCAGCTGATGACTTGGCGAAAATAGGTTCCAAGCGAGAGCCTATTCCCAGCAATGTGTTTTTGGAGCATATTCATGCACCATCAGTTCAAGAAGATCCCTTCACTGAAGAGCCCCCACAGCCTAAAAGTTTTTCTGATCTGACTGAAGTTGAAATCCCAGCTGTGGTCGACTTGATCATGGAAGTTTTGATCGTTATTCCTATTGGACAATGCCGTATATCGCATATATTCTCAGGAAAGAGCTTCCAGAGGATGAAGAAGAGGCTCGCCAGATTGTCCGTCGATCCAAAGCCTTCACAATAATGGGGGGGGGCAGCTCTATAGAGAAAGTGTCACTGGTGTCGTTCAGAAATGCATCACTCCGGAAGAAGGCCGAATGATCCTCGATGATATTCACTCGGGGACCTGTGGTCACCATGCGTCTTCTCGGGCCATCGTGGCCAAAGCGTATCGAGCAGGGTTTTATTGGCCGCGGGCAAATGAGATGGCAAAGGAAATAGTTGACAAATGTGAGGGCTGTCAGTTCTACTCCAACATGTCCCACAAACCTGCTTCAGCCTTGAAGACCATTCCACTCGTCTGGCCATTCGCTGTTTGGGGTTTAGATATGGTAGGACCTCTGAAGACTGGCAAGAGTGGTTTCACCCATGTGCTTGTAGCAGTCGACAAGTTCACCAAATGGATCGAAGCTAAACCTGTCAAAAACCTGGACGCAAGTACTGCTGTCAGCTTCATCAAAGGGTTAACATTTAGGTATGGGGTCCCACACAGCATCATCACGGATAATGGGTCGAACTTTGATTCTGATGAGTTCCGAGCTTTCTGTGCGTCCCAAGGTACTCGGGTCGACTATGCTTCAGTCGCCCACCCTCAGTCGAATGGACAAGCAGAAAGAGCGAATGGTTTGATTCTCAAAGGGCTGAAACCTCTACTGATGCGCGACCTCAAGCATGCGGCCGGCGCTTGGGTAGATGAGCTACCGTCAGTCCTTTGGGGATTAAGAACAACACCAAATCGGTCGACTGGTCGAACCCCCTTCTTCATGGTCTATGGGGCTGAGGCCGTGCTGCCAAGTGACTTGCTTCACAATGCACCCCAAGTGGAACTTTTTTCAGAAGCCGAAGCAGAACGAGCTCGAGAAGATGCTGTTGATCTTCTGGAAGAAGAAAGAGAGATGGCCTTGATCCGATCGACCGTTTATCAGCAAGACCTTCATCGATTATATGCTAGAAATGTGAAGGGTCGAGCATTTCAGGAAGGGGACCTTGTGCTCCGAGTGGACCAGCAACGGCCTCACAAACTTGCCCCCGCTTGGGAGGGTCCCTTCATCGTCACCAAGGTGCTCCACAACAGAGCGTATCACCTCTACAATGTGGAGCATAATAAAGACGAGCCACACGCTTGGAATGCGGAGCTACTCCGCCGTTTTTATACTTAAGTGTTCAGACTGATGAGATGTAATAAAGAGTACCTTTCAGTTCGTTTATCAAAGACATGGTTTACAGTCTCCTAAATGATTGTTGTTGCTAATACATGTGTCCAAAATCCCCCAGTGGGTGGCTTAGCCGCGAATCCGATTCGCCTAAGTTCAAAAAATCCTACCGAGTGATGAGCAACCCTCTCACTCGGGGGGCTTAGCTGCAGTCCTGTACTCACCTAAGTTTGTAAAATCCTACCGAGTGATGAGCAACCCTCTCACTCGGGGGCTTAGCTGCAGTCCTGTACTCGCCTAAGTTTGTAAAATCCTACCGAGTGATGAGCAATCCACTCACTCGGGGGCTTAGCAGCAGTCCTGTACTCGCCTAAGTTTGAAAAATCCCACCAAGTGATGAGCAACCCTCTCACTCGGGGGCTTAGCTGCGGTCCTGTACTCGCCTAAGTGTAAAACACGCTCCATCCTGATCTGCAAGGACGACAAGGTGCAGGTCGTCCGCGATCCTCTACTCAGAACTGCATCACAAGAACAAAAGTCTGTTCCGAGTGAAGATACAAGTTCCACTCGGAAATAAAAACAAGCATATTTAAGGGCAAACTAAGTTCGGACGAAGGAGTTTAAAGTACTCGGGCATCAGGCCCGAAGGAGTTTTACGGTTACAAAATCACTCGGCATGCCGAGGCAAATTGAATCGTATCATAAAAGTTCGGATGAAGGAGTTTAAAGTACTTGGGCATCAGGCCCGAAGGAGTTTCACGGTTACAAAATCACTTGGCATACCGAGGCAAATTGAATCGGATCATAAAAGTTTCGTTCACTCCGCAGGGGGGCTGGCAGGCTCGACAAACTCGTCCAGGTCGATCCCATCTGCAATTCGAGTAGCAGCAGCAATGAAGGTCTCCATGAAAGACAGGAAGTCAAGTTTCTTGGTGTTGGCGACCTTGATTGCTGCTAGATTCTCTTCTCTGGCTTCCTTGCAGTGGACATGAACCAGGGACAGAACCTAGTTAGCCGCCGCATCAAATAACGGAGCCGTCGTGCACACAACCGACAGCAACCGACGCTAGGTTAACCCTAGACAGAAGAAACCCACTTTAGCCCGCGTGATCACTTTGTATCACGACGAGCAGGACTATCAGAATAAGATCCGCTATGGCCTTGGCCGCCGGAAAGCTAGGTTATCCTCCCCGCTAGGTTAACCACTACCACGAAAACAGCGGCAGTTCGTTTGATGCTGCCGCGAACGAGACAAATGTGTGGGGAAACGGGATGCGGGATGCGGTACCTGCGACCGCTGGAGGTTCACGACGGTGCTGCGCGTGCTCTCGGACGAGATTGCTGGCGACGAGATCGCCACCGCCGATATTCGTAGAGAACCTCAACAGAATGATGGAGGAGCTGCGTGAATGATGGAGCTGCGTGATTGATGGAGCTGGCTTCGGCGGGTCGTACCTGGTCGTGGGGTCGTGTCATCTTTTTTTTTCAGGGGAGGGCGCCGTATACGTGCGTATGGGTTATATGGGTTATACGGGGCTTGGATATAGGCTACGGCGGGCCGGAGATAAAATATCTGGTGGGGGTGCTCGCGGGAGTCAAGAATGCCCCTAGGAAATTGAGTTATGGGGAGCGCTGAAGCAGGGCTCTTGATTTTGGTGCTTGAAGATCTTTTTTTTTCGATGCTTGAAGATCTTTTTTTTTCGATGCTTGAAGATGTGTGTCGACTCTTGAGTGAAATTCGTGGGTGACAGCTCCTCTTCCTCATCTAGCTTATATTTACTTGTTTGTGGCCCATTCATGTTTGTCGACTCTTCTTATCTTAAGCTGGCCGACTAGAGCCCTGCTTCAAGCACCAAAATCAAAATCAAGTGTGGCGGGCACTTACTTGTAGTACGTGGCCTGGCCACTCACTACCACTTGCAACGCACACCCTATAAGACACCATTCATCACCCTAGCAGTTTGTACAACACCAAGAGAGAGCACTTGCCAATCACTCACTCGACCTCAATGAATCCCATGGCCAAATGCTGCCTACTGCTCCTCTTCTTCTTGGCATTTCTCTTGCCCGAGGCGCACGCGACTTCGTGCCACCCCGACGACCTTCGTGCGCTGCAGGACTTTGTTAGGAACCTCAGCGGCGGGGGTGTCCTCCTCCAGGCCACGTGGTTCGGCGCCGCATGCTGCTGCTGGGAAGGTGTGAGCTGTGATGCCGCCAGTGGCCGTGTCACGGCACTGCGCCTCCCCAGGCGCGGCCTTGTGGGGCCCATCCCAGGAACCTCCCTTGCAGGCCTTGCGCGGCTCGAGGAGCTCGACCTTGGCTCCAACAACTTTCAAAACATCTCAGGGGTACTCACCGTGCTGCGTGGGTGCCAGAATCTCACCACGCTGATTCTCACCAAGAATTTCGGTGGTGAGGAGCTACTAGGCGATGGTATTATTGGCGGGTTCAAGAGCCTCAAGGTGCTGGCCCTTGGTGATTGTGCTCTCAAGGGCAGGGTTCCGGAATGGTTGTCTCAATGCAAGAAAATGGAGGTGCTTGATTTGTCTGGCAACCAATTGGTGGGCACCATCCCATCGTGGATTGGTGAGCTTCACCACCTTTGCTACTTGGATCTCTCAAACAATTCATTGGTTGGCGATGCACCTAAGAGTTTGGCACTGCTAAAGGGGCTCGCCCCTGATGGGCGTTCACCGGGCATGGTTTTCACTAACATTCCATCGTATGTGAAGCATAACAGAAGCACACTCGGACGCCGACTTAACGAGCTCCCAAATGTCATCACAGGGACCAACAACTTTGTAACATCTGGGAGCAACAATGTTTTATCCGGGAATGACAACACAGTCATATTTGGGGATGAAAACACCGTATCTGGGAACAACCATGCTATATATGGGGATGGGAACACGGTATCTGGGAACAACCATGTCGTATCTGGGAGCAAGCATGTTGTATCCGGGAGTAGGCATGGCGTAACTGGGAGAAGTAGTGTGGTATCTGGGTTCAACAATGGCGTATCTGGGATCAACCATGTTGTATCGGGGAGTAACAATGTCGTATCCGGGAGCAACAATGTTGTATCTGGGATGAACCATATTGTGTCTGGAAACAACAAAGTAATAACATGAGGTTAATGATTTTATAAGAGAGAGGAGGGAGGGGGAGAGATTATGCCTAGTATCCGAGGCCGATGAGATGGTTCAATAAATAAGGTACATAAGTTGCCACACAAGATGTGCCCTATGCCTCGTATAAGTTGTAGTAAGTATATGTATTGTAATAGTATGGTTTGGTTTGTATGCTAAGTTTTATTGTGTATCGAGAAGACGCGATCTTGAGTGGTTTGTTTGTTTTTAATTATTTGAGCTCTGATCTCTAATATATTAACTAGATTAGATTATTCCTTGCGACCTGGGCGGTGTTGTTTGCTTTGTACTTTGCTTTGATCCATACACCAAAACAAGGTAGCAGCAGCGGCATGTCCACGCCTTCAATATTCTTCTTGGGAAAACCAGTAGAAGTATTACGATCAATCACTATCCGTCATATTCATATCAGCTCCAGAGCTGCTACAGCCACGCATATTCATATGAGCTCCAGAGCTGCTGCAGCCATGCAGAAACCAGTGAAAACCAGGTTGATACTATATTTTGAAGTTTTAAAAAATGCTATAAAAATACACGATATGTCGAAGAGATGCTTTCTATAGACATGTTAAATTCCAAGCTAAAACACAAATTTATCAACTAGGACCAACAACTTAAGCATCTCCCAAATGTCATAACTAGGACCAACAACATTGTCAGATCTAGAAGGAACAATGTTGTATCCAGGAACGACAACACTATCATATTTAAGAATGGCAATGCCAAGTCTGGGAGCAACTATGTCATCTATGGGATCAAGCATGCCGTATCGAATTTTTTGAGTTTCCTGTCCCGGCCCCTATCTGTAATTCTATTCCAAATTGGTTTTTGAAGCAAACGACAATCCGGCAGTAGCAGCTGATGGTGAGTTTTTTAGTTTCCTGCCCCCTATTTGTAATTCTGTTCCAAATTGAGAATAAATATTGATTGACTAATTGAATTCCAGAATGATGTATCGTAGTATGCATTCTTTTTATTTGAGCAAAGGAGAACATTTTGAGGCTTTCTAAGCTGGAACAGCAGCACCTGTTAGATGCTTGCAAATGGATACATTAAGAATTCAGGAAACCAAGTATTAGGTAGCCGCTCAAACTTATCGATATGAAGTATACCTTTACAAAAAATACATTGTATGAAGACTAAGATGCCTTCTTCGATTCTAACTTGTATTCAATGTTTCACGTGTTATATATTCCTTTGGTGAAGTTCTCCAGCCAGTATAGTAGAATAAATCAGCTGTAAATCTCATTTCCTATAAAGTTTTGCTGCTAAGTGATCAGTCTTTGCATGTCTATTACTTGCATATGTTGAAAAACCAGGCGTACGGCTTCCCTGAAGGAATACCATATCTTTATGAACTTTTTTGTTTACCAGTAATGCTTGCATGCTTGATCTTTTCTTTGATAAAATATCACACCGGATGCAAGGGGGCATTATCGAATGCGCAATGGAAATAGGTCTTACCATTAAGTAGTATAAGCATCATAAGGCAATGGTGGGGTATTGATTACAAGACACAATCAGATGGCGATCTTTGTCATGTGAGAAATACAAGAAAAAAACATTTGCTACTTCTCTAGTTTTCATGGATGGTTGGATTTTGGGGTGCATGTGTTGTTTCAGTAATGACATAAATTTGGTTGGCTCAAGAATTATTTGTTGACGAACTGTCGGATGCTCAGTTCAGTTTAAAATATCATGCCATGTGGCTTTCACTGTTTATGGCCGCATCAAGGATCAAAAGAGGGCATGTCAATTAATTTGTTGGCATGTTGTCTCTAAGCTTATAGTAATCCCACTCTCTCTTGCATTTTCCGCTATTTAAAACTTTTACATTCACTTTTGTTATGTAAGTGCAAGTACAAATAGTGACGAGCTTTCACTCTTGTTACGGCTCCGGTAGTAAATGCATCATGAGATGGGTAGCGATGACCTGATATACATCGCCGATTATACAATGTGCAGCAAACATGTCTTCGACTTTGTGTTTGACTTATTCTTATTCAATCTTACTTTTTCATTTGCCTCACAGAACTGGAAACATCAAAATTGACAATTGGATACAAGCAAGACCATGAATTATGTCAAATTTATTGCTCTATAATTAGAAGTGACTCTTCTGCAATTTTTGATAACACAGGTTGAGGCGAGAATTGTAAGGATCCAGGTAGAATGATGCTTGATCTCCTATTAGAGCAGCCTGGGCTTCCAAAGGCCATTTACCGTCAAAGGGGATACTTACAGAACACGACGAGTAACCATTCGTTTCAACACCACTGTCCAAAACAGCGCTGTCCAACCCAAATGTCGATTACATGTGTTTGCTCTCCCAATGAGACAATGGCGGAAGATTATGCCGCTTTGAGGCCATTAGGTACATGAAAAAACACCACAAACACTATGGCGAAGGATCTGAACTACACACGGCTGGACAAATGTAACGAGACTTTGGTTATCTAAGGCTCAGACTCAATTAGGCATTTGACATGATAGACAAGCTTGCTAAAGGTTACTTATATGATGTGAGATACATGTCCTCCTTTTCAGATCAGCTTCATAGTGTGATAGCAGATGCCTTTCCACCTACTTGTGACATGGATAAATCGACAAAGTAGATGGTTATTAATATCGAATTGGTGGGGCATAATCTTAAGGACATAAGCTGCCACTAGCTACTATGATATGTTTTGTGAACTGTTGTCGGATTGTCCCCGCTGACGAAGACATGTACCTAGGGTAGGGTAATAGGCCTGACCTAGACACCCTTCCCCGAGGACACTGCTCTAAAGCCAAGGACATTCAAAGGATAGCATCATCTACCGACTGAAATCACCACAGGGTGCAATCCACTCGACCAACAGCTCACTCGGATAACCCAATTCCATTCGACCGGGGTGTACTCACTCGACCACATCAGAAACCACTCGGAAGACAGAAGATCTAAGGTCACTCAGGATAGCAATGGTCAGGCATTCACTCCGTAGTCCTAATGATCATTTATTTGCCTTTATTGCTGGCGTTATCAGTAACGTCCTGTCTTTATGGACATTGAGCCCCTTGTAACGTGGGACGGCTGGGGTCTTGGCGCACTCTACATAAGCCACTTTGGAAGCACTTCACCACCGTAACGAGGAAGCACTCCACACGCCCATCGTTGAAGAGACCTCTGAGGCTCGGACCTTGGAGGCAGCGCGCTTGGCCACTTTGGCTGAACGCACTCGACTGGAAAATCTTCAGCATGCACTCGACGAACATGCTCGGCAGCAGATTCCTGAGTCCAGTCGACGGCGGCAATTGTTCCCTCCTGAACCTCAGGTATACCGCACTCCTATTCAGAATCTTGCAGCTGCAACTCGTATAGCAGAGTCCATCCAGCCATCCCAGTCGGAAGCTGGACGAGGTTTGATGCAGATCCGGGCTCTGCTCCGGGCGGCAGGAGACCAAAACACTGCAGTATCTCAGTCGCGTAACAGAATCCATAGCAGATCTGTGGTGGCTGACACAGTTCAGTCGGCTCACAGCCCAAGATCGCCTCCGCGGCGTGAGGGGCGGGTGCATCGCCAAGATCAGCACTTGGGTCGGAACCACGAGCAGTACGATTATCGACTCAGCCGTGATGACCGCCGTCGGGCGCCTACGCCCCCTCCGAGAAGCAGATCATATGTGCCCCGGCACTATGATGATAGGCGCCCGTACAGTGAAGGGCGAAGGACGCCGGTCGACCCAAGAGAGCCAGGGTTTGATGCGAGGTCAATTTTGGTGCAAGGTTTGGTCTACAGGAACCGAGCACACATAGGGGGGCAAGGCAGGGATCGCCCGAGTGGAAGCAGAATACATGTTTCGGGTCCCGAGTGTTTTAGCAGAGCCATCAGAGCCGCTGAGATCCCCCCCAACTTCAGGTTGGCGACTGGGGTTAGTAAGTTCACCGGTGAGTCAAAGCCTGACACTTGGCTGGAAGATTACCGAGTGGCTGTTTAGATCGGTGGTGGAAATGATGAGGTAGCTATGAAACATCTTCCTCTCATGCTGGAAGGGTCGGCCAGAGCATGGCTGAATCAGTTGGCTCCAGGCAGTATATTCAGCTGGGAGGAGTTAGCCCGAGTGTTTGTCAGGACATTCGAGGGCACATGCAAACGACCTGCGAGGTTGACGGAATTGCAACATTGTGTACAGAAGTCGAATGAAACTCTAAGGGATTACATCCAAAGATGGACCACTTTACACCACACAGTAGAAAATGTATCCCAACACCAAGCAGTTTGTGCCTTCAAGGAGGGTGTTCGGTATCGAGAGCTCAACCTAAAATTCGGTCGGACAGGAGATATGTCTCTGACCCGAATGATGGAAATAGCCACCCGGTACGCTAATGGTGAAGAAGAGGACTGACTCCGCAGTGGAAAGGGCAAACCAGTCGCCCAAGACACCGGAGGGGGTCGGAAGCAGAAACGCAAAGCCGAGCCAGCAGGTCCAGGTGAAGCTGCAGTTGTAACTCAAGGAAAATTCAAGGGAAAGCCCAAAGGACCCTGGATCCCCAAGAAGGTGAAAGATCAGGCAGGGAACGATGTGTTGGACTTGACATGTCACATTCACACCAAGAAGGATGAAGAGGGTAATCTGATTTATCCCAAACATACCACTCGACAATGTCGGCTCCTGATCCAGCAGTTCCGAGAGAAACAGCCCAATGAAAAGGAAAAAGAGTCTGACAAGGATGGTGACAAGGAAGAAGATGATGACGGTTTCCCTAACGTCAATTCCACTTTGATGATTTTTGCTGACATTGAAAGTAAAAGTCGACTGAAAGTCATCAACAGAGAGGTAAACATGGTTGCTCCGGCAACGACGACATATTTGAAATGGTCAAAGACTCCCATCACATTCGACCAATCTAACCACCCACCGCACGTCGCCACCCCCGGGAGGCAAGCGTTGGTGGTCGACCAAAGTCTTGATGGATGGTGGCAGCGGCTTGAACATTTTGTATGCTGAGACTCTTCGTGGGATGGGCATTCCGATGTCCAAGCTCAGTGAGAGCAACATGCGGTTCAACGGTGTCATTCCAGGGAAGAAAGCTGATTCACTCGGCCAGATCACTCTTGATGTGGTTTTCGGTGACTCAAAGAATTACCGTAAGGAGAAGTTGACATTTGAAGTTGTGGATTTTCACTGTGCCTATCATGCTATTCTGGGCAGAACTGCATATGCCCGTTTCATGGCTCGACCGTGTTACGTGTACCTCAAGCTGAAGATGCCTGGCCCCAGGGGCGTGATCACAGTCACTGGTAATCAGCAACGAGCAGAAGAGTGCCTCCAGAAGGGCTCTAAGATAGCCGATGAACAGATGGCAGTGATAGAAATGGAAGAATATAAGAAGACTGCAGATCCGAGTGATTTGTTGCGCGCTAAGAAGCCTGCTTCAGAGTCTGCATTTCAGTCGTCCGATGAAACAAAGCCTGTTCACATTCACCCGACCGATCCCAGTGCTGCTCCGACTCATATCTCAACAACACTCGACAGCAAATAGGAAGAAGCGCTCATCCAGTTCCTCCGTGAGAACTGGGACATCTTCGCATGGAAGCCGTCTGACATGTCGGGTGTACCCAGGGGACTGGCTGAGCATCGTTTGCGAGTCAATCCAAAGGAAAAACCCGTGAAAGAGCATCTCCGTCGGTCCGCTGCGGAGAAGATAAAGGCAATCGGCGAAGAGGTGGCTCGGCTTTTGGCAGCTGAGTTCATCCGCGAGATTTACCACTCCGAGTGGCTCGCCAATGTTGTCATGGTTCCCAAGAAGGACGATTCACTTCGTATGTGCATTGATTTCAAGCATATCAATCGGGCCTGCCCGAAAGATCATTTTCCTCTCCCCCGCATCGATCAGATAGTCGACTCGACTGCGGGATGTGAGCGATTGTCCTTCCTGGATGCATATTCCGGGTACCATCAGATCCGACTGTATGGACCTGATGAAATAAAAACAGCTTTTATCACCCCATTCGGGTGCTTTTGCTACATCACCATGCCCTTTGGTCTCAAGAATGCTGGTGCCACATTCATGCATATGATACAGAAGTGTCTGCTAGCTCAAATCAGTCGGAATGTGGAAGCATACATGGATGACATCGTGGTTAAGTCGCGCAAAGGTTCCGACCTACTGATTGACCTTGCCGAAACTTTTGCCAATTTGAGAAGATATGATATCAAGCTTAATCCGTCGAAGTGTACATTTGGAGTTCCAGGTGGAAAGTTACTCGGTTTCCTCGTTTCTGAACGTGGGATCGATGCAAACCCAGAGAAAGTTGGTGCAATCCTCCGAATGAAACGCCTTGTGCGTGTACACGACGTTCAGAAGCTTACTGGTTGCTTGGCCGCTTTGAGTCGATTCATTTCTCGTCTCGGCAAAAAGGCATTACCTCTTTACCGACTGATGAAGAAATCTGATATGTTCGAGTGGACTCCAGAAGCCGACGCAGCATTTACAGAGCTCAAAGCCCTGCTTTCCACCCAGCCGGTGCTTGCTGCTCCAATCAGCAAAGAGCCTTTACTGCTTTATATAGCAGCCACTGGACAGGTTGTCAGTACGGTACTCACAGTCGAGCGGGAAGAAGAAGGTAAAACCTACAAGGTTCAACGCCCAGTGTACTATATTTTTGAAGTCTTAACCCCATCCAAGCAGAGATATCCACATTATCAGAAGCTTGTTTATGGAATTTACTTGACCGCAAAGAAGGTTGCACATTACTTCTTAGATCATTCGATTACAGTCGCCAGTGATGCTCCATTGTCAGAAATTTTGAACAACAGAGTTGCAACTGGTCGAGTGGCAAAGTGGGCGATTGAACTCCTTCCGCTGGATATCAAGTTTGAGGCAAAGAAAGCGATCAAATCTCAAGCGATTGCAGATTTCCTCGTCGAGTGGATTGAACAGCAGTTACCGACCCAGATACAGTCGGAACATTGGACTATGTTCTTCGACGGGTCCAAGATGTTGAATGGTTCAGGCGCTGGATTAGTCCTGGTATCTCCACGAGGAGACAACCTCAGATATGTTCTCCAGATTCACTTTGATTCCTCCAACAATGAAGCTGAATATGAGGCACTCCTGTATGGGTTGCGTATGGCCATTTCATTCGGCGTCCGCCACCTAATGGTTTAAGGTGACTCAGATTTAGTGGTTAATCAAGTGATGAAGGAGTGGGACATCAGGAGCCAAGCTATGACTGGTTATTGCAATGCAGTGAGAAAGTTAGAAAAGAAGTTTGAAGGGCTAGAGCTCCACCATATACCCCGACTGAAGAATCAAGCAGCTGATGACTTGGCGAAAATAGGTTCCAAGCGAGAGCCTATTCCCAGCAATGTGTTTTTGGAGCATATTCACGCACCATCAGTTCAAGAAGATCCCTTCACTGAAGAGCCCCCACAGCCTAAAAGTTCCTCTGATCTGACTGAAGTTGAAATCCCAGCTGTGGTCGACTTGATCATGGAAGTTTTGATCGTTATTCCTATTGGACAGTGCCGTATATCGCATATATTCTCAGGAGAGAGCTTCCAGAGGATGAAGAAGAGGCTCGCCAGATTGTCCGTCGATCCAAAGCCTTCACAATAATGGGGGGGCAGCTCTATAGAGAAAGTGTCACTGGTGTCGTTCAGAAATGCATCACTCCGGAAGAAGGCCGAATGATCCTCGATGATATTCACTCGGGGACCTGTGGTCACCATGCGTCTTCTCGGGCCATCGTGGCCAAAGCGTATCGAGCAGGGTTTTATTGGCCGCGGGCAAATGAGATGGCAAAGGAAATAGTTGACAAATGTGAGGGCTGTCAGTTCTACTCCAACATGTCCCACAAACCTGCTTCAGCCTTGAAGACCATTCCACTCGTCTGGCCATTCGCTGTTTGGGGTTTAGATATGGTAGGACCTCTGAAGACTGGCAGGAGTGGCTTCACCCATGTGCTTGTAGCAGTCGACAAGTTCACCAAATGGATCGAAGCTGAACCTGTCAAAAACCTGGACGCAAGTACTGCTGTCAGCTTCATCAAAGGGTTAACATTTAGGTATGGGGTCCCACACAGCATCATCACGGATAATGGGTCGAACTTTGATTCTGATGAGTTCCGAGCTTTCTGTGCGTCCCAAGGTACTCGGGTCGACTATGCTTCAGTCGCCCACCCTCAGTCGAATGGACAAGCAGAAAGAGCGAATGGTTTGATTCTCAAAGGGCTGAAACCTCTACTGATGCGCGACCTCAAGCATGCGGCCGGCGCTTGGGTAGATGAGCTACCGTCAGTCCTTTGGGGATTAAGAACAACACCAAATCGGTCGACTGGTCGAACCCCCTTCTTCATGGTCTATGGGGCTGAGGCCGTGCTGCCAAGTGACTTGCTTCACAATGCACCCCAAGTGGAACTTTTTTCAGAAGCCGAAGCAAAACGAGCTCGAGAAGATGCTGTTGATCTTCTGGAAGAAGAAAGAGAGATGGCCTTGATCCGATCGACCGTTTATCAGCAAGACCTTCATCGATTATATGCTAGAAATGTGAAGGGTCGAGCATTTCAGGAAGGGGACCTTGTGCTCCGAGTGGACCAGCAACGGCCTCACAAACTTGCCCCCGCTTGGGAGGGTCCCTTCATCGTCACCAAGGTGCTCCACAACAGAGCGTATCACCTCTACAATGTGGAGCATAATAAAGACGAGCCACACGCTTGGAATGCGGAGCTACTCCGCCGTTTTTATACTTAAGTGTTCAGACTGATGAGATGTAATAAAGAGTACCTTTCAGTTCGTTTATCAAAGACATGGTTTACAGTCTCCTAAATGATTGTTGTTGCTAATACATGTGTCCAAAATCCCCCAGTGGGTGGCTTAGCCGCGAATCCGATTCGCCTAAGTTCAAAAAATCCTACCGAGTGAGGAGGCAACCCTCTCACTCGGGGGGCTTAGCTGAGTCCTGTACTCGCCTAAGTTTGTAAAATCCTACCGAGTGATGAGCAACCCTCTCACTCGGGGGCTTAGCTGCAGTCCTGTACTCGCCTAAGTTTGTAAAATCCTACCGAGTGATGAGCAACCCTCTCACTCGGGGGCTTAGCTGCAGTCCTGTACTCGCCTAAGTTGTTAAAATCCTACGAGTGATGAGCAACCCTCTCACTCGGGGGCTTAGCTGCAGTCCTGTACTCGCCTAAGTTTGTAAAATCCTACCGAGTGATGAGCAACCCTCCACTCGGGGGCTTAGCTGCAGTCCTGTACTCGCCAAGTTTGTAAAATCCTACCGAGTGATGAGCAACCCTCTCACTCGGGGGCTTAGCTGCAGTTGTACTCGTCTAAGTTTGTAAAATCCTACCGAGTGATGAGCAAATCCTCTCACTCGGGGGCTAGCTGCAGTCCTGTACTCGCCTAAGTTTGTAAAATCACCAAGTGATCCTACCGAGTGATGAGCAACCCTCTCACTCGGGGCTTAGCTGCAGTCCTGTACTCTCCTAAGTTTGTAAAATCCTACCGAGTGATGAGCAACCTCTCACTCGGGGGCTTAGCTGCAGTCCTGTACTGCCTAAGTTTGTAAAATCCTACCGAGTGATGAGCAACCCTCTCACTCGGGGGCTTAGCTGAAGTCCTGTACTCGCCTAAGTTTTAAAATCCTACACGAGTGATGAGCAACCTCTCACTCGGGGCTTAGCTGCAGTCCTGTATTCGCCTAAGTTTGTAAAAACCTACCGAGTGATGAGCAACCCCTCTCACTCGGGGGCTTAGCTAGCAGTCCTGTATCGCCTAAGTTTGTAAAATACCACCGAGTGATGAGCACCCTCTCACTCGGGGGCTTAGCTGCAGTCTGTACTCGCCTAAGTTTGTAAAATCCTACCGAGTGATGAGCAATCCACTCACTCGGGGGCTTAGCAGCAGTCCTGTACTCGCCTAAGTTTGAAAAATCCCACCAAGTGATGAGAAACCCTCTCACTCGGGGGCTTAGCTGCGGTCCTGTACTCGCCTAAGTGTAAAACACGCTCCATCCTGATCTGCAAGGACGACGAGGTGCAGGTCGTCCGCGATCCTCTACTCAGAACTGCATCACAAGAACAAAAGTCTGTTCCGAGTGAAGATACAAGTTCCACTCGGAAATAAAAACAAGCATATTTAAGGGCAAACTAAGTTCGGACGAAGGAGTTTAAAGTACTCGGGCATCAGGCCCGAAGGAGTTTTACGGTTACAAAATCACTCGGCATGCCGAGGCAAATTGAATCGTATCATAAAAGTTCGGATGAAGGAGTTTAAAGTACTTGGGCATCAGGCCCGAAGGAGTTTCACGGTTACAAAATCACTCGGCATACCGAGGCAAATTGAATCGGATCATAAAAGTTTCGTTCACTCCGCAGGGGGGCTGGCAGGCTCGACAAACTCGTCCAGGTCGATCCCATCTGCAATTCGAGTAGCAGCAGCAATGAAGGTCTCCATGAAAGACAGGAAGTCAAGTTTCTTGGTGTTGGCGACCTTGATTGCTGCTAGATTCTCTTCTCTGGCTTCCTTGCAGTGGACATGAACCAGGGACAGAGCTACGTCAGCACCACATCGAGCAGAGGACTTCTTCCACTCCTGCACTCGACCAGGAATCTTGTTGAGTCGAGTCATCAGAGACTCGAGATCATTTTGGAGCGTTTCCCTTGGCCAGAGCACTGTGTCGATCCACGACACCGCAACCTTGAGTCGAGCGAGGTAATCCATGGCGCTGGAAAGGCGAGACTCCAGTCGGAGCACGTTCATGGCAGCTTCATCTTTGACAGGGGAGTTGATGGGGTCCAAGTTCGTCTCGACTCGCCCAGTCTCTTCCTCGAAGTCTTGACAGAATTCTGCACTCGCAGAGAAATAATGAGTCGACAGCAGTATGATGAGTCAACGAAAGCAAACCAATCGGACAGAGAAAAGTACCTTCAAGCATGAGGAATAATTTTTTGGCGAGTCCTCCCAGATAGTTCTCCAGCTCGTCCCTCCTGCGGGTGATGTCTTCTACTTTGTCGGTCAGGGTCCGTTTGTCCTTCTTCAGACGAGTCACCTCTTTGTTGGCTTCATCAAGAGCAGCCTTCAGCTTGGTATTCTCTTCCTCCAGCTTTCCGACTGAGGCCATCTTTTGGTCGGCAAGTGCTGTTTTGTCTTCGGCGGTTTTCTTCGCGGCCGCAAGGTCAAGATCCTTCTTCTCCAAAGCCTGTCTCATTGTTTCTAGAAAGAATAACATTTGAATCAGAAAAAGGAGGTGAAAAGATGGCAAGAGAACCAGTCGACAAGCTTTCCTTACCAGCAGCGTCATCCTTGGCCTTCTGCAAGTTATTTTGAGCCAACTCCAAGTCAAGATTGAGCTGGATTTGCTTCTGCTCCAAGTCAGCGAACCGGCCTCCAAGATCACAAGATTTCTGTGTTCAGAAGATAGTCAGTCGGCAGACACAAAGATTGGTTGCTTCTGAGCAATAAAGTAGCAAGTTTAAATAGTTCTAAGACTACTGCCGAATCAAACATTCGACAATAGTCTCGGGGACTACACCCAGTGGGTGCACTCAGCGTGCCCCCACTGGTCCGACTTTTTCAATTGACTTGGTCCATCCAGTCAAAAAAAAAACTCAGACCATAGCCGACTGCCCGCAGTCGACTTCGGTCTCGGGGACTACACCCAGTGGGTGCACTCAGCGTGCCCCCACTGGTAAAGGTTCCACTCGGCATGATCTGCCCAGACCGAGTGGAAAAGCTCTGTTCAAAGACCCCCGCCGAGTCAAACATTCGACTACGGTCTCAGGGACTACACCCAGTGGGTGCACTCAGCGTGCCCCCACTGGTAAAGGTTCCACTCAGCATGATCTGCCCAGACCGAGTGGAAAAGCTCTGTTCAAAGACCCTTGCCGAATCAAACATTCGACGGCGGTCTCGGGGACTACACCCAGTGGGTGCACTCAGCGTGCCCCCACTGGTTCAGAGATTCAATCAACACAACCTAGTCAACTCAAGTGGAAAAACTACTCAACAGAAATTAAAACACCCAGTGGGTGTACAGACTGACAATGGGTGTGCGATTAAGGATCCAAAACGCTCATCCACGGACGTCTTGCGGATAAAGCAGCAGTTTCTAAATATCATATCCTAACAGAACAAGCGTCAAGATGGAGTTCAGTCGGAAGTAAGCTAACCTGGACATTGGCCTGAAGTGCTGAGCTGGCATCATAGGCAGCTTGACTGGCCTCACACACCACTTTCATCTGCTCCATCATAATGCCTGCCTGGCGTATAGCTTCCTTGGCAGCACTCACTTGGTCTTCTAGGACGTGATGGGCGGTGAAAAGTGGAGTCGGTGTATCAGTTGCAGTAGCTTGAGAGCTTGAGGCATGAAGTTACACAGATGAAGCAAGGGCCGGCACAGTCGACGATGAAGGACGACCACTCGACAAGGGATTCACAAAAGTAACGGAGGCACGGTTGAAGTCCCCGGATTGCTGGATAGCTGGTTCCATCGCCGGCGTCGACTGAGGCGTCTTGCTAGCTGGTACCTTCTTGACCGAGGTCCTGCTCCTCCTACCCACGAGCTTCTGTGGCTCATCTTCATTGTCGTCTTGAAGTTCAATAACATTTTGTGGAGCTGCAAAAGAATCGACCATAAGAGTTCAGTCGACTGTAGAATCGGCTAGCAAAGAAAAGACGAGATAACAGGGGTCATACCCGCTTTGGATGTGACTGCGTCCTCCATCTCCTCGTCACCATCATCTTGGTAAGCAGAAGTCCCGGAGGTAGCAGCACTGCAAATCTCAAGGTTCACTCGGTCAAGCAAGTGAATGGGTCGACAACTGATATAAGATTCTTGGAACAAAAGGTGAAAATGAAACACTTACGCAGAGGCGACGGGAACGTCAACCTTGATCTTGGGCAAAGCCTTCCATGGCTTTGACGGCGCGGTCTTGAGCTGCTTCGGAGCCTTCTCAGTCGGCACCGGAGAAGATGTCCGAGTGCGCTTCGAAGTCTGTCCAGTCGGTGCTGCCACCTTACCCCGGATACTCACTGGGTCATGCTTATGCTTGGAACGCTTTTCCACGCGAGGTGGAGAATCAACCTCCTCACCACTGCTCGAGTTTTCATGTTCTTCATCATTCTCGCCATCAGAGTTCCAGTCGCCGCTGTCGCCTCCGCTCTCTTCTCCTTCCTGGATCTGCTCCCCATTGGGCATCGAGTACATCTCAGTATATATCTGCGAAGCAAAGAATTGAACAAGCATCAGTCGGTTCCAAAGACAGTTTACAAATTAGAGTAAAAGTCACTCGGCATCGAATGTCAGACCTTGTCTAGTTCGTTATCAGTGCCGAGTGGCGGGATTCTCCTGGACCCCCTGGGGTTGTCTTTGTTTCCAGTAATGCCATGCAGCCACTGCGCCACCGTCTCCTCGGCAACTTCCTCTAGGTGGATCCGAGCAGAATCATCGGCACCCGAGTACATCCACATAGGATGATCGCGGGCGTGGAGCGGCTGGATGCAGCGAGTGAGAAACACCTCTAGCAAATCCATGCCGGTCACACCATCGCGGACAAGTTGGATTACTCGTTCAACCAACATAGTCACCTCCGCCTTTTCTGCTGGAGTCACTTTCAAGGGAGAGGTCTTCTCAATTCGCCCCATGGTGAAGGGGGGAAGGCCAGTCGACTGACCAGGAGTTGGTTTGTCCTTACAATAAAACCAGGTCGACTGCCACCCTCTGACCGAATCGGGAAGAGTCATAGGTGGAAAAGTGCTTTTACCTCTCATCTGGATCCCTAGACCTCCGCACATCTGGATCACGTGCGTCCTCTCATCACTCGGATTAGCCTTTTTCACAGACTGTGAGCGGCAAGTAAAGATGTGTTTGAAGAGACCCCAATGCGGTTAACAACCCAGGAAATTCTCACACATGGAGACAAACGCAGCGAGGTATGTGATGGTGTTTGGGGAAAAGTGATGAAGTTGGGCTCCAAAAAAGTTCAGAAAACCTCGGAAAAAAGGATGAGGGGGCAGAGAAAAACCACGGTCGACGTGGGTCACGAGGAGGACGCACTCACCCTCCTGCGGCTGCGGCTCAGTCTCATCACCTGGCAGCCTCCAGGATCCATGAGCGATCAAGACCCCCTCGACCAGATCCTCCAGATCCTCTTGCTGAATCGTGGATCGAATCCAGTTGCCCTGGATCCAGCCGGGCGGCAGGCCGGATCTCGACGACGATCCCCCCCCCCCCCCCCGACTCGTCTTCTTGCCCTTCGCTGCCGCCGTCGCTTTCTTCGCACGCTCCAGGGCCGCCGTCTTCTCCTTCCCCATCGCGGCAGGCTGCGCTTGGATGGGGCGGCGGCGTCGAAGGTGGCGGCGAATGTGGTGGAGAAACAGGAGAAGAAGAAGGGGATGGGGAGCACAATGCCAGACTCATCGGCCCCGACGCCTTATATGGGCCTGCTCCCGAGTGGCTAACTCGTGGGCCCAGGCAATCCAGTCAAATCACGCAACAGTCGCGCGCTGGATACGTGGCAAAAAAGGTGGCGCGAGAATCGAGGCGTCCCTGCCTAATCTGCTCTGTTTACTGCGGTACTCTCCGTCCCGCGCGCTTCTCCAAATTTCGAATCCCGTGAGATCCGGGAGCAGCAGTGTAACCAATCGCGCTGAGGATTTTATACCATACCAACACTCAGAGCTTATCAGCAAAATTCACTCGACAAGCTCTGAATGGACCCAGGCGACTGAAAATGAAGTTGAAGTTTTTACAAAGATCACCGGCCCGGTTAAAATGCCTCTGAAGCATATAAAT
This sequence comes from Thinopyrum elongatum, assembly GCA_011799875.1. Lineage (NCBI taxonomy): Eukaryota > Viridiplantae > Streptophyta > Magnoliopsida > Poales > Poaceae > Thinopyrum > Thinopyrum elongatum. The sequence continues at coordinate 622,863,233 of CM022301.1, forward strand.
CGGGTTGGAACCATCTTCAACCCCTTCTCGACTCGGACCCAAATCCATTCGGGGGCTAATGATGAAGACATGTACCTAGGGTAGGGTAATAGGCCTGACCTAGACACCCTTCCCCGAGGACACTGCTCTAAAGCCAAGGACATTCAAAGGATAGCATCATCTACCGACTGAAATCACCACAGGGTGCAAACCACTCGACCTACAGCTCACTCGGATAACCCAATTCCATTCGACCGGGGTGTACTCACTCGACCACATCAGAAACCACTCGGAAGATACAAGATCTAAGGTCACTCAGGATGGCAATGGTCAGGCGTTCACTCCGTAGTCTTAATGATAATTTATTTGCCTTTATTGCTGGCGTTATCAGTAACATCCTGTCTTTATGGACATTGAATCCCTTGTAACGTGGGACGGCTGGGGTCTTGGCGCACTCTATATAAGCCACCCCCCTCCACTGGCACAAGGGTTCGCACCCCCTGTAACTTCACGAATAATCCAATCGACCGAGCCCCCGGGCACCGAGACGTAGGGCTGTTACTTCCTCCGAGAAGGGCCTGAACTCGTAAATCTTGCGTGCACAACCTCATCGTAGCTAGGATCTTGCCTCCTCATACCTACCCCCTATTCTACTGTCAGACTTAGAACCACGACACCCGCCTTTCGTAAGAGTGCCCTGCTCTAAGAATTATATGACATTCTTTATGTTGACAACATATTAGTTGCGCTGATGCACTGCTGGAGCTTTAGCAGAACTATATAAGATTCTTATCTCGGAACGCCACACTACTAGGGAAAACCTTATACACAGAATCTTACCAGAAGCGCGGTTTAAAATAAGGTGCTACTGCTACTTAGCAGTAGCGCGTGACCCCAAACGGCGCTACTGATATCCACATAGCAGTAGCGCGGCAAGAAGAAGGAGCGCTACTACTACAATTGCCACGACGTTGCCGCCAGACTAGGTATAGTAATAGCGCCGTTTCAAACGCGCTACTGCTATTGTACTTGGCAGTAGCGCTCTTCGCCAACCATCGCTGCTGCTAAGTTTAGTCCCCTCCTAGGAACTAAGTTTAGTCCACCTCGCTCCGTGAACAGGGTGTTTACCACCTTAAATATGTTACTTCTCAAACTATCACAACCACTTGGTCTTCATTGTACTCTATGTGTAGGATCTGTGGCAATATGAATCTTCACCGGTTCCTAAACCGGTGAGAATTCATACTGACAATTTAGATTCTGCACAAAAAGATCATTGATGACCAATGTATTTTTTGATGACATATTATCATTGATGACAATATGAATTTTCTTTTTCCGTTGCCTCCAGGCTTGGTATAGTAGTACGTAGCGCCCGTCCACAGACCACGCTACTGTTAATGAAGTAGTAGCAGCACGTTTTAAGGCGACAGTGCTGCAACTAAGAAAAGGAAAAGAAAAGAAAAAAAGGAAAGAAAAAAAGAAAAGGAAAATTAAAGAAAAAGAAAAAATGAAAGCAATAGCAGTAGCGCCTGTTTGCGAAAGCGCTATAGCTACTTTAGCTATAGCGCTTTTTGCCGGCAAGCGCTATAGCTAACTTATCTATAGCAGTAGCGCGTTTGCCAAATAGCGCTATAGCTAAACTAGCTATAGCGCATCTTTTGAAAACGCGCTACCGCTACGTTTGACTTGCCCCCGCGCGGGCGTCCCTCCTTCCCCCAATTCCCTAGATCTTCTCGCGTCTCCTACATTCCCTCGCTGCCCTGCCTCCGTGGCCGTCACCGGAGCCACCACCGGAGCCGCGCGCCGTCGCCGCCACCGGAGCCGCGGGCTCTCGACGCCCCCGGAGCCACCCTCGTCCGCTCCTCGCCGCCCTACCTCCCTCGACGCCCCTGCCTCCCTTGCCGTCACCGGAACCACCGTAGACGCCACCGATCGGAGCCACCCTCGACGCACTCCCCGCCACCGTCTCCCCCGAGCACCTCCCCGCCACCGTCTCCCCCGAGCACCCTCTCTGTAAGCCCCCACCCCTCCTCTCTATGTTAATTTACTTAGGTGAATTTAGTTATGATCCCTAGGAATTGGCTAGGTTAAGTAGGTTGACTAGCTAGGTTAACTAACTAAGTTAACTAGCTAGGTTAATTTGGTTCATTAGGTTAACTAGGTTGGCTAGGTTAGAGCAAAAATTTAGTTTAGAGCAAAAATTTAGTTATGGCAGTAGGGTTTAACTAGGGTAGTAGGGTTTAGAGCAAAAATTTAGTTAGGGCAGTAGGGTTTAATTAGGGGTTTTGTTTTCATAGATGGTTTTTTAAAAGAACAAAATGAAGAATATGTTGCAGCAGTGATGCTAGTAGTATATATAGTGGTACTAGTAGATGTTAATTAGGTTAGGGCTGTAGTGGTACTAGTAGATGTTAATTAGATGTTTTTCAGTTAGGGCAGTAGGGTTTTACTAGGTTAATTAGGTTAGTAGTAGTGGTATAGTAGGTTAATTAGGTGAAGTTAAATGAATGACCTAAATGAATGAAATTAGTAGTTAACTAATTTTTTTTCATTTCATCATTATAGAGCACTAAAGTTAACTGAATTTTGTTCTATTAGTAGTTAACTAAATTTTCTTCTACACATAGTTTTTGAATTAGCTTGTGAAATTTCGACATGTATATTTGGACATGTGTTGCGGTGTCGAAGATGGATATTTGAACATTGTTTGTAGGGAATGATTCCGAGTGGCCTATGTTTTGCCAGCATGTTGATTCATTTCCGTTCCGGCAAATTTCAGGCGCTCGATTTGTCCACTTTGTAGCAAAGGTCATGCCGAAATTTTCCATGAATTTCGGCATGTGCTACAAACTAGGACATATCGAGTGCCCGAGATTTGCCGCAACGGGAATGAATCAACATTCCTACAAAACATAGGCTTTTTTTATGTCATTATTCATTTTATTAGGTCTAGAATTAATTGACTAGATTTAATCATAGGAAACATGGCTAACAACAATGAAGGACATGGTTCTGGTGATTGCAACGTCTACGAGGCGACAGACAACTATTTGAACTATCTCGAGGAGCAACAGTTGTTGCAGTGCCCCACTATCACATCCGAGACTGATACCGACATTGAGACCGGCGCCGAGACCGGTGCTGAGACTGACACCGGCGCCGAGACTGGCAAATTAGCCGGTATAGAACCGAAACCGAAGAGGATACGGCGCCCAAACCAGCTCAACACTACTAGACTGGTGGTCACGGGGGTGGACCCCGGCAATTTCGAGCCAAAAGAGCCTGAGGAAGCGTGCATGTGCTACGGCAATCAAATAGGACGCATCCTACGGGAAACCACCACCATCAACGATGAGAAATTAAAGAAGATACCAGATATGGAGCACTCCCTCCAAACGAAGCTGCACCATGGATTCTTGTTCCCGGGCCGGGATGAAATCAAATATACTCGACCATGGCAAGACCCGGCAATGAAGAAGATAAACAGACGCGCCATGGGCAAGTTTAGCGGCGCGTTGTCCGCCTGGAAAGTAAGGGTGAAACATCGGATCATCATCAAAGAGGAACCCTACTCCGAGATTGTAAAGGATAATCCGACAATTTCGGAAGAGCAATTCGAAATATTCAAAAAGGATAGCATTGTAGAAGCTGCCAAAGAAAAGTCAGAGTACATGAAGGGGCTTCAAGAGAGGAACATGGGGTGCCACCACCTCAGAAGCTGTGGTTACGCAGGGAAGAGGCCCATATGGGCCAAGGAGGATGCGAAACGCGAAAGTCTGGGGATCCCAGACCCCTTGGCGGAGTTCACTGTCCCGTAGGAGCGTGACGTCATCAGGGCCCGGTACCTAAGATGAATGGCCACAAGGGTGCTTCACTTATTAAGCCTAATGATGAATGTGGGGCTACATTGGAAAACCCTTGGATCATTGGTAATTCTACTCAAGCACCTTCATCGGACATAGACATTTGTCCATCTTCTGTCAGCAAGTTCATGGCTAAGGAGAATGGAAAAAAGGGTGCAACAATCGATAAGGATGAGGAAGTTATGTCCGGGAAGCGGAAGCGGACCGTTCCCAAGAAATTTGAATCCCCTACGCACTTGACAAGCCCAGCAGGCGTACCAACCGCGGTCAGAGACCCTCCGGTACTACTACCGCTAGTAGAGGTATCATAACTAACTTTCTTAATTTGCTATTTAGTACTAATGCATATAATCACCATTGTTGACGTTCATATTATTTCATGCAACTCTGTTTTCTGATAATGATGTGCCGGAGGTTGTGGCAGACGAGTTGACGCCGGAACTAATTGATGCAGCTGTTTCATTTGTGGAGTTAGCTGCTCGGACCGAGAAGAAGAAGGGAAAAAAATTACTACAGTGAAGGGCGTGGCATATCTCTGACTTCGGAAAGGATTCGACCGGTACTAAAGCATACATGGCTGTCGGACGATGTAAGTACTACTTGCATGTCCTGTTATTAAATTGCTCAATAATCTATTTCACAAGTTTCAACATGTAATGCCCTGATATTCTATGAAGGTTATTGACGCTTATATGGGACATTTGGAGCTGCGCATTGGTCATGATCTTTACCTCTGTCCAGCGTGGAGGTCCAAATTCCTTGTAGATCGTGCTATCGCACGAGACGATCCATTGCCGTCGAGCCGCAACATGGATAGTGATCTGTCCAAAGCTCGAGCAGTTAATAGAGTTAGGGAAGAGTATACTGTGCGTGATAAGGTACTTTATGTTTGTAATTGTTCACTACAGGACATTTCATCAAGTATTTCGTTTGATCCATAATGTTTTGTTGCACTGTAGACGTATATCGCATTGAATATCGGCAATACCCACTGGTTGACCGTGGTAATGCACATGGTCAAGCTAGAATTCCAAGTTCTCGATTCCCTCTATCCTCTGGAGCTGACGGAGAAGATTGTTAAAGCACTGGTAATGTAACCAACATTTGTAGCATTGGTCTTACATATTGTTTTATGATTCTTCGTTAACACTATCCTCTTTACAGCGAATGGCTATAGCACACGATATGCGTGAGGCAAATCTTATTACACCAGGGAAATATCCGGACGTAAGTAAGTGGCCTATCAATGAGTATGACATGCCCCAGCAAGAGGATGGGTGAGTTAATACTACATCATATTGAAACAACGACGCACATGTTCGTATTGCCCACGGCTAATGTTTGCATATATACCAGGAACTCTTGTGGCCTTTTTGTCACAGAATGTCTAGAACATTGGAACGGGGACCAAATGACCCGCGATTTTACCCAGGTATGCTGTTATTTATGTTTGTACACTAGCTAGTATGGTCGTGTAGCAACTTCGGTTCATGTAACTTTTATGTCAATTTTTGCAGGCCTCCGTTGACGCTGGGAGAAGACGTTTCATCGCCAAGTTGATTATGTCACCTTCGAACACACTGGAGTGTGTGAAGAACAAAATTCGTGAAATCGCAAAGAAAAGGCGCGCGCGAAGACTTCATACATCATGCAAGATTGAAGTTTTAGTGGTTTGGATTTAGCCCGGAAGAAGGTTTCGACGGCATGAATATCTTACGGTTTCTATCATTTATGTAATAAACAGGGCATCTCGAATATTGTGACTTATCGATGCTTACACATACATGTGTATGTGTCTGTCAGACAGTTCGCTCGTACAAGACAATTCGGTCGTACCAATAATTTTTTTGCTTCACTTATCAATTGTTCTTGCTTAATATTTTTCTCGTTCTCCATTATTTTTTAATTCTATTTTTCATATTAATATTATTCACATTCTATTTTTCACTTCAAGTGCTCTCCTAAGTTTCATATTAAATTTTTCACATTCTCTACTCTTTTTAAAACTCTATGAAGCTTAGCCTTGTGCCTGAGCTATCTGCATATCATCATCTTGCATAATCTCCTGGTAATTCCCCCTCATCACCTGATTAAGAAAATTCATCATGTCAGCTAAGAAAATATATCGAGCCAAAACGTAATATTACATAGATGGAAACAGAGCGCTCGTTGGCTCTATCGCGTGTTATCTGGCTTAATGTTTTCTATTTTATTTGACAAACCCCTCGCTTTTGTTTATTTTATGTATAAATATGTTTTTGTGTACTCATCATGATGCCAGGCACGGTCCAGGCCTGGACAGCCCATTAGTCCCGGTTCAGTGACGAACCGGGACCCATGGGGGCATACGTCCCGGTTCATGCGCCCAGGGGGCCGGCCGGGCCTCGTGGGGCATTGGTCCCGGTTCGTCTGGACCCTTTGGTCCCGGTTCTAAACACGAACCGGGACCAATGGGCCTCGCTCCTGGCCCACATCCATTGGTCCCGGTTCATGGCTGGAACCGAGACCAAAGGAGGTCCTTTAGTCCCGGTTCCAACCACCAACCGGGACCAATGAGGTGCCTATATATACCCCCTCGCCCGCAAGCAGAGCACTCCACTGCTCTGTTTTTTCTGGCCGGCTAGGGAGGGCTTTGTGGTGCTCTAGCTCACCTCCTATGCACATGAGGTGTTCGATGAAATGCCCGAGCCACACTACTTAAGCTTTCTTCTCTCCAAGCTTAACCTCCAAGCTCCATTTTCCTCAAGATTTGTCTAGGTTTAGCGGTCCGTCACATCCCGTCCCCGTCTTCACCGCCGTCGATCGCCCGCGCCGATCTCGTCGCCGGCACCACCGTGGTGAGCCTCTTGTTCTTATCTTCTTTCTAAAAGAGAAAATTCTTACTTGTATGATTTAGATAGATACTTGTATAATTTTCTTACTTTTATTATTGTTTGTTATTATATAGTGCGATGGTTTTGGTATCCGCCCCCGTCGGCCCTCGTCCTGTCTATGATTCGGATGTGGTATATATTATATTTTATAACTATTTCATTCATTTATTGTTTATGACAATTATGCTGACCAATGTGACATAGATTTTTTTATCTAGGAGGTATGTGAACCGGAAATTCCAACCGACTCTATTGTCGAGAGGTTAAATTTAGTTGAAGAAGAAAACAATTACTTAAAGGAAAAATTGAAAAAATTTGAGGAGGAGAAGATGATATTGGAGTTGCATGTTACGGATGTCGTCGATGATCACAAGATCAAGATGGATGCAATGCGCTTCAAGATTAGAAAGTATAGAAAATATGCCATTCATACCGAGGCTTGGTATCATTATGCCGTTGGATCAATTGTTACCTTGGTTGCGATTATGATCGCATTTGTTGTTGCATTGAAATGTTTTACATAGTTTCAATGTATGGTTTAATTAGATGCTCTGGAGAGCTCTATGTTGTTCAATGAGAACTATGTATGTACTTTGGTTTTAATGTGATGATGAACTTCTATTAATTTGGTCACTTATCTATTCATGATGTTCTGTAATGGTTTTTGACATACTTAATTATATATAATGCACGTAGATGAACCGGCAATGGATGTACGATGACAGACGCACCTCCGAGTACATTAAGGGCGTGCATAATTTTCTCGAAGTGGCTGAGGTAAACAAGCAGAATGGTTTTATGTGTTGTCCATGCCCTATATGTGGGAATACGAAGTCTTACTCTGACCGGAAAATCCTTCACACCTACCTGCTTTATAAGGGTTTCATGCCACACTATAATGTTTGGACCAAGCATGGAGAAAGAGGGGTTATGATGGAAGACAGCGAAGAAGAAGAGGATGATGACAACTATGTGCCCCCTGAATACGGTGATGCTGCAACGGGGGAAGCTGAAGATCAAGAGGAACCAGATGATGTGCCCGATGATGATCTCCGCCGGGTCATTGTTGATGCAAAGAGACAGTGCGAAAGTGAAAAGGAGAAGCTGAAGTTCGATCGCATGTTAGAGGATCAACAAAAAGGGTTGTACCCCAATTGCGAAGATGGCAACACAAAGCTCGGTACCGTACTGGAATTGCTGTAGTGGAAGGCAGAGAATGCTGTTCCTGACAAAGGATTTGAGAAGCTACTGAAAATATTGAAGAAGATCCTTCCAAAGGATAACGAATTGCCCGACAGTACATACGCAGCAAAGAAGGTCGTGTGCCCTCTAGGATTGGAGGTGCAGAAGATACATGCATGCCCTAATGACTGCATCCTGTACCGCGGTGCGTACGAGGATTTGAATGCATGCCCGGTATGTGGTGCATTGCGGTATAAGATCAGACGAGATGACCCTGGTGATGTTGACGGCGAGCCCCCCAGGAAGAGGGTTCCTGCGAAGGTGATGTGGTATGCTCCTATAATACCACGGTTGAAATGTCTGTTCAGAAACAAAGAGCATGCCAAGTTGATGCGATGGCACAGAGAGGACCGTAACAAAGACGGGAAGTTGAGAGGACCCGCTGACGGATCGCGCTGGAGAAAAATCGAGAGAAAGTACTGGGAGGAGTTTGCAGGTGACGCAAGGAACGTATGGTTTGGTTTAAGCGCGGATGGCATTAATCCTTTTGGGGAGCAGAGCAGCAACCACAGCACCTGGCCCGTGACTCTATGTATCTATAACCTTCCTCCTTGGCTGTGCATGAAGCGGAAGTTCATTATGATGCTAGTACTCATCCAAGGCCCTAAGCAACCCGGCAACGACATTGATGTGTACCTAAGGCCATTAGTTGAACAACTTTTACAGCTGTGGAATGGAAACGGTGTACGTGTGTGGGATGAGCACAGACAAGAGGAATTTGACCTGCATGCGTTGCTGTTTGTAACCATCAATGATTGGCCTGCTCTCAGTAACCTTTCAGGACAGACAAACAAGGGATATCACGCATGCACGCACTGTTTAGCTGACACTGAAAGTATATACCTGGACAAATGCAGGAAGAATGTGTATCTAGGGCATCGTCGATTTCTTCCGACCAACCATCAATGTCGAAAGAAAGGCAAGCATTTCAAAGGCGAGGCAGATCACCGGAAGAAGCCCGCCATGCGTACTGGTGATCACGTACTTGCTATGGTCAATGATTTACACGTAATCTTTGGAAAGGGTCCCGGCGGACTATCTGTTCCGAATGACGCTGAGGGACGCGCACCCATGTGGAAGAAGAAATCTATATTTTGGGACCTACCCTACTGGAAAGACCTAGAGGTCCGCTCTTCAATCGACATGATGCACGTGACAAAGAACCTTTGCGTGAACCTACTAGGCTTCTTGGGTGTGTATGGGAAGACAAAAGATACACCGAAGGCACGGGAGGACCTGCAACATTTGCACGAAAAAGACGGCATGCCTCCAAAGCAGTATGAAGGTCCTGCCAGCTACGCTCTTACCAAAGAAGAGAAGGAAATCTTCTTTGAATGCCTGCTCAGTATGAAGGTCCCGTCTGGCTTCTCGTACAATATAAAGGGAATAATAAATATCCCAGAGAAAAAGTTCCAGAACCTAAAGTCTCATGACTGCCACATGATTATGACGCAACTGCTTCCGGTTGCATTGCGGGGGCTTCTACCGGAAAACGTTCGATTAGCCATTGTGAAGCTATGTGCATTCCTCAATGCAATCTCTCAGAAGGTGATCGATGCACAAATCCTACCAAGGCTAAGGAGTGATGTGGCGCAATGTCTTGTCAGTTTTGAGCTGGTGTTCCCACCATCCTTCTTCAATATCATGACGCACGTCCTAGTTCATCTAGTCGACGAGATTGTCATTCTGGGCCCTGTATTTCTAAACAATATGTTCCCCTTTGAGAGGTTCATGGGAATCCTAAAGAAATATGTCCGTAACCGCGCTAGGCCAGAAGGAAGCATCTCCATGGGCCATCAAACAGAGGATGTCATTGGGTTTTGTGTTGACTTCATTCCTGGCCTTAAGAAGATTGGCCTCCCTCAATCGCGGTATGAGGGGAGACTGACTGGAAAAGGCACGCTAGGTGGGGACTCAATAATATGTAGGGACGGGCATTCTTGGTCTCAAGCACACTACACAGTTCTATAGAACTCTACCTTGGTGACCCCGTATGTCGATGAACACAAGAACATTCTGCGCTCCAAACACCCGGAGCAGTGTGACGACTGGATTACATGTGAACACATCAGGACTTTCGGCAGTTGGTTGGAAACACGTCTCAGAGGTGACAACACTGTTTCTGATGAGCTGTACTCGTTGTCCAGGGGACCATCTTCGACTGTATTGACTTACAAAGGATACGAGATAAATGAGAATACATTTTACACGATCGCCCAAGATCAAAAGAGCACCAACCAAAACAGCGGTGTCCGCTTTGATGCAGCAACCAAGAGGGGAAAGGACACATATTATGGTTACATAGTGGAAATATGGGAACTTGACTACGGACATGATTTTAAGGTCCCTTTGTTTAAGTGCAAATGGGTCAATATGTCAGGAGGCGGGGTACAGGTAGACCCACAGTACAGAATGAAAACAGTCACTACAACAGGAACCCCTCTTTAGCAACGCATTGTTGCGTTGCCAAATGTCCATATATGCGTTGCTCAGGTCTACACCAACAGATTAGTATTCGTTGCCGTTGCCGTTGGTGGCGTTGGAAGGGTCTATAACAACACATATAATTGTGTTGGTAATCGGTGTGTAGAAGCGTTGCACGATAGCAACATATCTATCTATAGCCTAACAAAACTTCGTATACGTTGCTGATTACCCTACACAAACTAATTTTCAATGCGTCGCTTCCATGCATATGTACATAGCATGAACAATTACTGGTACTTTATATATTACGAACAATAGTGTGAGGAGCAGCAATCCACTAAATAGAAATATTTCATATATTTAATCAACTCGGTTGCATTACATGGAACACAATCTGAAAAAGATATTACATGATCTCCTATATATTAACCATGAAAAGGACATTCTAGAACGTAAATGTAAAACTATCTTGTAGTAGCCCCATTCTCCACCTTTATATCAACAACTTAGTTATGCAGCATCTTTATCTTCATCTCCCTTCATGCAGGATGCCAAGCTTCTGTATGAACTTCCTTCAGACGCCTTCTTTGACATTGCTATAGGATGAACCACCACCACCCTGCCCATCATTCAATACTAGAACTGACCAGCAAAACGTCACTGCAATAGATTAAATAAAAAGAATAAAAATTCATTGTGAGGAGATGGAAGCCGCATGTAAAACTTAAATATTCTGGGATTGATCATTTATCGAAGGAAGGCACACAATAGTTCAGTGTATTGTAAATGACCAATACAAATCCTTATTGTTCCTTATTCCTAGCAGAGGCTCAATTTAATTGTAAGAAGAATGTAATAACTATGAATTGGGCATGCCACTCTGTTAAGAACTATTAAAGTTTGTCCCCCCAATCTTTTTCTTTTCTTATGCCATAGGTCGAAAGCCAAACATACATTAGGACCATATATCTAACATATAGACATGCATGTTGTAATGAACATAGTTCCCTCTTAGTACAAAAAAGGAAGCCTCATCCTAAGATCAAAGATTAGACACGTTAAGGCATCTAGATTATAGTATACACAAAAATTGTAAGTTGTATACTCTGAGTGGTTAATTGCAACTTTAAGATAGCCACACACACTTTTATTTTGTTGTCCATACAACTAAATAAAGAGTAACTTGAACTATCCTCACAAAAAGAAAACTTGAAATAAGATAATGGAAACTGATTGTGTCATATAACTTACATGCAGATGTGCATTTCGTTCCACAAATCTTCTACAGACCAACAAAAATCCCTTTGGTAACATCATATATGGGTAGATGGAAATATAGTTCATGGAGATAATTTTAAGAAACTTGTTTTCTGTGTATTTTGTCGACGGTTCCTCAAGGTAAGTCTAAAGCAACCCACATTCGGGTATCCAGTGATAAGTTCAACAGAAGTCTCAGACAATGAACATCTCAATGTAGAATTTCTATCTAAACTGTTTCTATATTATAAGCACCTTTCAAAAAAGTTAAGCCAGAAATGCAAAATCGAGCTCGAACTCCAGGTAGCTCTTGATCTGAAACATCCATGTGGAAAAAGATTGGTGAAATCACCATATTTGAGCATTTTATACTACTAGTGTTTATATTATGTGGTTTGTAGGTTTTCGTCTCTAAACTTTCTACCTAGAAACCTTCACCAGTAACCTTGTGTGATATTTTTTTCTATCTTCAAATGAACTTTTTCTTCTAAATTTGCAGTTCAACATGAAACTCACTACCTATAGTACAATACTCGAGCAATAAAAAATAAATCGTTCAACAGTTTTGACGTGACGACTTTCGTTTTCAGACTATATATATCAGTAAGTAACAATTTTTTTTGCCGGGGAGGAAATAACTAATCTGGTGTTCTTGTAATCTTAAACTATGGTTTGCTATCTTAGTAATATTAACATTGTAATTGTTCGAACTGTTCACATTATATTCAAGTTCTAGATGATTTTGATACAAATAAGCTAACCATCCCCTTAAAAAGTAACCATATTTTCATTTATATTGAAGGGAATTATAAAATTTTGTCTGCTGCTTGAGCAGACAGTTCTTTCTTTGTTAGGAAAAAAAACTGTCGTAGAGTCTAAAATAGATGACCTACAGTATAAGAAATAAGGTCGGCGTTTGCAACATATTGGGTTCTATACAGATCAGTCCAAACATACTGAATTGACTCATCCTCATATCCTGACAAACTGTTCTCAAACAGAGTATATTGAAGCATGTCAATTAGTAGATTGAAGTGTGGTTTGAAAGAGAATGGAAAAGGATCAACACTACTATGTAGTGAACGCTCCACAAAAGTTTCAAGCACACCATACCTTGCATTGCATTGATGCATTGCCGAGAATTAAAGCATTACTCTGGTTCTCTGCAAGAGCACGCCTTTACAGCAAGCTAGAGGCCGACACCTGTAACCACACTGGATCGATCGTACTCAGCCCTTACTTTAACCTAGCTGCAAGTGTCTCCTCCACACCCACGTGTGTCTCGCCTCGTCATACTCACCTCCGGTACAACGGCCACCGTTGCCCCTCTAGGATAATTGTTTCCAGCAGACAACAAGCCACCTGCGATCTGATGTTCTGATACTACCACTTTAAGTCCTCCGCCTCTCCGTTTGACAACATCCTGCGCGCATATCATTCCCTGAAAGATATAGCCATCTTGTCGGTTATGTTTTCTAGGGGACTAATGAAAGACGCCAAGCTGCATGAAAAATAATCATACATTGAAATTAATTAACAAGAAGGGAAAACGATGTGAGCTGTAACATATAATGAACATTGTTGTATGTAATGCGATACATAGACATGAACGATGCATACACACTCTGTTTCTTATTGTCGCGGTTTCAAACAGAGCCATACATGGTGGCATTACTACGAGAGAGGGATAGAGGTATACAAGTAAGCGCTCGGTGTTATACAATCTCAAAGGCAGGAGGAAAAGGGAGGGGACAAACCGTCATGTTAGGCTTTCTCTGATTTACAAAGTGCAGTGACATTGATGCCCGTGCAAACGAGCGCTGGCAGCTGTGGATCAGGATGACCGATCAAGGTAGCGCCAATCGTTGTCATGATGCCCGGCAAAGAATCCGCCTTGGCCTGCCACACAAAGAACCAAATAATGTATGAGAATTGAGAAGAGCAGGTCAGAGGGGTAGTTGCTTGCTGAACCGTCAGCATCGTCGGAGTCGAGATTGCTCAGGTAGAGCAGCAGCACCACCAAGGCCGAGCAGGGAGGGGCGCGTGCCAAGACATGGCGTGGGGAAGTAGGGCGGCAAACCAAAAGAGGCACAGGCGCTGGCGACCTGCGGCAACTAGGGTTGCTGCGGGCTGCAGGTAGGGGCGCGGACAACATCGCCATGGCTTGGGATCGGGGGAGGGCAGTGAGGGCTAGCCATTCTGTTGAGTGGCGGCGCAGCAAGCGCCAGATCTAGCCAGAATCAGCGGTGGTGGCGGCAGCGTTGTGTTTATGGAGAGAAGAGATTTGGCTGGGCTGCGTGCTACTTGGACGGAGGAGGTAGAGATAATGTGGAGCTTTTTTCTGTGGATAATGTGAAGATGGGTACGGGGAGGTTAGTAAATCATGGGAGGTGGGAGGTGGGAGGTGGGAGGTGGGACGTTGACCCAACAACACATAGGTATGATTCGTTGGTAGCCATGCGTTGTTGTATGGGGGGTTTTGTTGTAGTGAGTGGATCTGAACAATCTTGGGTACACAGACGAACCATTCGTCCTAGCCAATGATGTGGCGCAGGTTTTCTATGTGAAGGACATGTCTACCAAACCGAGAAAAAGAAAAGATAAGGAAGCTAATACATCATACGACGAGCCAAAGCGCCATATAGTTCTTTCAGGAAAAAGAGACACCGTGGGATTGGAGGGCAAGACAGACCTGTCTGAAGATTATGAAAAGTTTCATGAAATTCCTCCCTTCAAAGTCAAGGCTGACCCAAGCACCCTGTTAAGCGATGAAGAATATCCATGGTTACGGCGCAATAAGCAAAGGACACAAGCGAAGAAAAAGTGAAGACTTTCTCTCCACAACTATTATGATGATGCCTTTGATCTAGAATATCACTGCAGTTACATGTGAAGAAATGAAATGCCTTTTGTAACAGACGAGCTTCCGTATGAAACCCTGATACTTCGAAAGAGATTGTCCGTTTTGTACACGAAGTCCATCCAGTTTTTGCCGTAACCATCTCAACTTTTTAGCACATGCTATGTGGGTGAAATGATGATACCATGCCAACTTTCAACCTTTTCAGAGTTCATTTGAAGTGCTTTTCTATTTCAGGGTCATATAGCTCAAAAAATCAGTAAATGCATGAAAAATAACAAATGAAGTCAGAAAGGGTTAAAAATTGATGATGTGGCTTTGAATGCTGCATTTTGAACACACAAAAAGTCTGGAGTTCAAATAAGTTCAAAAAAATGAAATCCCTTTGTAACAGACGAGTTTCCGTATGAAACCCTGATACTTCGAAAGAGATTGTCCGTTTTGTACACGAAGTGCATCCAGTTTTTGCTGTAACCCTCTCAACTTTTTAGCACATGCTATGTGGGTGAAATGATGATACCATGCCAACTTTCAACCTTTCCAAAATTCATTTGTAGTGCTTTTCAATTTCAGGGTCATTTAGCTCAAAAAAATCAGTAAATGCATGAAAAATATCAGATGAAGTCAGAAAGGGTTGAAAATTGATGATGTGGCTTTGAATGGTGCATTTTGAACACACAAAAAGTCTGGAGTTCAAATAAGTTCAAAAAAATGAAATCCCTTTGTAACAGATAAGTTTTCGTCCGAAACCCTGATACTTCGAAAGAGATTGTCCATTTTGTACACGAAGTGCATCTAGTTTTTGCCGTAACCCTCTCAACTTTTTAGCACATGCTATGTGGGTGAAATGATGATACCATGCCAACTTTCAACCTCTTCAGAATTTTTTTTGTTTGAAACTTTAATAGAAAACTAAAATAACAAAATCTATTTTTGATTAAAACAGACATTTCAAATAACCTAAAAATTACCAAATTGAATTTAATGATAAAACACAGTAATATTAAATAGCAGGAAAAACAATCACTCAAAAATCTATTTTTATAGTAAAGTTATTCACAAACTAGTGATTCACACAAATTTCAAAAAATTCAAATTTAAACTATTCAAATTG
This sequence comes from Thinopyrum elongatum, assembly GCA_011799875.1. Classification (NCBI taxonomy): domain Eukaryota; kingdom Viridiplantae; phylum Streptophyta; class Magnoliopsida; order Poales; family Poaceae; genus Thinopyrum; species Thinopyrum elongatum. The sequence goes on from CM022301.1 coordinate 622,878,851, forward strand.
GAAAACTAATGACACTAACAGAAAGTTTATAATTTTTATTACCTAAAAGCAAAAAGAATCACTGAAAAATAGTAAGTATTTTGCTGTAAGTAGAAACAAAATAAAATAAATAAAGCAAAAAAGAGAACAAAAAAACTGGAAAAAAATATAAAAAAATGCCACCTACTGGGCCACCACGGCCTGAATACGACTAGAAACCCAACCATGGGCCAGGATTCAGGCCCGCAGCAGGCCCAGTAGACCCACAGGCGAGCAGTGACAGATTAGGCCCGAAAGCCTGCAGTTGAGAGGAGCTCGAGAGTGTGGGCGCAGCAGCGCTTATAAACCACTCTCGAGCACTCTCAACTAGTGAGGTGGGACTAAACATCCCACCGCACTGCGCCAGCGTAGGGCCTTTGGTCCCGGTTGGTAGCACCAACCGGGACCAAAGGGGTGCGTTGGTACCGGTTCGTGGCACCAACCGGGACCAATGCCCCCCTTTAGTCCCGGTTGGTGCCACCAACCGGGACCAAAGGTCTCTGTTTCCCGCCCTTTGGGCTGCTGAAAACTGACCTTTGGTCCCGGTTCATGGCACCAACCGGGACTAAAGGGGGGATTTGGTCCCGGTTGGTGCCACGAACCGGGACCAATGCTCTAGCTATATAAGGTAGCACTTAGAAATTTTCAGTCCCAGTTCATCCCCCCCCCCCCGACGCCGCGCCGAACAGCCCTCGCCCTCGCCGACGCGCTCTCCTCCCCGAGCCCTCACCGACGCACCCTGGCCGACGCGCCCTCGCCCGGCCACGCGCGCCCCTGTGCCCCGGCCCGCCCCCGTCGTCGCCGTCGCAGTCGCCGTCTTCGTCCCTGACCCCACGCCCCTGCCCCTGCCGGCCTGCTGCCCCGCCCCGAGCGCACCCGGCCGCACGCGCCGCTGCCCCGGCCCGCCCCCACCGTGTGAGCCGCCGCCCCGGCTATGTGTTTTTTTATATATGTTGATATTTTTTATATGATGAAAATTGTTTTGTTCATATATAATGTATATATATATATATGTATGTGGCTATGTATGAATGGATGTTCATAAAATTGTTTTGTTCATATATGTATTAATTGTTTTGTTCATAGCATTTTTTTTATATGATGAATTTTTTTTCATAGCATTTTTCATAGCCATATATATGTATGTATGTATGGATGTTCATAGAATTTTTTTTATATGTATGTGGCTATATGTATGTCGTTGTCGATATAGCCCCTCCCCGATAACTTCGACATGAGGGGGGGGGTCGATATACCCCCTCCCCGATAACATTTTTTTTCTAAGTTACTAAGGTAAAATATTCACCCCCCTCTCGATATACCGGGCGACCAACTCTTGAGGCCACCCAAACCCTAGAAAAAAAGCATTGTCGATCTCCTACCCCCTCCCGCCCCTATCCGACAAACTCTCGAGGCCACCCAAACCACTAGAAGATAACTCCGGTAACTTCGACATGAGGGGGGACGTCGATCAACCCCCTCTCGCCCGAACAAGTCTATGTATCATTTTATATCGCGGTGGACATATATCAAAGTTTGATCATATGTCAAAGTTTGAATTTTGACATATGCAACATTTGATCATATATCAAAGTTTGACCATATGTCAAAGTTTGAATTTTGACATATGCAACATTTGATCATATGTCAAAGTTTGAATTTTGACATATATAGATTTATCAAGAATGCCCCCATTATGGATGTGCACAAGTTGATCCAAAAATTTTCTGATCTCATCTATATATATATTCTTCTATATGTCATGTTGTCTATCAAAGTATTGAAGAAATCCATGGCTTCATCATTAGCCGGAAGTAACAGGCGTATGATGCTACGAAGCTCTTCAAAGTTGTTTTGGAACGGAGCTCCGGATAGAATAATTCGCTTTTTGGTACGAATTTCAGCAAAGGCCTTCCAAATAGTGATATTCGGAAGGCTCTTGCTGAACTTCGTACGAAAAAACTAATTATCCTATCCGGGACTCCGTTCCAAAACAATTTTGCAGAGCTTTGTACCATTATGCGCCTGTTACTTCCGGCTAATGATGAAGCCATGGTTTTCTTGAATCCTTTGACACTGACAACGTGACATATAGAAGGGTAGATGAGATCAGGAAAAATATGGACCATTTTCTGCACATCCAGAATGGCGCCATTTTGTTAAATCCCTTGTTTGACATTCATGAGAGAGGCGGTCCGGATGTCGGACATTCATGAAAGAACTCCGGTAACTCTTCAACATGAGGGGGGACGTCGATCAACCCCCTCTCGCCCGACCAAACCCTAGAAGCGTCGAGGCCACCCCAAACCCTAGAAGTGTTGCCAAGGCCACCCCAAACCCTAGAAGCGTCAAGGCCACCCAAATTTACCAAGTTAAAAGAGCGTTGTCGAGGCCACCCCAAACCCTAGAAGCGTTGTCGAGGCCACCCCAAACCGTAGAAGCGTCGAGGCCACTAATTAATATTCCTTATTGTGATTAGCTAGCTAGGTCTATGTTTGCCACTAATATATCCATCTCTCATGTTTGTATATTAATTGTCATGTTGTAATATTTGCAGAAACTATGGATCAACAAAGAGACTTGGAAACAGAAAAGTTGTTGGGGGACATCATCCTCGGCGGAGGTGATGTCTTGTCGTATCTCAACGACACGGATTGTCTGGAAGGAGAGGGTGAAGGCTCCAGTGATCGAACAATGGAGGAGGAAGGACATGATCATGATGGCTCCGGTGACCGAATGCTGGAGGAAGAAGGAGACCATGATGATGGCTCCGGTGATCGAACGGAGGAGGGAGCTATTGCAAAGTCCGGCGAGGTATATATATTAATTAAGCCTGTGCTGACTAGCTAATTGATGCATTAATTGTTTTGGTATGTACATATATTAACTCTTCTTTCTTCTTTTAAAGCCCTCCGGATCGAGCCAAACTTTGGTAACGAGACGAGGCTCGAAGAAAAGGTTGCGTCAGGATGAAAGGTTCACGATCACAGCAATCGCGAACGATGGCCAGCCGATTGAACCGAGGTGGACCAAGGATGCATTTTCAGCTCAGTGCGGAGCTATTGTTAGGGACAGCATCCCGATCAGCATCAAGCTATGGAATGAGCCTAAGAAGAACGAAGACCCTCAAGTTTCTTATGTCACCGATAGACAGAAAGATGATCTTTGGACCTCGCTGAAGGCAAATTTCACCCTACCGCCAGAGGAGGATCCGGATAAGCCAGTTATAGAGCCATTGGTCAAGGCGTGTGCTCTTAAGAAGATGGCAGATCTATTCAGGAGGTGGAAGAATGAGTTGAAATCAACGTTTGTCGACAAAGGGAAGACTCCAGAATTCACCGACCGATTTGAGAAGATAAGAGATCACTGGCCCGCATTTGTGGCCTACAAGACATCGGACAAGAGTAAGAAGATGTCAGAGACAAATAAGATAAATGCTGCAAAGAAGAAGTTTCACCATCGCACGGGGTCAGGTGGCTACCTCAAAGCTCGGCCGCTATGGGACAAAGCTGAGAATGACCTGCGATGATGCGAAGATTCCATGAGTGGTACATGGACACCTGCAGCGAGTCTGGGAAGGATACATTGACGCTGAGAGTTAAAGAGGAGCACGACCTCGTTGGAATTGATCTGTTATCTGTTCCATTTGACGAGTTCTTCCAGTTTTTCAATCAAAAGGCCCTCGATAAAATAATCGTCACTTGCTACTGTCTGTAAGTACTACTTCTGTAATTAAGTCTCTAGATATAGCTCAGCTCTTTCATTGCATGTATATATAATTATCCTCACTATATTATGCAGATTGAAGATCGTCGAATGCAGAAAAGCACAAATCTATGATATTGGGTTCATTAACACAAATCTCATAGATGAATGGACGGTTAAATATAATGCCAAAGAAACCGAGGCCAACTTGCTACAATCGTTGCTTCGAAATCAAAACAAAGATAAAATACTCTTTCCTTACAACTTCAAGTAAGTGTTACTGTCTTGTGCATATTCGGTTTCTCTTATTACTCGAGGTTATAGTAATGTAATTGATGAGTTATGCATGCGTGCGCAGCTTCCACTTTATTCTCCTAGAGATTAAGCTTGAGCAGGGACTAGTAACCGTCTTAGACTCGAGACGAAAAGATCCCAAGGAGTATGCGGCCATGACTAAAATGCTCGAGAAGTAAGTTCAATCGATCGTTATCGCACCATATCGGCAACTTTGTTCATTTCCTGATATCAAGTAATTGTTTTCTTTGTCTGGTAGGGTTTGGAAAGAGTTCACCGCTAAAGCTCCGGGACTGCCGGGGAGCTCCGATTTACACACCCGAAAGTAAGTACTACTAGCTAGTTCCGCGCATCTCCCATTGATTCTAGCTAGTTTCATCAATACCATTTAGCATGCTTGCTTATCAGTTTGATTGACCTCTATTTCCTGTAAAGTGGTTGTGGCAGGAAGGCGGGACTGATTTTTGTGGATACTACATTTGCGAGTTCATCCGCCACACGACCTGTGAGCGGGGCTACTCTGAAAAATAATATGACGTGCGTAAGCAATAATATTCACAATTTTATTTTATTACCATCATTTGTGTTGAGTTTCATTCATATATATGTATTGACCCCCTTCTTCAAATTAGATGTGGCAGATGCGGGATGAACTCCTACCACAAGATCGCATAAAAGCAATTCAAGAGGAATTGGCGGGATTCTTTCTTGACCACGTCATCAATAAAGACGGAGAATATCATGTGGAACTTGACATCAGATGTTAGCGATTGTACGAGATCTTATATTGTATATATGTAGCTAGTAGCGTCGGATAGATATACGAAAACTTGTTGTTCGACCAATCTCATGGAGAAGAAGGAGGTCGATCACTTCTCTCTGTATATATATGTTCATGACGATCTTGTATACTTAATGGTTTCCTTCATTTCCTTACTAGCTAGCGTGTCGCGAGTTCTCTCTATACGTATAGTACGTAGCGTCGACCAAGCACGGAGATAAGAGAGGTCACTTCTCTCTATTACCTAGCTAACACAATATATGAAACCCCTAAACTAACCCTACAAAACCCCCAAAACCCCCAAACCCCACCCCACCCCCCCCTTCAAAAAAAAACAAAAACCCCAGCCCCTGAACTGCTGACGCGTGGATGCTTTTTGGTCCCGGTTGGTGCTACCAACCGGGACAAAAGGCCCTCCTGCCTGGGCAAGCCGCAGCGGCCACGTGGAGCCCCATCTGTCCCGGTTCGTAGACGAACCGGGACTAAAGGTATTGGGCTTTAGTCCCGACCCTTTAGTCCCGGTTCCAGAACCGGGACAAATGGGCCTCTGGAACAGGGACAAATGGGCCTTTTTCTACTAGTAGCCTTGTGCCTGAGCTATCTGCATATCATCATCTTGCATAATCTCCTGGTAATTCCCCCTCATCACATAATTAAGAAAATTAGTCATGTCAGCTAAGAAAATATATCAAGCCAAAACATAATATTACATAGATGGAAACAGAGCGCTCGTTGGCTCTATCGCGTGTTATCTGGCTTAATGTTTTCTATTTTATTTGACAAACCCCTCGCTTTTGTTTATTTTATGTATAAATACGTTTTTGTGTACTCATCATGATGCCAGGCACGACCCATCTAACCACGTGAGGGGCCCGGCAGGCGGCCTATCGTGTCGGCAGGGCTACACCGGCCCATTTGGCCAGGTTGACATCTATCTTTCCCCTTTTCTAGTTTCCCTTTCCAAATCGCTAGCCCTCTCTTTCCCTTTGCCCCTCCAAATCTCGACGGCGAAAGCATGACAGCGAGGTGGGCATCCGGTGGCGGCGGCTACAGCGAGAAGAGCGGTGGCGACCACAAGTTAGGTGGAACCCTGGGTCTTGGAAGCAGGGGGCGGATTCAGTGGCACAGGAGGCAGCGGCGGCGGATCCAGTGGAACAGGGGATGGGGGTTTCCTGGGCGGCGGTGGGCCGGGAGAACCGACGGCTAGGGTCTCTTCAGTGCTACACTTTGGTGGCAATAAGGTAAGTTCTTTACCATTGTTCTTTACATCCCAGCATTTTTGCCCACAATTCATGACCTGTGGCCCTGAGAAGCTCCATCTATGTGGTCATCAGGAAACTCCTGCTGGCCGTGTCTGCATAGATGCAGAGAATTTTGGCAGCCGATTCTTGGGATGTGGGTTTGAGGTTAGTCTACTGTGCATGATCTTCAAAGTAGTACTGCTATTGCGGTCAAGCTGCAAAAAAGTTCAGTGTTTACCACTTGCAGTGACAAGTTCAGTTATAAATTGACTTGAATTGCTCATGATTTATTTAGGATGCTATCACTTGTGATTATGTTGAATGGGTTTATGGGGAGTGGGATAGCAAAGCAAAGTCAGTCATTAAGTATCTTGCCTTGAAGAACAAGAAACCGAAGACTAAGATTACAAAATATGAAGCAGAAATTAAAAGGAATGAGAAGGAAAAGAGAGCAATGGTTAAGATGCAGAAGGAAATATTGCTCTATAGGGATAGGATTTTAGGATTTGGAGGTCCGCTGTATCTTGGCTTGTTTGCCATTATGATTGGTGTCATAGTTAGCAAGTAGATTGTTCACAAAGTTTGATGTACTACCTAGTCATGTATTGCTGATGTCTACTACGCAACTTTATTCTTGTAGACTCATGTTGGGCCTCCAAGCGCATAGTTTTGTAGGACAGTAGCAATTTTCCCTCAAGTGGATGACCTAAGGTTTATCAATCCGTGGGAGGCGTAGGATGAAGATGGTCTCTCTCAAACAACCCTGCAACCAAATAACAAAAAGTCTCTTGTGTCCCCAACACACCAAATACAATGGTAAATTGTATAGGTGCACTAGTTCGGTGAAGAGATGGTGATACAAGTGTAGTAATGATAGTAGATATTGATTTTTGTAATAGGAACAATAAAAACAGCAAGGTAGCAATTGAAAAAACGGAGCACAAACGGTATTGCAATGCTTGAAAATGAGGCCTAGGGTCCGTACTTTTGCTAGTGCAATCTCTCAACAATGCTAATCTAATTGGATCATATAACCATCCCTCAAAGTGCGATGAAGAATCAATCCAAAGTTCCTATCTAGTGGAGAACTTAAGAAGAAATTGTTTGTAGCTATTCTTTCCGATCGATCTATCCAAGAGTTCGTACTAAAATAACACCAAGTTATCCTTTCCGATCGATCTATCAAGAGTTCGTACTAAAATAACACCAACTTATTATTTCCGATCGATCTATCAAGAGTTCATACTAAAATAACACCAATGCAAATTCAGATTCATAATACTCAATCCAACACAAAGAAGCTCAAAGAGTGCCCCAAGATTTCTACCGGAGAAACAAAAGACGAGAACGTGCATCAACCCCTATGCATAGATTACCCCAATGTCACCTCGGGAATCCGCGAGTTGAGTGCCAAAACATATCTCAAGTGAATCTATATAATACCCCATTGTCACCACGGGTATTCATATGCAAGACATATATCAAGTGCTCTCAAATCCATAAAAGTATTCAATCCGATAAAACGAAATCTCAAATAGAAAACTCAATTCATCACAACAAGATAGAGAGGGAGTCAAGAATACCCCTAGGAAATTGGGGGTGCTCTTGATTTTGGTGTTTGAAGATCTTTTTTTTTCGATGCTTGAAGATCTTTTTTTTTCGATGCTTGAAGATCTGTGTCGACTCTTGAGTGAAATTCGTGGGTGACAACTCCTCTTCCTCATCTAGCTTATATTTACTTGTTTGTGGCCCATTCATGTTTGTCGACTCTTCTTATCTTAAGCTGGCCGACTAGAGCCCTGCTTCAAGCACCAAAATCAAAATCAAGTGTGGCGGGCACTTACTTGTAGTACGTGGCCTGGCCACTCACTACCACTTGCAACGCACACCCTATAAGACACCATTCATCACCCTAGCAGTTTGTACAACACCAAGAGAGAGCACTTGCCAATCACTCACTCGACCTCAATGAATCCCATGGCCAAATGCTGCCTACTGCTCCTCTTCTTCTTGGCATTTCTCTTGCCCGAGGCGCACGCGACTTCGTGCCACCCCGACGACCTTCGTGCGCTGTAGGACTTTGTTAGGAACCTCAGCGGCGGGGGTGTCCTCCTCCAGGCCACGTGGTTCGGCGCCACATGCTGCAGCTGGGAAGGTGTGAGCTGTGATGCCGCCAGTGGCCGTGTCACGGCACTGCGCCTCCCCAGGCGTGGCCTTGTGGGGCCCATCCCAGGAACCTCCCTTGCAGGCCTTGCGCGGCTCGAGGAGCTCGACCTTGGCTCCAACAACTTTCAAAACATCTCAGGGGTACTCACCGTGCTGCGTGGGTGCCAGAACCTCACCACGCTGATTCTCACCAAGAATTTCGGTGGTGAGGAGCTACTAGGCAATGGTATTATTGGCGGGTTCAAGAGCCTCGAGGTGCTGGCCCTTGGTGATTGTGCTCTCAAGGGCAATGTTCCGGAATGGTTGTCTCAATGCAAGAAAATGGAGGTGCTTGATTTGTCTGGCAACCAATTGGTGGGCACCATCCCATCGTGGATTGGTGAGCTTCACCACCTTTGCTACTTGGATCTCTCAAACAATTCATTGGTTGGCGATGCACCTAAGAGTTTGGCACTGCTAAAGGGGCTCGCCCCTGATGGGCGTTCACCGGGCATGGTTTTCACTAACATTCCATCGTATGTGAAGCATAACAGAAGCACACTCGGACGCCGACTTAACGAGCTCCCAAATGTCATCACAGGGACCAACAACTTTGTAACATCTGGGAGCAACAATGTTTTATCCGGGAATGACAACAGAGTCATATTTGGGGATGAAAACACCGTATCTGGGAACAACCATGCTATATATGGGGATGAGAACACGGTATCTGGGAACAACCATGTCGTATCTGGGAGCAAGCATGTTGTATCCGGGAGTAGGCATGGCGTAACTGGGAGAAGTAGTGTGGTATCTGGGTTCAACAATGGCGTATCTGGGATCAACCATGTTGTATCAGGGAGTAACAATGTCGTATCCGGGAGCAACAATGTTGTATCTGGGATGAACCATATTGTGTCTGGAAACAACAAAGTAATAACATGAGGTTAATGATTTTATAAGAGAGAGGAGGGAGGGGGAGAGATTATGCCTAGTATCCGAGGCCGATGAGATGGTTCAATAAATAAGGTACATAAGTTGCCACACAAGATGTGCCCTATGCCTCGTATAAGTCGTAGTAAGTATATGTATTGTAATAGTATGGTTTGGTTTTTATGCTAAGTTTTATTGTGTATCGAGAAGACGCGATCTTGAGTGGTTTGTTTGTTTTAATTATTTGAGCTCTGATCTCTAATATATTAATTAGATTAGATAATTCCTTGCGACCTGGGCGGTGTTGTTTGCTTTGTACTTTGCTTTGATCCATACACCAAAACAAGGTAGCAGCAGCAGCATGTCCACGCCTTCAATATTCTTCTTGGGAAAACCAGTAGAAGTATTACGATCAATCACTATCCGTCATATTCATATCAGCTCCAGAGCTGCTACAGCCACGCATATTCATATGAGCTCCAGAGCTGCTGCAGCCACGCAGAAACCAGTGAAAACCAGGTTGATACTATATTTTGAAGTTTTAAAAAATGCTATAAAAATGCACGATATGTCGAAGAGATGCTTTCTATAGACATGTTAAATTCCAAGTTAAAACACATATTTATCAACTAGGACCAACAACTTAAGCATCTCCCAAATGTCATAACTAGGACCAACAACATTGTCAGATCTAGAAGGAACAATGTTGTATCCAGGAACGACAACACTATCATATTTAAGAATGGCAATGCCAAGTCTGGGAGCAACTATGTCATCTATGGGATCAAGCATGCCGTATCAAATTTTTTGAGTTTCCTGTCCCCTATCTGTAATTCTATTCCAAATTGGTTTTTGAAGCAAACGACAATCCGGGCAGTAGCAGCTGGTGGTGAGTTTTTTAGTTTCCTGCCCCCTATTTGTAATTCTGTTCCAAATTGAGGATAAATATTGATTGACTAATTGAATTCTAGAATGATGTATTGTAGTATGCATTCTTTTTATTTGAGCAAAGGTGAACATTTTGAGGCTTTCTAAGCTGGAACTGCAGCACCTGTTAGATGCTTGCAAATGGATACATTAAGAATTCAGGAAACCAAGTATTAGGTAGCCGCTCAAACTTATCGATATGAAGTATACCTTTACAAAAAATACATTGTATGAAGACTAAGATGCCTTCTTCAATTCTAACTTGTATTCAATGTTTCACGTGTTATATATTCCTTTGGTGAAGTTCTCCAGCCAGTATAGTAGAATAAATCAGCCGTAAATCGCATTTCCTATAAAGTTTTGCTGCTGAGTGATCTGTTTTTGCATGTCTATTACTTGCATATTTTGAAAAACCGGGCATACGGCTTCCCTGAAGGAATATCATATCTTTATGAACTTTTTTGTTTACCAGTAATGCTTGCATGCTTGATCTTTTCTTTGATAAAATATCACACCGGATGCAAGGGGGCATTATCTAATGTGCAATGGAAATAGGTCTTACCATTAAGTAGTATAAGTATCATAAGGCAATGGTGGGGTATTGATTACAAGACACAATCAGATGGCGATCTTTGTCATTTGAGAAATACAAGAAAAAAACATTTGCTACTTCTCTAGTTTTCATGGATGGTTGGATTTTGGGGTGCATGTGTTGTTTCAATAATGACATAAATTTGGTTGGCTCAAGAATTATTTGTTGACGAACTGTCGGATGCTCGGTTCAGTTTAAAATATCATGCCATGTGGCTTTCACTGTTTATGGCCGCATCAAGGATCAAAAGAGGGCATGTCAATTAATTTGTTGGCATGTTGTCTCTAAGCCTATAGTAATCCCACTCTCTCTTGCATTTTCCGCTATTTAAAACTTTTACATTCACTTTTGTTATGTAAGTGCAAGTACAAATAGTGACGAGCTTTCACTCTTGCTAGGGCTCCGGTAGTAAATGCATCATGAGATGGGTAGTGATGACCTGATATACATCACCGATTATACATTGTTCAGCAAACACATCTTCGACTTTGTGTTTGACTTATTCTTATTCAATCTTACTTTTTCATTTGCCTCACATCAGAACTGGAAACATCAAAATTGACACTTGGATATAAGCAAGACCATGAATTATGTCAACTTTAGTGCTCTATAATTAGAAGTGACTCTTCTGCAATTTTTGATAACACAGGTTGAGGCGAGAATTGTAAGGATCCAGGTAGAATGATGCTTGATCTCCTATTAGAGCAGCCTGGGCTTCCAAAGGCCATTTACCGTCAAAGGGGATACTTACAGAACACGACGAGTAACCATTCTTTTCAACACCACTGTCCAAAACAGCGCTGTCCAACCCAAATGTCGATTACTTGTGTTTGCTCTCCCAATGAGACAATGGCGGAAGATTCTGCCGCTTTGAGGCCATTAGGTACATGGAAAATGCCACAAACACTATGGCGAAGGATCTGAAATACACACGGCTGGACAAATGTAACGAGACTTTGGTTATCTAAGGCTCAGACTCAATTAGGCATTTGACATGATAGACAAGCTTGCTAAAGGTTACTTATATGATGTGAGATACATGTCCTCCTTTTCAGATCAGCTTCATAGTGTGATAGCAGATGCCTTTCCTCCTACTTGTGACATGGATAAATCGACGAAGTAGATGGTTATTAATATCGAATTGGTGGGGCATAATCTTAAGGACATAAGCTGCCACTAGCTACTGTGGTGTTTTGTGAACTGTTGTCGGATTGTCCTGCTCTAAGAATTATATGACATTCTTTATGTTGACTACATATTAGTTGCGCTGATGCACTGCTGGAGCTTTAGCAGAACTATATAAGATTCTTATCTCGGAACGCCACACTATTAGGGAAAACCTTATACATAGAATCTTACCAGAAGCGCGGTTTAAAATAAGGCGCTACTGCTACTTAGCAGTAGCGCGTGACCCCAAACGGTGCTACTGATATCCACGTAGCAGTAATGCGGCAGGAAGAAGGAGCGCTACTACTACAATTGCCACGACGTTGCCGCCAGACTACGTATAGTAATAGCGCCGTTTGCGCAAACGCGCTACTGCTATTGTACTTGGCAGTAGCGCTCTTCGCCAACCATCGCTGCTGCTAAGTTTAGTCCACCTCGCTCCGCGAACAGGGTGTTTACCACCTTAAATATGTTACTTCTCAAACTATCACAACCACTTGGTCTTCATTGTACTCTATGTGTAGGATCTGTGGCAATATGAATCTTCACCGGTTCCTAAACCGGTGAGGATTCATACTGACAATTTAGATTCTACACAAAAAGATCAGTGATGACCAATGTATTTTTTGATGACAATATGAATTTTCCTTTTCCGTTGCCTCCAGGCTTGGTATAGTAGTACGTAGTGCCCGTCCACAGACCACGCTACTGCTAATGAAGTAGTAGCAGCGCGTTTTAAGGCGACAACGCTGCAACTAAGAAAAGGAAAAGAAAAGAAAAAAAGGAAAGAAAAAAAAGAAAAGGAAAATTAAAGAAAAAGAAAAAATGAAAGCAATAGTAGTAGCGCCTGTTTGCGAAAGCGCTATAGCTACTTTAGCTATAGCGCTTTTTGCCGGCAAGCGCTATAGCTAACTTATCTATAGCAGTAGCGCGTTTGCCAAACAGCGCTATAGCTAAAGTAGCTATAGCGCGTCTTTTGAAAACGCGCTACCGTTAAGTTTGACTTGCCCCCGCGCGGGCGTCCCTCCTTCCCCCAATTCCCCAGATCTTCTTGCGTCTCCTACCTTTCCCTCGCCGCCCTGCCTCCGTGGCCGTCACCGGAGCCGCCATCAGAGCCGCGCGCCGTCGCCGCCACCAGAGCCGCGTGCCCTCAACGCCCCCAGAGCCACCCTCGTCCGCTCCTCGCCGCCCCTGCCTCCCTCGACGCCCTGCCTCCCTCGCCATCATCGGAGCCGCCATAGACGCCACCGGCCGGAGCCACCCTCGACGCCCTCCCCGCCACCGTCTCCCCCGAGCACCTCCCCGCCACCGTCTCCCCCGAGCACCTCCCCACCACCGTCTCCCTCGAGCACCCTCTCTGTAAGCCCCCACCCCTCCTCTCTAGGTTAATTTACTTAGGTGAATTTAGTTATGAACCCTAGGAATTGGCTAGGTTAAGTAGGTTGACTAGCTAGGTTAACTAACTAAGTTAACTAGCTAGGTCAATTTGGTTCATTAGGTTAACTAGGTTGGCTAGGTTAGAGCAAAAATTTAGTTTAGAGCAAAAATTTAGTTAGGGCAGTAGGGTTTAACTAGGGCAGTGGGGTTTAGAGCAAAAATTTAGTTAGGGCAGTAGGGTTTAATTAGGGGTTTTGTTTTCATAGATGTTTTTTTAAAAGAACAAAATGAAGAATATGTTGCAGCAGTGATGCTAGTAGTATATATAGTGGTACTAGTAGATGTTAATTAGGTTAGGGCTATAGTGGTACTAGTAAATGTTAATTAGATGTTTTTTAGTTAGGGCAGTAGGGGTTTACTAGGTTAATTAGGTTAGTAGTGCTGCTAGTAGTAGTGGTATAGTAGGTTAATTAGGTGAAGTTAAATGAATGTCCTAAATGAATGAAATTAGTAGTTAACTGAATTTTTTTCATTTCATCATTATAGGGCATTAAAGTTAACTGAATTTTGTTCTATTAGTAGTTAACTGAATTTTCTTCTACACTTAGTTTTTGAATTAGCTTGTGAAATGTTGACATGTATATTTGGATATGTGGTTGCTCGTGTATATTTGGACATGTGTTGCGGTGTCGAAGATGGATATTTGAACATTGTTTGCAGGGAATGATTCCGAGTGGCCTACGTTTTGCCGGATTGTTGATTCATTTTCATTCCGGCAAATTTCAGGCGCTCGATTTATCCACTTTGTAGCAAAGGTCATGCCAAAATTTTCCATGAATTTCGGCATGTGCTACAAACTAGGACATATCGAGTGCCCGAGATTTGCCGCAACAGGAATGAATCAACATTCCTGCAAAACATAGGCTTTCTTTATGTCATTATTCATTTTATTAGGTCTAGAATTAATTGACTAGATTTAATCGTAGGAAACATGGCTAGCAACGATGAAGGACAGGGTTCTGGTGATTGCAACGTCTACGAGGCGACAGACAACTATTTGAACTATCTCGAGGAGCAACAGTTGTTGCAGTGCCCCCCTATCACATCCGAGACTGAGACCGACATCGAGACCGGCGCCGAGACCGGTGCTGAGACCGACACCGGCGCCGAGACCGGCAAATTAGCCGGTATAGAACCGAAACCGAAGAGGATACGGCGCCCAAACCAGCTCAACACTACTAGACTGGTGTTCACGGAGGTGGACCCCGGCAATTTCGAGCCAAAAGAGCCTGCGGAAGCGTGCATGTGCTATGGCAGTCAAATGGGATGCATCCTATGGGAAACCTCCACCATCAATGATGAGAAATTAAAGAAGATACCAGATATGGAGCACTCCCTCCAAACGAAGCTGCACCAGGGATTCTTGTTCCCGGGCCGGGATGAAATCAAATATACTCGACCGTGGCAAGACCCGGCAATGAAGAAGATAAACAGATGCGCCATGGGCAAGTTTAGCGGCGCGTTGTCCGCCTAGAAAGTATGGGTGAAACAGCAGATCATCGTCAAAGAGGAACCCTACTCCGAGATTGTAAAGGATAATCCGACAATTACGGAAGAGCAGTTCGAAATATTCAAAAAGGCTTGCGTTGCCGAAGCTGCCAAAGAAAAGTCGGAGTACATGAAGGGGCTTCAAGAGAGGAACATGGGGTGCCACCACCTCAGAAGTCGTGGTTACGCGGGGAAGAGGCCCATGTGGGCCAAGGAGGACGCGGAACGCAAAAGTCTAGGGATTCCAGACCCCTTGGCGGAGTTCACCGTCCCGCAGGAGCGTGACGTCATTAGGGCCCGGTACCGTTGGGACCCAGTCAACAAGGTTTTCGATACGGACGCGATCACGAAGGAGTTCATGAGACTGCTGGTAATTATTAATTTACCCCCTATTTTTAGTTTCTGATCAATTCGACTACACGTTTAGTCACATTTGTAAACGATCCACGTTCCTTTTGTAGAAAGAGCAGCACGGGATTGCGGCCGAAAGCGACTCGCCGTCTGAGGCATTGGCGAGGCCCAAGTGGGACACCCCATTCAACCGGGCCTTGAACATATTGAAAGGACTCCCGATGGACACTCGGCCGTCGTATGGACGCGTGCACGATGTCGGAGATGACGCCACGTGGAAGAAGTACTACCGTGAGAGCACCGAGGAGAGAAAGCAAAGACGAAGGTTAAACGAAGAAAACATCGACAAGAAGGTTGAGATTGCGGTTGATAAGAAAATAGCTGAGACCAAAGAAGAGACAGTCAAAGCAGCGGTAGCTGCCGCAAGACAGGAAATGGCAGCTTCGTATAGTGTCTTGATTCCGGCTATCGTCAGTTGGACCAAGCAAAATCCAGATAAATATGCAGCGGACTTTCCCCTTTCCAACTTCTTGGGGACACTAGTAGAAAGCAGCACCTGCTCCGCAACTGCACCTGCTCATAGCAGCCCGTCCTCCGTCTCTAGTGTGCTCAGCGGGGCTTCGTCTCTGGCTGAGCTCGACGCCCTCACGGTACCTGTCACACCGGCCCTCTTCAATATATGTATAATCTCCCGTTTTCGTTGCCTTTCGGATGTCTTATGTCGCAGACATGTCTTTGCAGGCCGACGTAACCCCGTGCACCATACTGTACACCATCAGCGGCCAGAAGGTGGACGTGGGAAAGGTGACGATAGTGAAGCCGAAGGAACAATTGTTCCACAGCCGGTTGATCCCCCCTGACGTCTTCAAGGTTTCCGTGGCCAATGTCAAACCGGGCCACGAGAATTTGGCTCCTCCGATAGCAGTAGAGGGAGATGACGACGAGACCCCGCGGCGGCTTGGCGATTGCAAGAGTTGGGTCCTGTTGTGGCCGAAGAGTCTGCTTCGTCTGGAGGCGGCCGGGAGCACACCCACGACCAAGCAGCCTCAGCAAGGTATGAACACCAACACCCACCTACCCAATTAGCGTCGCCTGTCGTGCCGGGTGATAGCGGACGGCGTGAGTTAGAGCCTCCATTAGTGGCTGATTACGTCGCCGCCGTCGAAGAAGCAATGCATGATGCTATGGACGAGGATGATGACCCTCTACAGTATCTCCATACTGGCGCCTATGATGACGGAGGATTGATGGCTCAGCAGTATGAGTACTCAGGGTTTGAGCGTGATGAGTTGGTGCCTGAATTGCCAGAGAATGAACGTATGATAGGCTCACTTCCGATAGCAAAGAAGCATAGGAAGAGACCGAAGAAAGTCAAAGCTGCTTCTATGATCCAGCCGCCTCCGCAGCCTCGGGTTGAAGACCGTATACCTATCATAGGTGCAGCGAAATACCATATCCCCGGTGATCCGATCCTACCTAAGGCAGCGGTAGAGGCCATATACGACGATCTAAGGAGACTTCATGACGATGTGCTGTGGAGAGAGAAAAGCCTGATCGCCTCGAAAAATCTAGGACACCCGCTTTACGTGGTTAACATGCCGCAGCAAAGGTTTTACGTTGACACATTCCCCGCGGAAAAGTTCTTCCTTCGATTCGATTACATCTTCTACATCTTTCACTTGAAAAGGCTGGATTTTACGTTTGTCCGCATGTTTGCCTTGTACATGAACTACATCATCAGGATTGAGCAAATACCTTATATCTGTGTCACTGACCCGTACTTCATGCACGAGGGCTTCTTGGCAGTTTGCCAACAGCACCTGAATGCGCGAGGAACTACATCACCGATTTCATGGTCGCCAATAAGGACAAGGAGACGATTCTCCTGCCTTATCATCCCATGTAAGTCATCCGCGAATATCCTTCCTTCGATTTCAATCATTCATTTGCATGCGTGGAGGCTAATTTGAGGTGTACTTATTTTGCGCAGCGACGGGCGCGCCGTCCTCATCATCCTTTACCCCCGATTCTCCCATGCTCTTTACTTGGACTCGTCGAAGAACATGAAGAAAAAGGATTACACCCACAGCAAGTATGTTCTCGACAGTGCTATCTTAAGCTACGGCCACCGGGGTGGAGAGATCACGGTCAAGAAGGCAAGGAACCGCACGCCCTGCTTCGGCCATAAGACCGACTCCTGCTGCATCCAGCAACCGAGAGGTACTCTCAGTGATGGATTCTATGTCGTCCACCACATGCTAGAGTACAGACGGGATCACCAGAACCTTCGCATGTCACCTAGATCCGGTGATGCCGATATTCTGCAATGGGCAAAGAATCTAGGAAATGTCCCGGATCATCGACTCCAATCTAAGTTCTATCACATCCAGCGTGAACTTGCTCAAATCATCATGAAGGAGGTCCTCGAAAAAACAGGGATGTTCTACGAAGAAGGGCAAATGTCGCGGGAAGACGTCCGAACACGTGTAGCCGCTCAGCGTCTCGACCTGAAGCCTTTCACTTCGCTCGGGGACTTCCTCTCTGATTTGGATGGATGGCACGACAAGTTGGAGTGATTCGATAATATGACGAAACTTTGAATTTTTGCACGACGAAACTTTGTGATGTAATTAAACCGTCCTCCTCAACTAGCGTAGATCACTCTAGTTAGGGCAGTTTGGGTATGATAAACTTTGTTATTCATGTTTACGATATGTTGATTCTATCTTTGCTAACTCTGTCTCTTTCTATTGCTCAGCTATATATTATGTTGCATATTATCGAATCATGTGACGATGCAAGTACATAGATTATCGATGGCGAAGAAGTGCTACGCCATGTACGTAGGGAAGGTTCCAGGAGTATACGACGAGTGGCCTGAGTGTCAGGCTCAGGTGTACCGGTTTCCGAGCGACAGCCAGAGAGAGTTCGATAGCAGAGCCGAAGCGGAAAATAGTTAGTTTAGGTTCATGCTAGTGCGAGAGAGGGATCTGAACCGGCGCCTCAAGAAGTACTACGTTATGTATGATGAGACATGTCAGTTAACTTGTATCGCCATATCGTGATTATGATGTGACGACATGATTTGTGTTGGATGATATGATGAGACTATTATGTGTATGATATGATGAGCATATTGCATGTTTATGAAATGATTAGAATACTGTATAAAACCTCTAAAAACATCGCAAATACATAGAAAAAAATATGTGAAAATATAGTAGTAGCGCTCTTTAGCAGGAAGCAGTAGCGCCGTAAACAAGCGCTACAGCTTAGCAGTAGCGCTGGACAGGAAAACGCTACTGCTAAGCCACTTAGCAGTAGCGCTGGTCAGGACAGCGCTACGCTAAGTAGGTATAGCAGTAGCGCATTACAAAAATCGCTACTGCTACAGGTTAGCTGTAGCGCCTTACTAGTAGCACAGGTTCCCGCGCTACAGCTAGGCATTTTACCCGCGCTACTGCTAGGCTTTTCCCTAGTAGTGCCACTTTGTTTGCTTTTGCTATCTACTTTATGAGGACACATTGTCTTGGCTTACTTTTGGAACCAAATATATGTTTCCACTTTGTCATAAACTTCCAGATCAACTGTTCTATTGAGTATCTTGCTTTCCTTGCTTTTGGTATATCTGATTTTACTGCCCTTTTGTACCGCTTTGACAAAATGTGGCAAGCTATTGACGTAACTTATTGGGTTGATATATCATGAGCAATCATTCTAATTCTCATTTGGCAATTGTACTAGGTTTGATCCATCCCCAGCAATCTTTTTAATTCCCATTTGGCAATACTAAATGATTTGTTTAAACATTTGAACAATACGTTGAGCCAGGCACCTCGTGCCAAGACGTGTTCTCTATCTAGTGATAAAAGAAAAGAGGAATCAAAATGACACGAAGGGAAGGAATTGACCATCAGTGACGGCAGTGACAAAATCGCAACACCATTGTGATGTGCATCAGTACACGTAGTAGTTTGACCAGAAAAAGCAACATAATTTGTGAAAAAAAGCAACATGAAAAGTAGACGCGCAAATAGTTGTTGACACCGGATTTTGGCACGGTACAAATGCAAATAAGATGGCCCTAAATGAAGATGTTTTCAACATGAGAAAGTTCCGTGTCGTCGAATGGAACAACTTTGATGTTTAGGTTATCGTCATCCAACCTCATCTTAGGGGCCGAAATTGAACTCCGAGTGGCAGAATTTAGTGTTCCGAGTGCTTTTCGGCCGATTGCACCCTCAATACGACCTCGGATGAAGGAGCACTCTAAAGGAATTGTCTTCGTCTCGTCAAGGCAATCGATTTTGATATATAAATCATCTTAATCCGAGTTCATATGCAAAAGTTATAGTTAATACGGTCCAGCCCGACCAGAGACCAAAATATTACGCTTGACACCAGACACATGTTGATGAGTGTCTGATGCAATACATGAGCAATTAGGCCCTCTGGGTGGCCTTGAATCAAAAAACGTTCAACAGAAGAGAGTTTCGTCTCGTCGAGCCGGTCGATTTTCATATATAAATTATCTCGATCCGAGGTAGTATGCGACCTGGAGAGGCAAATCAAGATTAGGCTATGTTTTCATTCGGGAAATCCGCGTGAAAAGCTTATCATCCGAGTGAAAAAGCTTACCGTCCGAGTGAAAAACTTGCCGATCGAGTAAAAGATTGTCATCCGAGTGAAAAGCTTACCGTCCGAGTGAAAAGCTTACAATCCGAGTTAAAGCTTGCCGTTCGAGCAAAGGATTGCCGTCCGAGTGAAAATATAATCATCCGAGTGAAAAGCTTACAATCCGAGTGAAAGCTTGCCGTTCGAGCAAAGGATAGTCATCCGTGTGAAAATATAATCATCCGAGTGAAAATATTGTCGTCCGAGTGAAAGTTGCCATCTGAGTGAAGAAGTTTAGTCGGGCGATCCGAGTGAAAGAGTCTAACATCCGAGTGAAGAGATTCAGATCCGAGTGCTCTGATCAGAAGCTGAAAATATGGCTGAAAAGTTATTTGGATTTCCTCGCATGGAAAAGTGTTCAACACGGAAGTTGTGCGTATCATCGAAACGGTCAACTTTGCTTTTGGACTCATCATCATCTGAAATAGTGTATGGCCTGCAAAGTCGTTACAAGACTCGGACAGTACAATCAACTGCAAGACCGAGTCCGAGTGGAAGGTAAAGATGACCTCGTAGAGTACTCAATATGGCCTTGTTTGGAAAAGTGATCAACACGAGAGTTGTTCGTCTCGTCGAGGCGCACAAATTTGATATTTGGGCCATTTTAATCGGAGGTCATATGCAAGTTCTACTGCCCGCGCAAGCAGCAAAACAGGAATATGGGCCAGATTCAGACTGAATCCGGGTTGAACTAGAACTAGGACTCTAGGACGTGATTTGATGTAATTTTTCGTGTAAGGAAAGCCTAGTTGAATCCTTTTCTTGTACGGGAAGGCCAGCCACCTTATATATATGTAAGGGGTGACGGCCGATTGAACAACACCAATCGAACCAATCAATCTATTATACTTTTGTGTTCATCTATCTTTATCCCCAACCCTTGTATCTTTCTTTCTCGTTCTCCGTTCATTCTTCGTATTGGAGGGCAGCGATCCACGAGGCTCTAGGGGCGATTAGGTCGACCGGAGCAGCCCATAGCCACCGCACTCCCTGACGGGGTCCCTCCCGGGCGTGTGGGGTTTCGGGTCTGCAAAAGCACCCGCCGACTGTCTTGCGTATTGCGCTGTCGGTCGGGTCTCCTTCGACGTGAGCTACGGTGCATCACCCCCGGCGTCGAGGGTACACATGACGTGTTCGTGTGTCAACACACTTTTTGGCGACTCCGCTGGGGACCGAAGCTTTGAACAGTTTCCAGCCTGTTCTTGCTACGAGGAGAGCGTTATCAAGCGGTTGCAATCTACAAACGGTAACATGTATCATCAATCTCCTTACGTAGATGCAAATAGCCATTATGTTGATGTTGCTAGATCTTTCAATGGACATGTCATGTCGGCTAGCCCTAACGAGTAAAGCCCGACTAGTTATTCCGTTGGAGAAACTTGGAATTTACAGAATCGCGACATGCAACTAATGAATCTGAACTTTCGTGCATCGGCAACACCTTTCAATATGCCGGTGAACAACACGATGAGTTCGAGTAATCAATATAGGACACCTCATGTGCATGAGGGTGTCTCGCAGTTTTATCCATCGGCAGCCGGCTCGCGATATGCGGTTTCATCCCCAAACATGCCGATGGACGGGGGCATCCCCAAACATGCCGATGGACGGGGGAATCAGCCATCCTTCTGTTAGCTATTTGGCCGGTTATCCTCAAACATCATCATATACTACACCTCGTGAGATTAATTGTTCAGTGGCATATGAAACTAAAAATATTCATGACTCGGATCACCTTTGCGGTTATGGCCGAGTGAATGGAGATTATGCGGGAGCATGTGTGCCTAATATTGCAGGAGATGAGATGGCTCTGGCTACATTAAAAAGTTTAGCCCAAAATAAGAAGATTAGTGCTATTTGCCTTGAGCAGCACGAAAAGGGGTTGGTTCCTGATTATGAGGCAATAAGAGCTATGGTTTTGAAAGAGGACGAAGTGTTGCCGATTGATCAAATTGGCGAGAGAAAATATTCAACAACAGTGCACATGTCTTCACCTATCATTGCAGCATGTTATACACCCCCTATACAATCGCAAAATTTCGGCAACAATTCATTGCCGGAAGATCCTAAAAGTATTGGGGGGCAAGCCGATCCAAGCAGGGCTGAGTTTAAAGAAAAATATGTAGCCCAAGTGGACAAGATCAAGCTAGAGCTCACAGGGAATAGCATTAACGAATTTACTACACCTACCCTTGAGGAATTACCAGCAGAATATCGACGGGCTTATGAAGCACTCAAGAAGAAGCGTGGAGAGGAAGATTTGCAAGAGTACATCAAGTGCCTTTCTCCATGTAGCAACCATGTTGGCAGCAAATTGGTTGTGTTCGATTTTTCTGGATGTAAGGGAGCTTACATGCTACCCTATGAGTTTCGTGCTAAAGATATTGATAAGCGTCAAGAACAAAGTAATATGGCCGAACACAGTTCGGTTAACGATGAACATCAAGAACAAGAAAATGCAGCTGAGTAAAGTTCAACTGACGAAGAGCGTCCGAGTGAAATATACTTGGGCAATCCAAGTGAAATCTACTCGGGCAATCCGAGTGAAATATACTCGGGCAATCCAAGTGAAATCTACTCAGGCAATCCGAGTGATGAGGCACGAGATCCAGAAAAAGAGGAAGAGGCGTTGGAGAATTATTCAGAAGTGGAGCAAGGTATTGTTCCAGTGGTGCATCTGTCTTCTCCTTCCAATGTCTTCACAAAGGTACACCTAGCAGACAGTTTATTCAATTTTCGATTCGGTCAAAATCATATTGTTGATGCACCCATTAGTAAGATTCTAATTAATTTTGAAAGACCAATCGAAATGAGTAATATGTTTGTTAGGAATGATCTTGTCACTAATCATGCTAGTCAACACATGGTATCATTCATAGAGGCTAATAGTGACAACTTATCGCAACCAAAGTTGTTCCCGTCATGCCAACTGAACTTTATATTCATATGGACAACTTTGTTTGTTTCATGCCTGCCTAACATTTGGTATCGGATGAGACGTATATTCTGTAATTATTTTGGTTGCAGTAATATAAAGCCAGGTTCAAAGTTCTTCAGGATAGCCAATTCAAGAGCATCGGAAAAGGAGGAAGAAAATCGATGCATAGCCGAGTCAGATGACGTTAAGCCGACACCACTCGGTTATTTAGTTCCAAAGCCGGTATCACATGATCGGTTAATGAACGAATAGTATACCTTCAATCCGGGCATATGTGATCACATCGTCGGTGCATCGCTGTCTAATCCTATTATTATAATTGATCATGATGTCGAGTCATCAAGACAAGAGCGAATGCAATGTTTGCTTGAGCAAAATGTCAAAGACTGCAACATGATCCATCAAGTCGCACAGTCAGTCAACACAAGACGATTGGAGTTTGTTGAAGCACAAGCATATGGCCAGTCGTATCAGATTGGTCTTGATGGCGATCAAATGTTCACTCGGCTATCTCAAGCCGATTCATCTAAAGGTCAACAGGTACACACCAATGATGACGGGGTCAAGTCTTCTAGCAAGGATATGGTTAAAAAGTGCATCAACCATAATCTTGAAGACGAGAATTCCATCAAAGCTACAATGACGACATTTAGCACTGGGGGGCAACGAGAAAATTCAAAGACTGATGCACGCACAATTAAAGAAAGCAAAGGCAATGGTAAACACAAAGGTAAAAAGCCGAAAGTCACTTTCGCGCAGTTATTAGAAAAATATCAGAAGATAAGTGAGGCAAAGAGTGCTTATCGCCCGAGTGAAACAAAATCATCGAAGTCACCCCCAAGGCATAAATCTGAAGACCGGGATTGGCGAAGGAAGAAGTTGAGCAAGCAGACTCCATATCCTCCTTTTGGGCCACCAATGCCGATGTCAAGGATACCTCCCCATGCTGACTATTATTCATATAAATCATGGAACAAGTATAAATCAAGGGCACACCATCCATCATATTCTAAACCACCTCACCAAAATTATGCAGCTCCAAGAGGACCATCGTTTGTTCAACGACCACATGTTAAAGACTGGCTCAACCAAAAAGAATCAGTACGGAGCTCAACGAAGAAGATGGACGTGGTCAAGCAAGTGTACCAAGTGAAAAAGGATGGCCGCAAGTGTGCTGTTTCAGATCCGATTCCAGATTACAAAAAGCCAGCCGAGTCTACGTTGGCTACTAAGGGCAAGGAAGTGAAGCGAGTAACTTTCAAGGAGCCAAATGTCGAGTCTGGAAAGGCCAAGCTGGAGATGCCCAAGGTCAGGAAAGAAGTGCCGGTGCATAAAGCAAAATCACAGCCGGGATGCTCACTCGGCTTATCACATTGGCGAGAAAGAAAGCTAAAGCGGCTTAGTGCCGAAGAGTTGCAGAGGAGGAACATGGCATGGGTCCCCAAGGGAAGCCGTCGAGGTGAGAGTGATGTGTTAGCTCTTGTTGCGAAGCCGGCAGGAGTAAAGGAGGACAAGTGTGAAGCTGGCAGGCGGAGTCGACGTTTTTCATCTCACAATAGGAGACTCCAAATGGTGCATCGTCCATGTTCTTCAACCGTTCCATCAAAGCCAGCGTCCTGGAACTTATCCCCAGCTGAAACATCTGAATTATTTCGGCTATTCACACTTTGGTGGACGGGTTCACCAGGTCCTTCGAGATAAGGATACATGGCTGATATTTGCATATCGCCCTAAGAGTACATTGTGTTGGTAAAGTTGGCATCTGGCTAATAGTGTTCATTGCGGTGTATCTCATATTCCCAAAGCTGATTCTTAGTTTTGCCAACACCGGCAAGGTCGACTAATTATTCGGCCACTAATCAAGGGTCTAGTGCAGCAAAAGTTGTCGACTCCTATTGTTGGTTTATTGCAGGATCCAGAGAAAGTGAGTCACTGAGATGAATCGAAGCTCTGTTCACTCGGGGGGCAAGGCAATGTTGACTCAGGAGACCGAAGGAAGGGGCGTGACATCACATTTATCAATCGGCGCTCACTGGATGCCAAGTCAAAGTGTCGTGGAGATTATTTTCATGATTCAGTTCACCAGTGCCCGGAGTCGGCGTTATTGACATATTTCCTCACGGGCTGGATTTGAAGACTTCATGCCGACTAGGGCTTACACGCTAATAATCAAGCCGAATATGCTTTGCTATTCACGCTATAGGACTTCTAGTCGCTGCAGGGGTTGCGTGCATCAAAGTTCACAATGATTCGTTGCCAGTTGTCCAACGGATGTCATCTTTATATGCATCGATGAATCACTCAAATGTTGAACTTGTTGACTCGCCAAACAGGTTAGTGCAATATACGTCTGGTTATTACAACCAGATCTTTGTGTGGCCGCCTCGTGTAGGGCAAGTTCACAACCAACTTACTATTAAAGTCGGCTCATGAAGAGTTACAGCCGACTCTAGGGTTGACTCGGCCACTGACGGATTTAGTGTGAGTCATATGCCCGGCTGGAGAAAGTATCTCTTATCTGCAGGATCCAAGTTCAGAGACAGACGTTGTTCGGCGGAGGCTTGACGGAATATTTTGATCAATAATGAGTTGAGTCACAGAATAGTTGATGGTTCCTTTGAGGAGCATGGACATAATTGTTCGACAGCCGGTATCGCCAAACGGTTCTAATATCCCCATGGAGTACTTGGATAAAGGCCAAGTTAGTATTGACATGAGAAACTTACATGAAGGCATTCGTGACATCCAATGGTTGTTCTCAGACGACTATTATCTGAAAAGGCTCTACCCAAGCAGCAACAAGCCTAAGCATATGGCCGATAACAATTATCATCCTCAGCATGCACAGCCGATGTAGTGTTGACATCGTGCTTGGATGAAGTATTTTCTGGCACGCAAGCTCTGCTAGAAAACAGGTTGACACCAGATTTTGGCACGGTACAAATGCAAATAAGATGGCCCTAAATGAAGATGTTTTCAACATGAGAAAGTTTCGCGTCATCGAATGGAACAACTTTGATGTTTAGATTATCGTCATCCAACCTCATCTTAGGGGCCGAAATTGTACTCCGAGTGGCAGAATAAAGTATTTCGAGTGCTTTTCGGCCGATTGCACCCTCAATACGACATCGGATGAAGGATCACTCTAAAGGAATTGTCTTCGTCTCGTCGAGGCAATCGATTTTGTTATATAAATCATCTTAATTCGAGTTCATATGCAAAAGTTATAGTCAATACGGTCCAGCCCGATCAGAGACCAAAATATTACGCTCGACACCAGACACATGTTGACGAGTGTCTGATGCAATGTGTGAGCAATTCGGCCCTCTGGACGGCCTTGAATCAAAAAATATTCAACAAAAGAAAGTTTCGTCTCGTCGAGCCGGTCGATTTTCATATATAAATTATCTCGATCCGATGTAGTATGCGACCTGGAGAGGCAAATCAAGATCAGGCTATGTTTTCATTCGGGAAATCCGAGTGAAAAGATTACCATCCGAGTGAAAAGCTTACCGTCCGAGTGAAAAACTTGCCGATCGAGTAAAAGATTGCCATCCGAGTGAAAAGCTTACCGTCCGAGTGAAAAGCTTACAATCCGAGTGAAAGCTTGCCGTTCGAGCAAAGGATTGCCGTCCGAGTGAAAATATAATCATCCGAGTGAAAAGCTTACAATCCGAGTGAAAGCTTGCCGTTCGAGCAAAGGATAGTCATCCGAGTGAAAATATAATCATCCGAGTGAAAATATTGTCGTCCGAGTGAAAGTTGCCATCTGAGTGAGGAAGTTTAGTAGGGCGATCCGAGTGAAAGACTCTAACATACGAGTGGAGAGATTCAGATCCGAGTGCTCCGACCAGAAGCTGAAAATATGACTGAAAGGTTATTTGGATGGCCTCGGATGGAAAAGTATTCAACACGAAAGTTGTGCGTATCATCGAAACAGTCAACTTTGCTTTTGGACTCATCATCATCTGAAATAGTGTATGGCCTGCAAAGTCGTTACAAGACTCAGACAGTACAATCAGCTGCAAGACCGAGTCCGAGTGGAAGATAAAGATGACCTCGTAGAGTACTCAAGATGGCCTTGTTTGAAAAAGTTATCAACACGAGAGTTGTTCGTCTCGTCGAGGCGCACAAATTTGATATTTGGGCCATTTTAATCGGAGGTCATATGCAAGTTCTACCGCCCACGCAAGCAGCAGAACAGGAATATGGGCCAGATTCAGACTGAATCCGAGTTGAACTAGAATTAGGACTCTATGACGTGATTTGATGTAATTTTTCGTGTAAGCAAAGCCTAGATGAATCATTTTCTTGTACGGAAAGTCCAGCCGCCTCATATATATGTAAGGGGTGACGGCCGATTGAACAACACCAATCGAACCAATCAATCTATTATACTTTTGTGTTCATCTATCTTTATCCCCAACCCTTGTATCTTTCTTTCTCGTTCTTCGTTCGTTCTTCGTATTAGAGGGCAGCGATCCACGAGGCTCTAGGGGCGATTAGGTCGACCTGGAGCAGCCCATAGCCGCCGCACTCCCTGACGGGGTCCCTCCCGGGCGTGTGGGGTTTCGGATCTGCAAAAGCACCCGCCGACTGTCTTGCGTATCGCGTTGTCGGTCGGGTCTCCTTCGACGTGAGCTGCGGTGCATCATCCCCAGCGTCGAGGGTACACGTGACGTGTCCGTGTGTCAACAATAATGTCACAGGATGGAACTCGGCCCAAAACAGACAAGCCCATAGAAAGTAGAATACAAAATAGGAACCGAGCCTACAGAAAGCCCCACAAAGAAAAATCACAAACCAGCGACGAGAGCCGACTGAGACTTTGCCAGTCGACTGAGTCTTAAACAGACCAAAAACAAAACAAATAAAAGCCTAAGTCTAGCTCAGTTAAACGGAAACAAAAAACACAGACACAGACACGTGCTCTGGACAGCCACAATCGAACACATTAGCCTTAGTCTTAGGGCTTCAATCTAAGACTAAGGCTAAGTACAGATGCAAGAATTAGCCACAGACACAGAACGGAGTCGACTGCTAATTCTCGGTGCACTTAGCCTTAGTCTTAGCTCTTCAATCTATTCATCTCGCACTTTAATAATTTCAATTTGAAGGAAAACAAATCCTTGCATCTGTAGTCGGCCAGCTTAAGATAAGAAGAAGAGTCCACAAACATGAATGGGTCACGACAAGTTAGATGAGGATGAGGAGTTGCCACCCACGAATTTCACTCAAGAGTCGATAAAGATCTTCTAGCACCAAAATCAAAATCAAAGTGTGGCGGGCACTTACTTGTAGTACGTGGCCTGGCCACTCACTACCACTTGCAACGCACACCCTATAAGACACCATTCATCACCCTAGCAGTTTGTACAACACCAAGAGAGAGCACTTGCCAATCACTCCATCGACCTCAATGATTCCCATGGCCAAATGTTGCCTGCTCCTCCCCATCTTCTTCTTGGCATTTCTCTTGCCCGAGGCGCACGCGACTTCGTGCCACCCCGACGACCTTCATGCACTGTAGGACTTTGCTGGGAACCTCAGCGGTGGGGGTGTCCTCCTCCGGGCCACGTGGTTCGACACCACGTGATGCAGCTGGGAAGGCGTGGGCTGTGACGCCGCCAGCGGCCGTGTCACGGCACTGCGCCTCCCCAGGCGCGGCCTTGCGGGGCCCTTCCCAGGAACCTCCATTGCAGGACTTGCGCATCTCGAGGAGCTTGACCTCGGCTCCAACAACTTTCACAACATCTCAGGGGTGCTCACCGTGTTGCGTGGGTGCCAGAATCTCACCATGTTTATTGTCACCAAGAATTTTGGTGGTGAGCAGCTACCCGGCGATGGTATTATTGGTGGGTTCAAGAGACTCGAGGTGCTGGCCCTTGGTGATTGTGCTCTCAGGGGTAGGGTTCCAGAATGGTTGTCTCAATGCAAGAACATGGAGGTGCTTGATTTGTCCGGCAACCAATTGGTGGGCACCATCCCGTCGTGGATTGGTGAGCTTCACCGCCTTTGCTACATGGGTCTCTCAAATAATTTATTTGTTGGCGAGGTACCTAAGAGTTTGGCACTGCTAAAGATCCTCGGCAACGATGGGCGTTCACCGGGCATGGTTTTCGCTAACATGCCGTTGTATGTGAAGCATAACAGAATCACACTCGGACGACGACTTAACGAGCTCCCAAATGTCATAACAGGGATCAACAACGTTGTGAGATCTGGGAGCAAGAACGTTATATGTGGGAATGACAACACTGTCATATTTGGGGATGAAAACACCATATCCGGGAATGAAAACACCGTATCTGGGAACAACCATGTCGTATCTGGGAGTAAGCATGTCGTATCTGGGAGCAGGCATGGCATAACTGGGAGAAACAGTTTCGTATCCGGGAGCTACAATAACGTATCTGGAATTTACCATGTCGTATCTGGGAGTAACAATGTAGTATTTGGGAGCAACAATTCTGTATCTGGGAGGAACCATATTGTATCTGGGACATGATGTTCGATAAATAATGTACATAAGTTGACGCAGGAGATGTGTTTCGCTATGCCTCGCATACGTATGTTGTAATAGTCGAACATTTATGGTCTATGTATTGTAATATATTGTGGTTTGGTTTGTATGCCAAGTTGTATTGTGTATCTTTAAGGTGGTACTCCCTCCGTTTCTAAATATAAGTCTTTTTAGACATTTCAAATGGACAACTATATACGGATATATGTAGACATATTTTAAAGTGTACGTCCACTTATTTTGCTCCTCCGGCAAACCAAACCAGTGCAAGTATTAAGAGATCAATCACTATCCGTCGTATTCATATGACCTCGAGAGGTACTGCAGCCGCAAACATCAGTACCAGGAGGTGGGAGCCGCGCCCGTCGCATCACGCACCGCACCAGGGACAGCTGTGTGGCCGTCTTATGCAGCACGCTCTGCTCCGTCCTCCTCGCCGTCATCCTCGTGCCCGGCGTGGCCCTCTTCGTTGCCTGGCTCAGCCTCCGCCCGTGCTTCGCCCTCGCCTCTTCTCCCTCTCCGGCCTGGTCCCGAGCAGGCAGGCCGCCTTCAACATGTCGGACCGCAACCTTAACCGCCACATCGACACCTACTATGACGGTGCCACGCGGGCGTCACTCCGCTTCTACGACCCGCTGGTGGCCTCCGACCCGGCCTTCCACGCCGGCTGGTAATAGCCAAACATGACCACCGTTGCATCGGCACACCGAGAAGAAAACCCGAGAAGATCCCCGAGAAAGAGCCCCCTGGAAGGGTTCCCGAGAAGGACCCCCGGGAAGGAGTCCGTCGGCTGTCCGGCCCGGGCCGAAATTCATACGTTTTCACGACGCTGAAGATGAACCTGAAAAGTCATCTCGATGGTCTCGGATGAAAAAGTGTTCAACACGAAAGTTGTTCGAAACACATAAATGTCCAACTTTGCTTTTAGGGTCAACCTCATCTAAGATAGTATGCGACTTGAAAATCACCACAAGTCCCGAATATCGATACAAAAACCGGCTGATCTGGGGTAGGGGGTCCCGAGCTGTGGATCTCGCACCAATGGACAACAGGAGATAAGGGACACGATGTTTACCTAGATTCAGACCCTCTCGAATAGGTAAAACCCTACATCATGCTTTGATTATATTGGCGGCGAAGTATCGAGTACAGGGTTGATCTACCTCGAGATCGTATGTTGTGTTCTAACCCTAAGGCAAGTAATTGTGATTATGCCCCTATAGGTTAAACCCTTTTGCTTACATAGGTATTGGGGTATCTAGGGTTACACATGGTCTGTTGCCAACTAGGATTACACATGCCGACTACTGGTGACATCCTTCAAGTATACGCCAAGTCTTCGACCGTGTCTGTGTTGATCACGTCTGGGTTCGAGGCACCCAGAGTCCTTCCTGGTTGAGATCGGTGGGACGTAAGCTCGGGCTGTGGACTGTGGGCTAACTAGGTCGGTATCCCCTAGTTCAGGACACCGCCACCGAACAGTCCAGTCAGTTGCATGACCGATTCCGACCAGATGTTAAGTCTCTACGTGGACTTATGTAATTTTCTTGTAAGGAATGCCTAGATGAGTCTCTTACTTGTACGGGAAGTTCGGCCGCTTCTTATATATGTTGGAGGTGACGTTCGACTGAACAACACACAATCGAACAAATCAATCTACTACTTCTTCATCTACGTTTTATTTCTCCCTCGTTTTTCTCTCTCGTTCTTTGTTGTTCTTCGTGTTTGAGAGCTGTGAATCCCGAGGCTCTAGGGGCGAGCGAATCGACCTAGGGCAGCCCATAGCCGTCGTACTCCCTGACGGGGTCCCTCCCGGGTGTGCAGGATTCCGAACATGCAAAAGCACCTCCCGACTGTCTTGCATATCGCGTTGTCAGTCAGGTCTCCTTCGACGTGAGCTGCGGTGGACCACCCCTGATGTTAAGGGTAAAAAAATGCTGTATTTGGGAGTAACACTGTCGTATCCGGGAGGAACAATGTCGATGTTGCCCAACGAAAGCCTAAGTCATCGTTTTCTTGGTTCCATTGTTGCATATGTTCTCTTTGTGGCTTACGTTTTTATGTGTTCATTCGTTAAAACAGTGGGTCGGGGACTCCGGGGAGTCCAGGTCCAGGCACATGCACACAACAAGTAGAGCGACCAAGCCAATTTCAATCTTGTGAGCCAAGAGAAAAACAGACAGAGACAGAAAGACGTGCTGTGGACAGCCACAATCGAACGGAGAAAAGAAGCAGCTGTGTGCTTCCGGTCGACAGCTAATTCTGGGTGGACTTTGCCCTAGCTTTTTTTTCGAGAAGAAATTTTCAATCTATTCATCGTCTGTCACACTTTAATAATTTCATTTCAATTTGGAGGACAAAGTTGATGTAAAAAGAAAGATAAGAAGAATGGGCCACGACAAGTAAATATATAAGCTAGATGAGGAAGCAAGAGAGAGCACTTGTAAATATAAGCTAAATGGAGCTGCCACCCACGAATTTCACTCGAGAGTCGGCACAGATCTTTTAGCACCATCAAAATCAAGTTTGGCTGGCACTTACTTGAAGTAGTACGTGGCCTGGCCACTCACTACCACTTGCTGCAACGGACACCCTATAAGGCACCATGCATCACCCAAGCTGTATTGTACTACCTACGTACGCCCCATGCAACGCACACCCTATAAGGCACCATGCATCACCCAAGCTGTATTGTACTACCTACGTACGCCCCATGCAACGCACACCCTATAAGGCACCATGCATCACCCAAGCTGTATTGTACTACCTACGTACGCCCCGTAATATAAGACGTTTTTTGTAAGCTTGTTTAGCTTGTAAAAACATCTTATATTGTGAGACCAAGGGAGTAATATATTATGATTTGGCTTGTATATGCCAAGTTGTATTGTGTACTGGAGGTGAGTGGTTTGTTGTTAATGTTTTGTTGATCTCTGAGGCGAGGAGGCAAGCATATAATTAATATAAATTATTCCTTGCGCCCTCGCGCGCGCCTCGGCAATTACAAACCATCTCTGAGGTTTGCTTTATACTTTGCTTTGATCCATCCATACTCCAAACAAGCAGCAGCACCACGTCCACGTCTTAAATATTCTTCTTCTTCTTCCTCCGGCAAACCAGTAGATCCAAGTATTAAGATCAATCATATTCATATTTCATATGAGCTCCGTAGCTGCTGCAGCCACGTACGCACGAATGCCGCCGCCGCAAACAGCAGCAGCGGCAGCAGGAGGAGGTCGGATCGCGCACCGCACCCGGGACAGCTGCGTGGCCGTCTTCTGCAGCACGCTCTGCTCCGTCCTCCTCGCCGTCATCCTCGTGGCCGGCGTCGCCCTCTTCGTCGCCTGGCTCAGCCTCCGCCCGCACCGCCCGCGCTTCGCCCTCGCCTCCTTCTCCCTCTCCGGCCCGGTCCCGGGGGGCCAGGCCGCCTTCAGCGTGTCCGACCGCAACCCCAACCGCCACATCGGCATCTACTACGACGGCGCCACGCGCGCCTCCCTCCGCTTCTACGACGCGCTGGTGGCCTCCGGCCCGGCCTTCCCCGCCGGCTGGTACCAGCCCAACATGACCACCATCTCCATCGCCGGCGTGCTCGACGTCGTCGGCCCCACGCCCGCCGACGCCGCCGCGTGGCACTCCTTCTCCGCCGCGCTCCACGCCGGGCGCCTCCCGCTGCGCCTGGAGCTCGTCTTCTCAGGCGTCCGGTTCAGAGTCACCAGCGTGTTCCACTCCAGGCGACAGAGGATGCATGTCAAGTGCGACCTGCTCGTCGGCGCCGACGGCAACCTGCTCAGCGAATCCGTGGGGGCATCCTGCGACAGATACTTCTGAATTCTGTCTGATGACTGATTCTGATTACTTAGTACGTACTATACACCAACGAAAAGCTAATTAATTCGTCCCACCATGACCAACTTTTTTATTTCATGTATATTTTGTCTTGTTTCTTTTTTTTACGAAAATATCAGAACCACTATATATAAAGATTCACCGGAAATACAAAACACCTCGAACACCTCAAACATAATATTCAAAGATTCACCTACGTAATATTTGTTACGTGCTTTACGTAAATAGCAACGTGGAGCATTATTAGTGGATCATTGGGGGGAAGGGGCCCACTCAGAGGGTGAGATGATTAGATAGGCAGTTTACGTAGGTGTTCGCAGTGGGTTACGTAAATGTAGGATTATCAACAAGTGAGCCTTTGCCTTTACTTAGGTAATGGCCTATTCACAACACTTCTTCTTTAATGTAATTGTTATTCTTGTACCTGTATTCTATCTTACTTTCGCTTCCTCTAGCTTATGTAAACTGAGATCAATTTATTATTCAACCCAAAGTACTTATCACTGACTTTTGGTATTCTCTAAAGAAATTTTCAAATTTTTGGTCTAAGTTGTCTTGTCTTTTCCCAAGATATAAGAAAGTTATATATCAGATCAACGACTGTATTTAGCTGGCTATGAGAAGTATGCCAAATATGTTTTTCAAATGGATTTATTCTACACCTTATATTAATATATTTTTTATTATTTATTACTTTACCTGTGCTAACTTCTAGGTTTAAATACTTTAACCTTTCAATGATTAAACAGTGGACCCGATACCAATAATACACAAAAAAAATAGAATCTTAATTAGGTTAATATGATATTAGCTGAATGTGGTGGATTAGGTATATGCACTTTTAACTGAATATTATTCGGTATTCACTATTTAGTACACTATTCAGAATAGTATTTTACTATTCAGTACACTATTTGGAATAGTACTTCACTATTCATAATAATATTTAATTCTTTGCTACTATTTACATGTTCTCTTATTTAGTAAACTAATTATTTTCTAATGTCGGATATATTAAGGGCTATCGAGGCTAATAGTACGATACTCAGTACTCATCATATTTTCTATTATGTTGTTTCAGAAATAGCTAGGTCCATTCACTTGATTTGTTTTTAATTGCAAACTTATGGAATTAATTTCTATCGTCTTCTCAGACAGTTCCACCTGAAGGGAACACTTCTTTACGACCACTAGGTTCTCACTAGATACCACACAAGGCTTGATAGAGAACTATCGGCAGAGCTTTCTCCTATAAGATCCCTAGCAAAAGAACTCATCCCATAAATTTAAAAATAAAAATACTAAGTGAAACACGAAACTGCTTCATTTCCACAACATAATTTACATATGGTTTTCCCTTTCGGGAGACCCCGAAGAAAATACATAAGCTAAGAAGGATACCATAATATTCTTGGTAATTACAGCGCCTTCGATACGGTGGCTATTCTAAAAAGTGGTGCTAGTTGTACTACTACTAAGGAGACTGAGAATGCTCTAGAGGTTGGTTCCTCCTCCTTTTATAGCCACGAGAGAGGCCTTTGGGAGCCTTCTTTATTTTATTGCAGTACTCCATCCGTTTCAAAATGTAGTGCATATAGATTTTTTGAAAAGTCAAACTTTACAAATTTTGACCAAGTTTTTAGAGAAAAACATACACATCTAGAATGTCAAATACATAACCTTAGATACATCACAAGACGTACTTTCATATTGTATATATTTGATATTATAGATATAAGTAGTTCTCTTTGTAAACTTGATCAAAGTTTATAAAGTTTGACTTTTCAGAAAATCTATATGCACTACATTATGAGACGGAGGTCCGCTCTAGCGACTGGATTGGAGATCCGCTCGCCAAGAAGCCACGGGCGTCGGCGGTGCCGCTGGCACTGGCGGCCTGGGAGGCCAAGCCCTCCAAAGGTACGACGCTAGAGCCCATTGCTGTTGATGAGGCGTCTAACCCGGAATGCTTCAAGTGCGGCTGGGTGGAACACTTCCAGGTACAGTGACAGTTCCTCCGCTCTGTATGCGTTGCAAGGAGGAAGGGCATGCCTTGGCATACTGCCCTACGCGTGGCAAGCAGATGCAGCTCCAAATCATGGGTAGAGTGATGTCTAGCGAGGGTTTTTTCTGCATGCAGTTCGACGAAGACTAGGGTGACGCCCAGGTAGCCAAGCTGCAGAAGTCCAATGGCGCCATCATATGTGCCAGCCATGGGCTGCTCTCCCTTCGCATCCTTGAAGAGGAGCTCAAACATAGACATACAAAGAGGATATTAAATCCTAATACCAAAAGATCTATTACATACAGTACTAGGGTTCCTCCATATCCTCGAGAGCTAGGGGAATTACTCGCACATCGAGGGCACAAATGAGATGAGATGAATCATGATAAACATAATAAAAGCACATAAGTAACACAAGATTGGATCCACTCCAAACCCCCCCCCCCCCCCCCCCCCCCACCCCCCCACCCCAATGCCCTCCTAAGGCTAGGGTTCTGAGTTCTGGATGTATTTCGTGCAGCTGTGTATATCTCATCCCTAATCCGACTTTACGGGGTTGAAGTAGTCGACCAGGAGGTGACCTTGGCAGGTCATACGACCGCGCATAGGCCGTCTTGCGCTCTAGACCAGCCGCACAGGTCCAAATGCCTTCAATCCTTTTGCCACTTTTATGGTAGGTGATAATCACATTGATTGACGTGATTCCACTATAATTTCCTGATTTTTCTTCCATACTACTCTTTTTGCTCCAAAAGACATATCCTGGGGAAACCGACAAAAGATAGCGCGCGAACGCAGTAAAATTCCACAAAGCCTATTGCGTAGGCACAAAATAAAGACTAAAAATTTCACATAAGTTGGACTCATCAGGCACCTTCAGCGGGAGGCGGAGAGAACGAGGAGGGCGGAGAGCCGGGTGGGGAATCTCTTATCTTCATATTTTCTCTAGGATAGTAGCAGTTTTTTCTTAAGACAGTTATGGTTTGAGGATGAAGAACAACAGTCACCACAAGAGATCCCTCATATCCGTTTGCCATCTTGGCACTAAGAGAGGGAGAGGGATCGGATACTTAAGAGTTTTGTGGTCGTCATCAACGTCTTTCTAGTGGCCTCATAGTGCTTTGTGAATTTCTCATGAAGACAGAGAGGTTTGCGTCCTCGAAGTATATTATTTATAGTTTATGTTATTGCATCATGTTGCTTTGGTTGGTTTGATTCTTTGTGTTTACATGGGGTCGACCGCAAGATCATCTAGGGGTTGAAACCTCAGGCTCTACTAGAATAATGTGCCTATCGAGGGGTCCCTGTCGGGTCTTATATAGGTGGATGATGCAAGGTTACAAATCTCGAGTCGGTCGAGGAGTTGTCCTAAGCTACGTTTGGTAGCTAACCAGGTCGGTTGATACATGCCGTATACATGTGGATTCCTAGCCTAATATGTGAAGGGGTCCTTGTCTTGCCCTCCAAGGTGGTGATGCACTCCGGATTGTCGATAGAAATCGAGTACAGGGTTGGGCCGCCCTACTGTCGTTGGGCCTATTTTGTCCTCCATAGCTACACCGGGGGGGGGGGGGGGGGGGGGGGATGGCACCGTCAAGGGGAGGTGGAGAGAACGAGGAGGGATAGAGCCAAGTGAAGTAACCTCGCGGGCGAGGGAGAGAGTCGAGCGAGGGTCTCTTATCTTCATATTATCTATAGAAGAGTTAGTGTTAGGGTTTGAGGACGAAGAACAACAGTCGGTGCAGGAGATCCCTTGTCTCTGGTTGCCATCTTGGAGCTGAGGGAGGGAGGAGGGCCTCGGATACTTAAGAGTTTTGTGGTCGGCGGCGGCGTCTTTCTGGTGATGGTCTCATAGTGCTTTTGTGAATAAAATTATTTCAGTTCTTTCTCATGAAGCCAGAAAAGACTCGGAGCAGATTATTCAGATCAGATGAGCTTATGTTATTGTGTCATGTTGCTTTTATTAGTTTTATTCTTTGTGGAGTTAAAATGTTTCCTCGCTACTATGGTGAAAGATCTTGTGGTTCGACTTTTGGTGGATCATCCCCAGCCCAAGTTCCTTCATTGCTCAGGACTTGTCATCTTTTTAGATGAACGACTTAAAGGGCTAACAGAAACCATGAACGAGTAGCAGTGTTGTTACAGTGGTCAAATTACAGTCTCTTTACTTGGTAGTATTTCATCTTGCAAAGATTGATACCACTAGGAAGATGTCTCGGAGAGATTTCATCGTAATTCGTAGTTATACGAGTTAGTTTGTAGCATGGCTTTCAATTTTGAAAACAAAACAATTTCAGACGTCACCGAAATATGCAAAATTTTGAAGAAGAAAAAATCACAGATTTCAGATTACTTTGGGGTTGTGAGTTTCCAGTATTCACTAAATTTTGATAAAGTTAATAAACCTTAAAAAAAATAAGATTACTTTTAATCTGGCTCGAAATCTCAGCGTTCCAAATATTTCAGAACCACCAAAATATGGAATTTCAACCCTGGTTTGTAGTTTGTTGGACCTTGAACCCAAAGCATTGTCGTACATGTAACAGTTGTGATTATGAATAAAGTTATGGATGTTTTCTAAAAAAGAATGTATTTTCTGTGTCCTCAGTTTGAGAGAGACAGACGAGACAAGAATAGTAGAAGCAGGTGGCATGGCATGGCATGGATAGACCAAAAATGCATGCATGCATGCATCTCCCATTCCTGCATCCGTCTTTCTTGGCTGCCTGCCTGACTGACTGCCTGCCTTCCTCAACAAACATAATAATCTCTTCCAATTAATTAAGCTCCAGGTAATTAATTACATGCATCCGTTCATTCCCTCTCCTCTCCTCTCCTGTAATCAATCGATCGATCGATTCATTCAGTCTTCCTTGCTAATTTCATTCATTCATTCATTTCCTGATTATGCATGCGTGCGTTCCCTCGTAGCAGCGCGCTAGGATTGGAGATCATTACATTCCTGATTATTCTTCTTCTGCTGTTATTGTCTTGATGATGCATGCAGATCGACGATCCATCCATGTTCATGTTGTGAGCTCATCCGGTGAGGTGAGGAATCAGTCACCGGCGGTCGACCTGCGGTGGTGCCGGTGCCATGGACGAGGAGGAGGAGATTGAGGGGGTGCCGGCCTTCTTCCACCGCCACCCTCTCCTCTTCTGCTTCCTCCTCTTCCTCGCCTTCACCTACGCCTTCCTCTACCCCGTCTTCGCCTTCATCCTCGCCTCCGCCCCCGTCCTCGTCCTCACCGCCCTCCTCCTCGGCCTCGTCCTCCTCCACAGCGTGCCCCAGGATCATGACCCGCATGTCTACAAGATCAGCCACCGCCCACCTCAATGCCAACCAAGCACCGCCGCCATAGGAGGGAGCAGGAGACATCACCACCGACCCTCCGACGAATCCAGCGACTCCTCCTCCTCCGTCGACGAAAATGACCACCACCCACCCACCATGTCCACCGCCACCTCGCACGCCTCCTTCCCCGACACCGCCGCCAACAGCGAATCGGAATCAACCGACTCTGAGCATGAAGAAAAGCAGCACAACCACCAGCGGTCCGAGAAAAAGGACGCGGTGCGGGCGGTCGCATGGACGGCCGATGACGACAAGAGCATCGAGAACATCGGCTCACTCGAGCTCGAGATGAACGCCACCGTCGAGAAGCTCATGTCCAGGCGCCGTGCCCGCGGCCACCAGCGACCCCTCCACCACCAACACCACCACCACCATGTCATGGACCTCGCCGATGACCCGTCCAAGCTCAGCATCGCCACCAGGAAGAGGAACCCCTTCGACCTCGATGGGCCCTACGACGAGGACGACAACTTCCCCGACTCCGCACCCTCCATGCTCGGCCTACGGCCCTCGCGCAACCCCTTCTTCGATGATATGGACGACGATCTCCATCACCAAGCACCACTGCAGCCGTCGCACTCGTCGTCCATCCCAGGGGCAGGGGCGGCGGCGGCGCAGAAGAACGCCATGCTGTTCCGACGGCATGAGAGCTTCACCGTGGGTGCGCCGTACGTCAGCGACTTCCGGCCATCCCGCTTCAGGCCCTACTTTGTCACCGAGAAGATGCAGGGCCAGCCGGTCACCGTTCCCGAGGCCAGCCGCAAGAGCAGCTCCTCGTCCACGTCTTCCTCCTCTGCGGGTGCCACTGCCTATGCCTATGCCTATGCCTATGCCTATGCCTCCGCCAACAAAGAAGAAGAGGCAGCAGCAGAACAAGAAGCTTTGGCAGAAGCAGAAGCTGCAGCAGCAATGTTGGAGGAGGTCAAGCCCGTTGAATACAGCAGCAGGTCTCATGAGGTGGCGGCGGTGGACGTGGAGCTCATCAGCGACTCTTCCGACGATGACATGACACTGCCTGGTGGCCATGCCCATAAAGGGCAGCAAGTACAGGTACAACAGCAGCAGCAGCAGGTGGCTGAGCAAGAGCAGCAAATGAAGATGGAGCAGCAGCAGCAGTTGGCTGAGCAGGAGCAACAAATGAAGGTGCAGCAGGAGCAGCAAATGAAGGTGCAGCAGGAGCAGCGAATGAAGCAGCAGTTGGCTGAGCAGGAGCAGCGAATGAAGCAGGCGGCTGAGCAAGAGCAGCAAATGAAAATGCAAATGCAGCAGCAGCAGCAGTTGGCGTTATCAGACGACGACGAGGGGGATTCGTTTGAGGTGGAGAGCATCACGAAACAAGTAGCAGCGGCGGCGGCGGGCAAAACCAAACAGTTGGAGACAGATCCTGCATACGACTATAGCCCGTCAAAGCCAGAGAAGAAGCAGCAGGAGGCAGCATTTGCCCAGTTACCTCCTCCGGCGCCGCCAAATAAGCTGCAGTCGATGCGGAGAGTGTTCTCAGAAGAAGACGCGGATGAACCATGGGCAGCACCGAGCGGAGTCGAGGAGACAGAGAATGAGGGCAGGGAGCAAGACATGTTATCTGCTCCTGCTGCTGGTGCTGCCCCTCCTCTTTCTGCGGCCGCCAAGAAAGCTATCGGCAAGTCGACCAAGTACAAGCCGCCATCCAAGAAGGCAGTCTTAGGCTTCTTCCGCAAGTGACACACAACCAAACTCTGCTCTTCTCTTCTCTTCTCTCTTCTCTTCTTTTCTGTAGAAGACAACACATGC
Source organism: Thinopyrum elongatum (assembly GCA_011799875.1). Classification (NCBI taxonomy): domain Eukaryota; kingdom Viridiplantae; phylum Streptophyta; class Magnoliopsida; order Poales; family Poaceae; genus Thinopyrum; species Thinopyrum elongatum. The sequence continues at coordinate 622,919,044 of CM022301.1, forward strand.
ATGCCTCCTATACTCTCTCAGGAACCCAATGTAAAAAAACAAAGGAAGAAAGCAAATACCGTTTTACTGACTGGCATGATTCTTGCCTGGCCTGGCTCTGTACATTATGTAGGAAGATATTCCTTGCTTCATATCGGAACGAATCTTTATGCTTTAGCAATGCACCACGCGAATTATTCCATCCCAAATGTACTCAGATTCCTTCTCTGACCACCAAGCAACCGAAAAATGCCCACCAACGCTACTATATCACACCTCATCCCCCTATCTTCGCCATCTTTCTGCATTCATCAAACACCCAGACGCCATGAATTCTGCCCTCACACTTGTCTCCTTCCAGTCTCCCTCTCTCAACCAAAAACATCGTCCGCCGTCCCATCACCAGCAGATAAGCACCAAGTGGAGGAAAAGGCAACAATGCTCACCAAAGCTCATACGATCAATACCAGGGCCAAAAGCAACCAGTGGTCTCAATAAAGCTTTCCATGGAGATGGAGGTAATGCGTTACCATCTTCCCCCTTGACAGATGTGATTCAGGAGTTCTATTCCTCCCTCAATGACAAGGACATCGCACGGCTCATGGAGCTGATTGACCCTGACTGCACCATCGAGCACACTTCCTATTACAAACCACTGAACTTCAAGGTTATTCTCTCATCTGCTCCAATATCTCTGCCATCAAGGTAATAAATAAATAAAATTAGAACCAAGTCCCCATACTCACAACAACAAAAACAACTTTGCTGCATGCAGAAGACGATGACCTACTTCGCAAGGCTCATGGGATCTATGGGGGACAATGCCAAATTTGCTATCGATGAGGTTTGTCAAGGCGTAGAACCCACTGTTGCTGTAGTAATGTGGCACCTTGGTAAGATCCTGCAGCTTGGATTGAAAGTGGCAGGCAGTCTCTGGTACATGATAATCATATCATCTTGTTGCAGAGTGGAAAGGTAAGATCATCCCATTTACCGAAGGCCTTAGTTTCTACACGTGTACGGCAAACGAAGAAGAGCTTCTTATCAGGTAGCAGAGATTCCTGAGAAAACATATTCTCAAAATTTCTGTATAATATTAATACCGTGTTTCTATATTTCCATCCATCTCTTGGAGATTATATTTCTTATGGTTCTATTTGAAAAGGAAGGTTTTAGGCAGCCTCTAGATAATTTTCATTTAGATTTAATAAATAAATGTTTTCACCGACACTGCAGGAAAGCTCATATCTTCAACGAGTCACCTGTGAAACAAGGAAACCGGGCATTGGTAGGCATACTAATTAATAGCTTGTTTAATTCTGCTGCTGCATCCAACTATATATATATATATATATATTTCATTTTTCTTTGCCTGACTATGAAACCATAGCTCTAGCTAATTGCCTTCCATGAAATACTCCAATCCCTACAGGACATACTTCTATTCGTTGCCTATTTTTTTGACGAAAATCCAAAACAAGCTGAACGTACGTGCCTCATAAATTCAACTTTTCAGTAAAAAAAAAAACTGCTACTATTTTCTAAGCATGGAAGTACACATGCAGAAATTCTACGGGATGCAGAAGGACTTCAAGCCTTTGTGAAGCATTATGAAACCTGCATGGAGCTTCTCGCGTTGCTTTTCAGATATGGTGCACACGGATTGATTACGGTGGTCCTCATTTTGTATAGCATATGCAAAGAGTTCGTGTAAGGAGCTGATACCACAGGAAATCCCACATTCAGAGGAATAGCAATCAATTCTCAAAGATACCCTGTGATGTTGGCTTGTTTCCTGAGGCTTATCCTGTTCTTGCTTGCTCCTGTGAAACAAAACAAACAAAAAACATGACTGTTGGCGTGATATTGTTGTAACAAGTACCAAGTACTACTGAGTAATGCTATTAACTGTCACACATTTTAATATTACTATTGTGCGGTGCCTATGTATCACTCCTTGATTAACTAACTAAGTGGATACCATCAATACCATACTCTGCATTGACTCTAGAAGAGTATGGCTTCAGTGGGGGTGCGACATAATGTATTCATATAATGCCGCCGGACAACAGTGAATCCTGAATTACTCTTCTCGTCGTTTCATGCTCGATGTGGATAAAAAATTCCTGTATGTCGACAAGTCAGAATGGATGAGCATGGCCTCACCGGTGCATGCCGCTGTAAAACAACCAGCTCATCCGAATATATCGAGAAAGAGTGTACTGGCTCATTTGTGATTGAAGCAGCAGGAGCAGGAGGAGGGGACATTGGAACAATTACCTATGGCACAACCAAGTAAACAACTGGCGTCCATGCGGAGAGTATTCAAAGAAGATGAGGCAGATGAGCCATGGGTGATGCCAGGCATGCTGGAGAAGACGAGGACCACAGAGAAGGAAGGAGTTTCCTCTTCCTCCTCTTGCTGCTGGCATGAAGAAAGCAGTTGGGAAGCCGAGCAAGTACAAGCCACCCTCCAAGAAGGCAGCTTAGGCTTCTTCCAGAAGTGACGACCCGAAAACAATTCTGCTACTTCCTCATCCCCTTCTCCGTGTACAGTCTTCTCCTTCTCTTTCTCTTTCCCTTTCTTTACAAGTTTATTTTCCTCTCTCCTGTACACAACACATGAGTATGTATACTCTCAATCGAGGGAACTCATTGTAAAGCAAGCATAGCAAAAGGAAAACCTTTTTACAGATTGGCATGATTCTTACCTTGCCTGCCTCTATATATATATTATATCCAAAGCGATTCCTTACTTCATATGGTAACAAACAAACAAATGTTTATGCTTTACCATTCGATGCCAGGAAGCTTCTTCCCCTATATGCTCAGCATTCATTCTCTAACCACCAAGCAACTGAAAATGCCCACCAGCTCTACATGACTATATCACACGCCATTCCTCTATGCCTTCACCTCTTTCTGCATTCAAACACCCAACACCATGGATTCTGCCCTCGCGCTTGTCTCCTTCCAGTCTCCCTCTTTCAACCTAAAACAGCACCCGCAGTTCCGCCACCAGCAGATCAGCAAGTGGCGGAAGAGGCAACAATGTTCAGCAAAGCCCATACGAGCGATACTAGGGCCGAATGCAACTGGCGGACTCAACAATGCTTACGGTGGAGGTAATAACTTACCATCTTCACCCCTGACAGATGTGATTCAGGAGTTCTACTCCTCCCTCAATGACAAGGACATCACGCGGCTCAACAAGCTGATTTCCCCTGAGTGCGTCATCGAGGACACTGCATACTACAAACCGCTGGATGTCAAGGTTTTACCCGCACCTCACTTTCTCATCCGCTCCAATATCTCATGGATCAGTCCTCTGTATATTTGACCATCAAGCTATTAATTAAAAGCCAGGTTCCCATACTCGGAATTCACAGAAACAACTTTGATGCATGCAGAATACCCATACCTACCTCACAAGGCTTATGAAAGTTATGGGGAAGAATGCCAAATTTGCTATCGATGAGGTTTGTCAAGGAGTAGAACCCACCATTGCAGTCATGTGGCACCTTGGTAAGATCCTGCACCATGGAATTGGAATTATAAGTGTCAGGCAATACTGGTTGCTAGAGGATAGGGATTTTTTTTTTCTTAATATTGAGGATAAGGATAATTGTATCATCATGCTGCATGTTGCAGAGTGGCGCGGAGAGATCATCCCATTTGCCAAGGGCTGCAGTTTCTTCATGTGTTCAGCAAATGGAGCAGCCCTTCTTATTAGGTATATGAGATAAATAACTACTGTATATCCTTTATAATTTCTATATAATACAGTGTTTCCATCCATGTCAGGCAAGCTGTTGGAACTATAATGCTTTAGTGGTTATATTCCGTATGCTTTTTTGTTTGAAAACCAGGGTTTAGTCTCTAGATAATTTTCTCTTAGAGGTAATGCTCCCCTTGACCTGACACAGAAATGTTTTCACCCACCCTGCAGGAAAGTTCATATCTTCGACGAGTCACCCCTGAAACCAGGAAAGCTAGCATTGGTACGCGTACTAACGAGCCTCTTTTTTTTCCTGCTGCACCCAACTAAAATATTAGTTCCATTTAAAATCTTAATGAAATATTCCAATGCTTACAGGAAATACTTAATTTTGTGACCAACGTGTTCGACACATTCCCATATATAGCTAAAGGTGTGCTCTTCATCAAATCATCTGTTTAGTATAAACTATTATTGGTTAAAATCCAGCTAAGCATGGAATCACACATGCAGGTTTCCTAAAGAATAAAGAAGCACTAGCTCGGTTCTTCGCGAAGTTTTCTAAATTCTGCGGGCCTTTTATCGTCCCTCTTCTTGCATATTATACCGACATCCCTATTCTTGCATATTATACCCGCTTCTGGTCATATGTGGCACAAGGATTGACTATGGTGCTCAACATGTTGTATAACATATTCAAGCGGTTCCTGTAAAGAACTACTATCACTGAAAATTCCACATTCAGAAGAATAGCAATTCTCGAAGGTACCCTGTGTGGTTGCAATCAATTACCGGTAATATCACGGGTGAAGGACCAACGAAGGACCTACAACAACCAGCTGCGGTATGGGGACTGCCAATGGCTCAGAATACTCCACATGATGTTGGTTTGTTTCCCAGGGGCTTCCTACTTTTGCTCCTGTGAAACGGAAATGGACATCATTTCACTCTTAAAAGGAAATGGCCGTTAGCGTAGGGATGTGTATAACCACAGGATATTGTTGTAAGAAGAACTGACCAATACTATTGTTACATACTAATTTGCAGCATCAAATAAATGTCCCCTAGATATTCTGCTTACGAATTCTTGTGTAACAGCTGCAGTAGCATCTTATAATATTTGCCTATTTGTGTAGTTGTAGGTTTTTCTTTAAGAGGGAAAACTACCCCCACAATCTGTATACGCAGTATAGTCTGCACTTCACAGGAGAGTTTAAACACTTTCAAGTCTCGTACCATATTTCAGCTTAGCCCTGACAGCAGTGTAAAGATATCTATTTCCGTGTGCTTTATCAAAATATCTATTTCCGTGTGTAGCATTAGATATTCCATTTGAAGCTTGAAATTGACTCCATATTCCAGATGATTTTCCCTTTTTGTGGGAGTAAAATATCCAGGTAAAGAATGCTTCAGTCCTCATAGCTCTCCTTCCCACTAAAGAGCGCAAGACAAAACAATTATCACTTGGAGTTTCATATAACGCTTACCAGAACTCAAATCATTGACGCTGTATTAGAGGCAGTCTCAGTCTTCTTCTGGAAGTGACGACAACCACAATCAGCTGCTACTTCCTCTTCCCCTTTCCCTTTCCCTCTCTCTTTCTCTTCCTCTTTCTTCCTTCCTTCACAAGTCCCTTATCTTCTTTTCTGTAGACAACAAAGGAACTCAATGTAAATCAGAGCATAAAGAAAACCAAGGAACAAAGTTATACCTTTTTACAGATTGGCATGATACTTGCCTGGCCTGACTCCATAAATTATGTAGGAAGACATTCCTTACTTCATATCGTAACAAATCTTTATGCTTTAGCAATGCACCGTGCGAATTCCATCCCATTCCATGCCAGGAAGCCTCCCTGCTATACTCAGATTCATTCTCTAATAGCCAAGCAACCGAAAAATGCGCACCAACTCTATATCACACCTCATTCCTCTATGCCTTCACATCTTTCTGCATTCAAACCCCCAACACCATGAACTCTGCCCTCAGGCTCGTCTCTTTCCAGTCTCCCTCTTTCAACATAAAACAACGCTCACTGTCCCAACGGCAGCACATAAGCGCTGAGTGGGGGAAGAGGCAACAATATTCGCCAAAGCCCATACGAGCGATACTAGGGCCAAATGCAACAGGGGGACTTAGCAATGCTGACCGCGGAGGTAATACCTTACCATCTTCACCCATGACAGATGTGATTCAGGAGTTCTACTCCTCCCTCAATGACAAGGACATCGCACGGCTCACGGAGCTGATTGACCCTGATTGCACCGTCAAGCACACTTCATATTATAAACCACTGGACATCAAGGTTTTACCCGCACCTCATTCTCTCATATGCTCCAATAACTCATGGTTGAGTCCTCTGCATATTTGACCATCAAGCTATTAACTGAAAACAGGATTCCCATACTCACAACAACTTTGCTGCCTGCAGAATGCGGTTACCTACTTCGCAAGGCTTATGGAAGCTATGAGAAAGAATGTCAAATTTGTTATTGATGAGGTTTGTCAAGGAGCAGAACCCACTGTTGCTGCAGCAATGTGGCACCTTGGTAAGTTCCTGTAGCATGGAATCCAAACAAATAAGTGGCAGGCAATCTGGTAAGTGATAATGATATCATCTTTTTGCAGAGTGGAACGGTAAGATCATCCCATTTACCAAAGGCTGCAGTTTCTACATGTGTTCAGCAAAAGGAGAAGCGCTTCTTATTAGGTAGCTGAAATTAATACCCACTCGTGGTAGCATATTCTCTAATTTCTACACAGCTTCCTTCTTGGTATTTTCTTTCTAATGTTGCATATTCTCTAATTGACACGACAGGAAAGTCCACATCTTCAACGAGTCACCTGTGAAACCAGCAAATCTGGCATTGGTAGGCATACTAATAGCTTGTTTTTGCTGCTGCATCCAACTATATTAGTCTTACTGCCGAATACCTCTAGCTAATTGCCTTCCATGAAATATTCCAATTCTTACAGGACATACTTCTATTTGTTACCTTTTCGTTCGACCTACTTCCAAAACAAGCTGAAGGTATGTATATATGCCTTTTGAAATCAACTCTTCAGTAGTATAAACCATAGTACTACTTAAAATCCAGATAAGCATGAAAGTATATATACATGCAGATTTTCTACAGAATCCAGAAGCACTAGTCCAGTCCTTCGTGAAGTTTTACAAATTCCTCCTGGAGCCTGTTATCGTGTATCTTCTTGCATATTCTATCCGCTTCTGGTTATTTGTTGTGAAGCTTTACAAATTATACGTGGAGCCTATTATCGTGCATCTTCTTGCATATAATTTCCGCTTCTGGTCATTTGTGGCACGAAGATTGGATACGGTGCTCGACGTGTTGTATAACATTTTCAAGCAGTTCATGTAAGGAACTAATATCACAGAAAATTCTACATTCAGAAGAATAGTGATTCTCGAAGATACACTGTGTGATTGCAATCAATTACCGGCAATATCACAAGTGAAGGATCTGAGAAGGGCTTCGGCAAATGTCGATGGATCAGAATCTTCCACATGATGTTTATTTGTTTCCCGAGGCTTATCCCCCTGTGAAGCAGAAATGGACATTCACCCTTATAAGAAAATTGCTGTTAGCGCAGGGACGTATATATACATATAACCACAAGATATTGCTGTAACAAGTACTCAGAAATTCTGCCTATGTATTCTTCTGTAAAAGCTGCTGTGTCATTCTACAATCTATCTGTTCGCGTAGTGTAGGTTTTTCTTTAAGAGGCTACCCCACAATCTGTATACTACACAAGCTATTTATTTCTGTATGTAACACAGGAGTAAAATATCCAGGCAAAGAATGTCAATTCAATGCAAGACAGGACCATCATAATTTAGAGTTTAGACCAAGCATTCTGCCTGTAAATCATTGACATCGTATGAGAGGGTGGTTTGCCTCGTTAATCGACTAATAAAGTGGATACCACATACCATACTCTGCAGTGACTCTAAAAGAGCTTGATTCAGAATGGGGTGGAACAATAATCTATTTCATAGAATGTCTCATGTGGTTTCAATGCAGTGGAATTTCTATAGATCCTTGAAGAGCAAAAGGCCCCTGAAAGAATCCTGCATTGTTCTTCTCATCATCCCATGCTCGATGTGCAGACGTCGAAAGAAATGGCCTGAGGAATTATTCTCGTGGCTCTTTTTTTGAGTGGAAATCCATATTGGAAGAATCCAAGAACCTGGCATAGAGAAACAGATCGTAGCTCGCATCTGTTAGGCTTTAGCTTGAATATCTGCATCACTCTTCATCCTGTGGGCATGTACACCACACTCATGTTTCCAAGGAGCACCACTGATGCCTGAAAGCATATTCTGAAATACTGTGTCCGATGGGTATAACTCCAGTGCCTTCCTTGTGATATTTTCTGCGACAGACAGATCATTATGGAGCTCGCAAAATGCTAACAGACTCCTGTACATCGAGACGTCAGGCCGGATGGGCATGGCCTCAAGGGTGCACGCCGCCTCTGTAAGACGACCCGCTCGTCCCAACATATCTAGAAAGAGTGTGTAGTGGTTTCTTTGTGGGGAAACACCAAACAAATTCCTCATAGAGTTGAAATGCTTGATGCCAACATCAACGAAGCCACCGTGAGTGCAGGCATAAAGCACAGCAGAGAAAGTGATGTTATCAGGCTGAGCCCCAGCCAATGCCATGTCTTCAAAAACCGACAGTGCTTCGTAATAACATCCGTTGTATGCCAGCCCAGATATTAGTGCGTTCCATGACACGACACTTGGCTCCCTGATTGAGTGGAAAACACTGTTAGCATCCTTGAGACACTTATGCTTGCTGTACATGTTGATAAGGCTGTTAGAAACTGAGACCTGACTGCTTAATCCCAATTTCACCGAGCAGCAGTGCAAGTGCTTCCCAGGCTCTATGGATGGCAAGGCCGCAGCAGCAGAGAGGAAGCAGGCGAGACTGAAACCGTCGATACGAACCTCCTCATGAAACATGTGGACTATCATCTCAAGGGCCTTGTTTGGAAGGCCGATCTGATTCAGCCCCTTGGCTAGGCTTGTGTATGTGAGGGTGTCCCTTGCACAGGCCATTGTTGTCGCGACTACCCACGCATCATCCATTCTTGCAAACCTGGAATAAAGATCAACCAGCGCGTTCCCAACAGCCACATCCAAAGACCCAAAGCTGGTCTTGAGCACATAAGCATGGATTTTTGTAGCATGCAGGAAAGACTCTGAGGAGGAGCTGCAGCCCTTGAGAAGGGTGGAGACGGTGAATGAGTTGGGCTGCACCCCACTGGCCCTCATCTCCGCGAACGCCGCGAATGCATCCTCATCTCTGCCATGGCGTGCAAGTCCAGCGATCAAGGCAGTCCAGGACACCACATTCGGGCTGTCTGTGGCACTGAACGCATGGAGCAGGTCGAGCAGACGGGCGGATGACTTGCTGTAGAAGTCGACGAGCGCATTGCAGACAGAGATGTCGTGCTCCAGAGCAAACTTGAAGACGCAGGCATGGAGCTGCCGTCCAGTCTGTGACGCCTGGGGCTGGGCAGAGGAAGAAGCACAGGCGGTGATGATCCCGGAGAAGGTGAAGGCATTGGGCAGCACGCCAGCGTGTTCCATGTGACGGAACATCCGCAGAGCGGCCTGGAGGTGTCCTGCGCGCGAGTAGCCGGTAATCATGGCCGTCCAGAGCACGACGTCCGTCTCGGACGTGGAGCAGAGCACGGCGTGCGCGTGGTCCATGAAGCCGCAGCTGGAGTACATGTGGACGAGCGCCGTCTTGAGCACCAGGTTGAGGTCAGCCCCCCAGCGAAGGAGCTGCGCGTGGAGCTGCCTCCCGTGGCAGCACAGCTGCCTGGAGGCGCAGAGAGCCAGCAGGTTGGCGAAGGTGTGCTCGGTGGGCGGCACGGCGCCGGCGGCGAGCATGCGAGGGTAGAGCGCGAGGGCCTGTGCCCAGTCCCCGGCACGGACGAAAGCCGACATCATGGCGGTGTAGGCGACGGCGTCCCTGCGCGGCATTTCGTCGAACAGCCTGGCGGCGGCCGGGAGGTCGGAGCGGGCGGCGGAGTAGAAGGCGAGCAGGGAGCAGGCGAGGACGGGGTTGGAGGCGGCGAGGCCCCGGCGGCACGCCTGCGCGTGTATCTGGTAGCCCAGGCGGGCGTCGCGGCAGCGGAGGAGCGCGGAGTAGGCGAGCTCGTCGGCGGCCGCGGGCGGGTGGGCGGCGAGGACGCGGCGGAAGACGGTGAGCGCGGCGGCGTGGCGGCCGGCGCGCGCGTGGTCGGCTACGGCCGCGGCCCACGACGCCGCCGCGCGGCTCTGGCCGACGCATGGTGCCGGCGCGAGGCGGCGGCGGTGGCGCGGCAGCCGCAGCGGCATTCTTCTTTCTGGCTGCCGCTCAGTCAGAATCAGCTACAGCTACATAAAAATCCATTATTTCTTCTTCTGAATATGAATATATGCTGAATTTATTCACTGAATTGATCTGATATAATCCAATTCATCATTCATTCATTTGTCATGTTGAATTCGTTCATTCTCCCAAATCCAGACATATAGACTCAAGATGTAGATATGATCCATTTCATTCATTCACTCACTCACAGATTGTAGAGGCTCAAATATATTCACAGCAGTAGCATTTACCTGATGAATCTATTCATTTGTTATCTAGTACAACTAATAGATGCTTTGATAATCTTATTCATTCATTTTTGCAAATCCAAATGGACTCAAGATGTTGACATGATCTGCTTCATTCATTCATTTTTAGGTTGATGAACAAGAGAAGCATTTTCTCTAACTGAACTAGATGACGACGACAACAACAACAACAACAACAACAACAACAACAACAACAACAACAACAAAAGTGGCATCCTTAGATTGATCTGATTATAAGTCAAGTGAGCTTGATTTGATTGGATGCATCTCACTGTGCTGTCTTCTCTTCTGTTACACAAACAAAAGGTACTTTTGTCACAGCACCACCAAAGGACAGCCACTCTTTTATATATGTAGCAGTAACTATCACATGTTTCTTTTGTGCAGAAAATCAAATCAAATCAAATCAAATAAGACCCTCCTCCCTTGAGCTCCTTCCTTCCTTCTAAGGAAGATCATCATCCTCCTCCCCTTCCGATTCGTCGGCTACGACCACGAGCCGCAACGGACCGCCAAACAGTCTGCTCAGCAGCGTCTGGTTCAGCCCTCCTATCCCTCGCGCCGTGCCAGAATGCCAGATCCTCGACGCCAAGCCCTGCCACCTGCTGCGCCCATCGTTCCTTGATGACTCGCTGCAGGGAACGCCGCATGTACGGGGATCCAGATAGTAGTTCAGGACCAGGCCGTTACCACGAGGAACGACCCCGAGGTCTCGTGACAGTGCCTTCCCCACTATTTGGACATGAGATATGCTGGAAAGGAAGTACAATGATTAGTACAGTCGTGCAATGGGGAAAACAAATTATCTATCCCCACAGTTGCACAACAACTCACCATATGTAGTAGAGGCCATCGATTGCCTGTTTCTGAACTCTCCCAAGAAGCTCAAACTTCACCACACCACCAATACATAGAACCGGGCGTGGTAACTTGAAGGATTGCAAAACATTTTCCTGGAATATTTATCACACATCAAAATGTTACTTACTCAGCAGGTTTACACACGGCACAAGGCGACTGCAAACATCTAGATATTGTTAAACAAAATCCAAGTGACCTCTGTAATAAAAACTTTCAGAACACTGCTAGAGATAGGTCGATCAAATGCAATTTCTTCATGCTCAGCCTTTTAAGAATGTTCCTGCTCTATATCAGTTGTTTGATTTATTTCTATATATAAGAGACCCTTATGTTCAGAGGGTAAAAAAACAATGTATAGGCCTGGGAATATCAATCATCTATTAAGCTGGCCTGCGAAACCTTTTTTTTTTCAAAAGCAACTGACCTGCAGCATTGGGAATTCTGGAGATGCGTAGGTCCAGCCGTAGTTTCTGTCATCAATCAACTGGCCTTCATTTTCATCACAGACAAGTGCTTCAGGGCGTAGCGGTGACCTTGGATAGCCCATCTGGACCCGGATGCTCTTTGGCGAATATATCGGGTCGCCATGCTGGAAAAATGCTGCAACACACGGTGGAAGATTATTTAACACACACACACACACACACACACACACACACATGAGGCCTTTTAATTTGTTTTGAACCAACCATACATACAGAAAGAAGGGAAGACAAGAAACCAACCTTTGAATGGCTGCACCTTGATCTCTTGGATGAGGCAGAGATCGGCCTGGAGGCGATATATGAGGCACTCGGGCACGGCGGGGTCCCTCTGGCCGCCGCTGGACCAGTAGGAGGGCCTGTTGGACTCGAGGTGGTCGACGGGCTCGAGGGTGTTGTCGATGGTCTCCTCGGGGAAGTTGTCGGTGCTGGAGGCGCCGATGCAGTGGATGATGCAGACCCTGGGCTTGTAGGGCGAGAGGAGGCCGTGGCCGAGGTGCGTGTACACCCTGTGGTCCCGGTGGAGCTTGTCGGTGGCGCTGGATGATCCGGATTTTTGCTCCTGGTCCTGGCAGCAGCGTGAGGGGGTTGTGGTGGTGGTGACGTCGACGCTTGTGAAGGTGGAGACCTCCGGGCAGGCACGCAGGCACTGCAGCTTGCTGAACTGGTTGTCGATAACTATAGACCAGAGACAAGAAAGAGAGATTGAGTTACTACTGAGAATTGGTATGTACAGCAGGTGCGACTGACTGAAAGAAGTTATCTTTAATTAAGAGAAGAGAAAAACAGAGGCGAGGTAGCATAGCAGATTAGCGGTAGTAATATTGTGATTTGTGGTGGAATGGATCGGAAATCGGTAGTGCTTCCTTAGCAGAATCTAGATATAGATATGTAGATAAATACTCCGTACATAGATGAATAGGGAGGCCAGATCCAGAGAGAGAGAGAGAGAGATTGGGGGGTACCGAATTGTCGCCAGGATCGGGAGACGGCGGATGCGCGTGCGAGGTCGGCGGGGTGGTGGAGCATGGTGAAGACGGTGACGGAGGTGTCGGGACCCAGGTAGTCGACAAAGTCCGCCGCCGGCGAGGAGGAGGAGGAGGAGGAGCAGGAGGAATCCTCCATCTCCATGGCTCTGGTCGTCCCAAGGAAGGAGAAGGAACCCGCTAGTCTGGGATAGGGGATGAAATTCGCCGACCACCACTTCCACCAATCAACCAACCAATCAATCAATCATTCTCTGCTCTGATCTGAGGAGTGGAGCGACAAAGGGAAGAGGAGAGATTGGATTGGAGAAGGGGAACCGAATCCACCAAAATCCCCCGCTTTGGGTTGGGACCCGTAGGTAGGGGTAGAGGAGGAGGGGATGACAGAGTGGCAAAGGAAGGAATATTATTGTAACGGTGTGATTGGAAGGAGAGCTCTGCTCAGGAACCGAGGACATAGCCATACCAGTGAACCTCGTTAAAAAAATATCGGTGTCGTGCTTGTGTGATTGTTTGGTCCTCGGTAGATCGACGGAGCGCCTCGGATTAATTCCAACAGGCAAGAAGAGGAGGAGCCACTGTCGGATGAGGAGGAGGATGCTCAGGCCAAATTCAGCATGGAGGCCACGCTGGCGGAGTTTGAGCTCACCCAAATGGAGGGCGCAGAGCAGCAGGACATCATCGAGTATATCTGGTCTGAGGCGGAGGTGGTGGAAAACCGCTGCTTCATCCACCAAGGGGACATGGTGCGTGAGTAGCTCTTCGCGGACAAGGAGGAGGCGCATTCGTTTCACCTGGCATGACCACGAGGATGGTTACTCCAATAAGGAGGTCATCGACGTATCCGATGACAAGTAGTTTATTTTGCTAGTTTGGAGCGAGGGCGAGGTGGTGGTGTCCTCGATTAGGGGTCACTCACCACGTCGTCTCTCGATCAGGTGGGCCGAGCGAGGACCTCCATGACGGTTCACTAAGGGGCCATCTCAAGGAGGCCCATGCCGCATAGAAGGCATGTTTCTAGAGACTTGTGCATACTCCAAGGCTTAGAGGTCGTTGCTTGCTCCCGCAGGAGTGGCTGGAATCCCCAGGTGTAATGGTGATATAGCCTAGAAGCAAGTATTTTCCTCAGTCAGGGAACCAAGGTTATCAATCCAATAGGAGTTTCTCCCAATGAAGAAAGTAAGCAGTAAACACACACACATCACAAACACGCTTGTCCCCAACACAACAAAAGGATTATCAATCCCCTTGTCTTGCTAGTTACAAGATTAAACACAAATGATATAGACAATTGGTAACAAAAATAAAACAGGGCAACAAGGTAAATAACTGTTTTCAGTAAATAAGAATAGATCAAGGGAGTATAAGTTCATTAGTGACATCTCTCTTAACTACGAAGTTGCAATGGCACTACTGCGAAAGGGTTTATAGGAGATCACAAATTAGTGGCGGGCACGGGGCACCCGCCACAGCTATTTTTGAAAACAAGCAGTGACGGGTGCCAAAATGTGCCCGCCACAGCCAATAGTCTAACTGTGGCGGGCCGGGGAAGTAACCCGCCACAGGTACGTTCACCCCGGGGGCCCTTGTCTGCGTAACTCAGCAGTGACGGGCGCGCCCTAGTGCCAGCCACAGGTATGTGTATAAAGCACTGGCGGGTGGCTCCGCGCAACCGCCACTAGTTATCCCTGCCAGATGTCCACTTCTGTCAGAAAATAGCTGTGGCGGTCGCCCGTTGCCGCTCGTCGCAGTAAGAACACAGTTTATCAACCCACGCGCACCCCCGTCATCCCCCTCACTTGACTCACTCTCGCTCACCCTAACTCTCCCCATGGATCTCTCTCTCGGCGCCGTTGTCGCCTCTGCCTCGCCGTCCTCTTCGTCGGCCCTGTCAGCCCCGCCGTCCTCTTGGCCACCGGCCCTGTCAGCCAGGCCGTCCACTTTCTCGCCCCCGTCGGTCCCGCCGTCGCCATGGGGTCTCGTCGTCCCCGCCGTCACCCGCACCAACGGCCGTGGCCACCAACACCAACACCAACGCGGCTGTGCCCGCCACCAACACCAACACCAACACCAACGGCCCGTGGCCACGACCCACATTGGTAGGGGAGTCAGGGTTAGAGTTAGGAGTATGTGGGTTATGGGGTTACGGCTAGGCTTTGTAGATCGTAGATTGTAGTTACATTCTTTGTTCGTAGATTATACGAAGTTTCTTATTTATATTCGTAGATCGTAGATTATAGAAACTAATGTTTTGGCGAAACGTTGATTCGGGGATTCATAATAAGAACATTGATTTATTTCCGTTTCGCCAAATTTCTAGCACTTAATATGTCCATTTTAAAAGCAGAGTTCATGCCCAAATTTTAATGTTGTGGTGTTGGTATTGTTAGTTACATTCTTTGTTCGTAGATTATAGGAACTTTCTTATTCATATTCGTATATCATAGGCAGTAGAATATATGAAATTTCTTTGTAGGGATTTATAATGAGAGCTAATATTTTGGCGAAAAAACGTTGATTTATTTCTGTTTCGCCAAATTTCTAGCACTTAATATGTCCATTTTAAAGCAGAGTTCATGCCCAAATTTTAATGTAGTGGTGTTGGTATTGTTAGTTATATTCTTTGTTCGTAGATTATAGGAACTTTCTTATTCATATTCGTATATCGTAGACCGTAGACTATATGAACTTTCTTTGTAGGGATTTATAATGAGAGCTAATATTTTGGCGAAAATAATGTTGATTTATTTTCGTTTCGCCAAATTTCTAGCACTTAATATGTCCATTTTAAAGCAAATTTCATGCCCAAATTTTAATGTAGTGGTGTTGGTATTGTTAGTTATATTCTTTGTTCGTAGATTATAGGAACTTTCTTATTCATATTCGTATATCGTAGACCGTAGATTATATGAACTTTCCTTGCAGGCGTTCATAATATTAGTTAATGTAGTGGTTTGATATTGTTAGTTACATTCTTTGTTCATAGCTATTTAATATTTTTTCTACAGGTAATATTTAATTAGTCTACTGATATTGTTAGCTACATTTTTTGTTCAGGGGGGCAATTCTCACTCTAAATCCACATACTGAGATGAGGGTTGTTTTAAGAGGAGGATACCGACTGTTGTCGTAGGGGTCATCCTTCCTCTTCTCCTCCTCTGAGCACTTGGTAAAGCAGGAGGACAAGGTGAAGGACGACCTTCACCAACGGTTGAAATAACATTGAGTGTACATCATATATATATACAACCACTTGGGAGATGAACCGACTGTTGTCGTAGAGGGTCGTTCTGGCCTCCTCCTCCGGTACGTTGGTAAATAAGGAGGAGAATGTGAAGAACAACCATCACCAACAGTCGAAGTACTAGTCATGGAGTGCCCAACATATGTACAACCACTTAAAAGTAAGAACTGCCCACCCGAAGAAAGACATCCAAGGTTGCCGTACACAGTTTTAGTTATCTTCTTATATAGTTGCTTTCGTATAAATGTGGTTTATCTAACTGTCAACTTTTTTGATTTAGATGAAGGAGCCGACAGGCCTCTTTACGACTCCTACAACCCTAGATGTCGTCTCAAGGCTGGTTGGGTACTCGGTGTTCGTGCTCACCTATGTGGAGAGGACCCTAGTAGACACCCAGAAGGCTCTACAGTATGCCAAGAGCGATGAAGAATCTCCCGATATTGCTAGGGCAGCCACTAGAAGCCGCAAAGCTGCTATAGAGAGTGCGCGAGGAGCCGTTGAGTCTGCCAAGAGAGTTTTTGAAACTGCTAAGTCCGCCCTAGCCGAGGTCGAGAAGATGATTGGAGACGAGGACAACTCTTCACAGAGCTGAGCTTAATTGCAAGTTGCTATGATGGAGCTGAACTTTTATTTGTCAACTATTTGTGCAGTGCCGTAATGTGGTCTTCATGATCGATGCTTGAATGTACTTTCTCTGTTTCTATGAACGCGATAATATGGTTTCTATAATGTGGTCTCCATAATTCCTGTAGACTTTGCTATATATACTTGGGCAACTTCTTGTTAGCTTGTTTATTGACTATGATAAAATGTGCTACTAAACTATGATATATCGTAATGCATATGATCGAATATGTAAATTCTTGCTGCTGGTTATACTTTAGTCATGGTGGATGTAGCTGCGGCTGGAGGCGAAATTTGACCGTCATAACTACAGCATCTAGATGTGGCAGGTGGGTGGACATGCCCGTCACTGGAGGTGCTCTAACAGTTACGGGCGCGCGCCCGCCACTGATGGAGTACTAGCAGTGGCGGGAGGTCGGTGGCGGGCGGGACTGGGAGTCTGGCCCGCCACTGCTGGGCTTTTTGCGCCCGCCACTGTTAGGCATTCCTGCAGTAGTATGAGTGTTTGATAGTTTGTTTTAAAGTAAAAGTGATTGCAAAAAGGTAAATAGTAATAAAGATTTCTAAATTGTCTTTGCTTTGGTGTTGTTGCTCTCCCCACGACGCCTCACCTGCTTCGCCGATGCGATCAAAGCTAGATTTAAAACTCGGTCTTATGTTTATTTATAACAAATATTTTTACTTATTTATGATTTATTTCAGCAATATATGATTTTAGTTAACATTTTTTTTCTTATACTTAGCACAATGTGCAACATATCGATTCTGATAAAATCTACAATACAATGTTATTTGTTATAACTTTTGTCACTAATACATTCGTAACATTTGAAATTATATTTTGTGTCAAGAGCTACATCCGCCTTTTCTTTAGGTCTTTGTCTGAAATATTGCTAAGAAAAACGTTTGACTGAATTGGACCCCTTGGATCTTAAAAACATTTTTTGATAGTTATTATGTATCATCAAATGTGTTATAGTGCATTCTATGTGTTCACAACTATCTTAATATCCTTAAATATCTTTGTATAAAGCTCTGGAACATACGTGTCAAGCAAATCCCTTGAATAGTAAGCCAACAACATGGTGGTGGCAGGGACGGGTGATGGGCTAAAGTTGGAGAAGTCACTAGAACATACATCTCTTCTATGTTGGTTAGAGCATCTTCAGCCGTTCGGCCCCCGAGGGGCGTGAAATAGTGCCGCCTGGGGGCCAATCGGCGGTAAATTCAGCGTGGGGGCACTGGGCTTCCCAACCGCCGCCCCAAGTTAGCACCCTAGACGTCGTTTTGAAATGAAAAATTGTTCAAATTAGGCGAAAACGCCTAGAAAACGACTCGATTTTGGACGAAAATTAGGCGTTTTCATTCATATTTGTACAAATTGAAAGAAATACATAAAAACATAAAAAACTACGCCGCCGCCGATGCCCCAAGCCTAGTCCATGCCGAGGAGCTTGTAGAATGCGGTGTAGTCGCCGCCGCCGTCGTCCTGCACACCGCCGTCCTTGCTGCACCCCTGCCCCGGATCGTCGGTGCGGACGGGGTTGATCGGCGCCGGCGCGTCGTCGTCGTCGCTGTCGAGGACGATCACGCCGCCCTCCTCGCGGCCGCGGCGCTACTCGGCGATCTCCTCCAGAGCGCGTTTTTGGCGCACCATCTCCTCCCGGACGTAGTCATCGCGCGACCACTTCAGGCCTGTGTCGAGGTCAGCGGCCATGTCGACGTGCTCCTGCTTGATGACGACGGGCGTCGCCGGCTCTGCCTTCGGCCTGATGATACGTCTTCAAAGTATCTATAATTTTTTATTGTTCCATGCTGTTATATTATCAAACTTGGATGTTTTATATTCATTTTATAGCAATTTATATAATTTTTTGGGACTAACCTGTTGACATAGAGCCCAGTGCCAGCTGCTGTTTTTTGCTTGTTTTTTACTTCGCAGAATATCCATATTAAACAAAGGCCAAATGCAGCGAAACTTTTTGGAGATTTTTTTCTGCCCAGAAGACACCCAGGAGGCCCAAGATGTGCACCAGAGGGGCCCTGTGGGGCCCACTAGGCACCAGGGCGCGTCAGGACCCCCAGGCGCGCCCTGGTGGATAGTAGGGCCCACAGGCACCCCCTCCACCGCCTCTTAGCTCTATAAATACTCTAATATTCCAGAAACCCTAGGGGAGTCGAGAGATCAGAGTTTCCACTGTCGCAAGTTTCAGAACCACGAGATCCAATCTAGAGGCCTTTGATACGTCCATTTTGCATCATGTTTTCCTACTGTTTTTTATAGTGTTTTTATGCTTTATAACACTTTATGGAATAATTCTAATGCCTTTTCTCTCATAATATGCAAGGTTTACACAAAGAGGGAGAATACCGGCAGCTGGAATTCTGGACCTGAAAAAGCTATGTCAGAGATACCTATTCTGCAAATCTCCAAATGAGCTGAAATTTTACGGAGAATTATTTTGGAATATATAATAAATATTGGAGAGAAGAACTACCAGAGGGGGGCTGCTAGGTGGCCACAAGGCACCAGGGCGCGCCAGACCCCCCTGTCCCGCCCTGGTGGGTAGTGGGCACCCTGGCCCACCTCCGGTTCCCATCTTCTGGTATAGAAGGTCTTTTGACCTAGAAAAATAAGGAGAGCACTTTCGGGACGCAGCGCCGCCGTCTCGAGGCGGAACTTGGGCAGGAGCACTTTTGCCCTCCAGCGGAGCGATTCCGCTGGGGGAACTTCCCTCCCGGAGGGGGAAATCGAAGCCATCGTCATCACCAACAACCCTCTCATCTTTGGGAGGCCAATCTTCATCAACATCTTCAACAGCACCATCTCATCTCAAAACCCTAGTTCATCTCTTGTGTTCAATCTTTGTACCGGAACCTCAGATTGATACCTGTGGGTGACTAGTAGTGTTGACTACATCTTGTAGTTGATGCTAGATGGTTTATTTGGTGGAAGATTATATGTTCAGATCCATTATGCTATTTAATAGCCCTCTGATCTTGAGCATGAATATTATTTGTGAGTAGTTGTCCTTGTTCTTGAGGCCACGGGAGAAGTCATGTTGCAAGTAATCATGTGAATTTGATATTCGTTCGATTTTTTGATGATATGTATGTTGTGATTCCCTTAGTGGTATTATGTGAACGTCGACTACATGATACTTCACCATCTTTGGGCCTAAGGGAATGCATTGTGGAGTAGTTATTAGATGATGGGTTGCTAGAGTGACAGAAGGTTAAACCCTAGTTTATGCGCTATTCCGTAAGGGACTGATTTGGATCCATATGTTTAATGCTATGGTTAGATTGTTATCTTAATTCTTCTTTCGTAGTTGCGGATGCTTGCGAGGGGGTTAATCATAAGTGGGAGGCTTGTTCAAGTAAGAACAGCACCCAAGCACCGGTCCACCCACATATCAAATTATCAAAGTAGCGAACACGAATCAAACCAACATGATGAAAGTGACTAGATGAAATTCCCGTGTGCCCTCGAGAACGTTTTACTTATTATAAGAGACCATTTTGGCCTGTCCTTTGCCACAAAAGGATTGGGCTACCTTGCTGCACTTTTGTTACCGTTACTATTGCTTGCTCGTTACAAATTATTTTGCTATCAAACTACCTGTTACCGACAATTTCAGTGCTTGCAGAAATTACCTTGCTGAAAATCGCTTGTCATTTCCTTCTGCTCCTCATTGGGTTCGACACTCTTACTTATCAAAAGGACTACGATTGATCCCCTATACTTGTGGGTCATCAGCCTTTTCCGGCACCTTGCCGAAGGGGTCAACGATCACGGAGGGGTTCTTCATCATCACCCTTGCCACTCCGATGATGCGTGAGTAGTTTACCGCAGACCTATGGGTCCGTAGGCAGTAGCTAGTTGGCTTCTTCTCTCTTTTTTATCTTCAATACAATGTTCTCCTTGATGTTCTTGGAGATCTATTCGACGTAACTCTTTTTTGCGGTGTGTTTGTTGGGATCCAATGAATTGCGAGTTTATGATCAGATCTATCTATGAATATTATTTGAGTCTTTGTTGAACTCTCTTATGCATACTTGTTATAGCCTCGTATTTCTTCTCTAAAACTTTGGTTTGGTTTGGCCAACTAGATTGATTTTTCTTGCAATGGGAAGAATCTCAGTGACAGAAAGAGACATGACACGTGATGTCTACTTTCTTGTAGACTCGTGTTGGGCCTACAAGCGCAGAGTTTTGTAGGACAGTAGGAAATTTCCCTCAAGTGGATGACCTACGGTTTATCGGTCCGTGGGAGGCGTAGGATGAAGATGGTCTCTCTCAAACAACCCTGCAACCAAATAATAAAAAGTCTCTTGTGTCCCCAACACACCAAATACAATGGTAATTTGTATAGGTGCACTAATTCGGCGAAGAGATGGTGATAAAAGTGTAATATGGATGGTAGAAATATATTTTTATAATCTGAATAAATAAAAACAGCAAGGTAGCAAGTGATAAAACGGAGCACAAACGGTATTGCAATGCTTGAAAACAAGGCCTAGGGTCCGTACTTTCGCTAGTGCAATCTCTCAACAATGCTAATCTAATTGGATCATATAACCATCCCTCAACGTGCGATGAAGAATCACTCCAAAGTTCTTATCTAGCAGAGAACATAAGAAGAAATTGTTTGTAGCTATTCTTTCCGATCGATCTATCCAAGAGTTCGTACTAAAATAACACTAAGTTATTCTTTCCGATCGATCTATCAAGAGTTCGTACTAAAATAACACAAGTTATTCTTTCCAATCGATCTATCAAGAGTTCGTACTAAAATAACACCCAAAAAAATTCAGATTCATAATACTCAATCCCACACAAAGAACCTCAAAGAGTGCCCCAAGATTTCTACCGGAGAAACAAAGACGAGAACGTGCATCAACCCCTATGCATAGATTACCCCAATGTCACCTCGGGAATCCGTGAGTTGTGTGCCAAAACACATATCAAGTGAATCAATATGATACCCCATTGTCACCACATGTATTCATAGCAAGACATACATCAAGTGCTCTCAAATCCATAAAAGTATTCAATCTGATAAAACGAAATCTCAAAGGGAAAACTCAATTCACAACAACATAGAGAGGGGAAAACACCATATGATCCAACTATATTAACAAAGCCCGCGATACATCAAGATCGTGACATCTCAAGAACACGAGAGAGAGAGAGAGAGAGAGATTAAACACATAGCTACTGGTACAAACCCTCAGCCCCGAGGGTGGACTACTCCCTCCTCATCACGGTGGCCGCCGGGATGATGAAGATGGCCACCGGTGATGATTTCCCCCTCCGACAAGGTGCTGGAATGGGGTCTAGATTGGTTTTTCGTGTCTACAGAGGCTTGCGGCGGCGGAACTTCATCTAGAGTTATTTCTGATGGTTTCTCTATTTATAGGAATTTTTGGCGTTGGTTTCACGCGAAGATGGGCCTCGAGGTGAGCACAACCCACCAGGGCGCGCCTAGGCCTCCTGGCGCGCCCCGGTGTCTTGTGCCCTACTCCTTCACCTTCTGGTCCTTCCACGAAGCTTCGGGGGTCTCTTTTGTTCCAAAAAAAATCGTCAAAAAGTTTCAGCTCATTTGGAGAACTTCCATTTCTCCACAAATAACAACAACATGGTAGTTCTGCTGAAAACAGCGTCAGTCCGGGTTAGTTCTATGCAAATCATACCAAAACCATATAAAATTGTTGTCAACATGGCATGAATACTTCATAAATTATAGATACATTGGAGACGTATCAGCATCCCCAAGCTTAATTCCTACTCGTCCTCGAGTAGGTAAATGATAAAAAAATAATTTATGAAGTGTGAATGCCAGCATAGGGAAGTTTGATCAATGATAATTTCATTCACTTTTCCTAGCATCATAACAGCAACTCTTTCTCATAAAACTCATCATGATAAAGTAGCAATTGAAAGCGGAATTTTTGTTGTGGAATGCTACCTATCATATTCATCATATACTCTTTCTTTTGTAGCATGGACATTTGGACTTAAATGATTCAAAGCAATAGTCTATAGTTTGACATGAAGACATCAATACTCAAGCATACTAACAAGCAACCATGTCTTTCAAAATATCAACGCTAAAGAAAGCTATCCCTAGCCCATTATGCTCAATCATTAATCCATTCATGAAACACACTCAAATATTAGCTACATCCAATGCACAAGTATGATCATAGTGCTCCCTAGTTGGTGCTTTATAAGAGAAGATGGAGACTCAAATAAAAATAAAAATTGCATAAAGTAAATAGATAGGCCCTTCGCAGAGGGAAGCAGAGATTTGTAGAGGTGCCAGAGCTCAAAGCTTAAATTGAGAAATAGAATATTTTGAGAGGCATACTTTTCCCGTCAACGAAAACGACCGAGTAATTCCCAACACTTTCCATGCTAGATATATCATAGGCGGTTCCCAAACATAAAATAAAGTTTATTCCTTTTTCCACCATACTTTCACACTCCACGACTAGCCGTATCCACGGGTGCCGTCCATACCAACACTTTCCAAGGAATTTATCATTTGACAACATAAAGTAAATTTCTTTTTTATTTCGGGACTGGGCATCCCTATTACCATCGTACTCTCATGCAACGACAAGTGAATAAACACTCATCTTGAGAATAACACATCTAGCATGGAAAATATTGGCCATCCCCTGCCGCTTCATGAGCGGTACGAGCACACAAAAAGGAAATTCATTTTGAAAATTAAAGATGGCACACACAAATTTACTTAGAACGGCACGGAAATACCGCATATAGGTAGGTATGGTGGACTCATGTGGCAAAACTGGGTTTAAGGATTTTGGATGCACAAGTAGTATTCCCACTTAATACAAATGGAGGCTAGCAAATAGATTGAGAAGCAACCAACCAAGAAACAAAAATTCACATAAACGAGCATTGAGCATAACTAACACCGAATAATGCACCACAAGTAGGATGTAATTTCATTGCTTAATTTATTGACTTCGTGCTTGCATAGGGAATCACAAACCTTAACACAAATATTCTTACTAAAGCATAATTACTCACCAACATGACTCACATATTATTATCTCCATATCGCAAAACTATTGCAAGAATTCAAACTTATCATATCCAGTGATCTACATGAAAGTTTTTATTATATCCTTCTTGAATATCCATTACTCTGGGACTAAATTTATATATTGCCATTGCTACTAACAAGCTCTCAAATAAATTTAAGTGGAGCACGAGAGCATAAGTATTTCTTCAAAATTTTGAACTCTCAAAATAATCTAAGTGAAGCATGAGAGTAAATGAAATACTACTCCAAAAAGATATAAGTGAAGATCAAATGAGTAGTTAAGTAAATAGGTAGCTATGTGAGGACTCTATTTTATTTAAAAACTTTCAGATCTAAGTATTTTATTAAAACAGCAAGAAAAATAAAATAAAATGACATTTCAAGAATAGCACAACTCATGTGAAGAAGCAAAAACTTAGGCTCAACCGAGGCTAACCAATAATTGTTGATGAAGAAAGGTGGGATGCCTACCGGGGCATCCCCAAGCTTAGATGCTTGAGACTTCTTGGAATATTAACTTGGGATGCCTTGGGCATCCCCAAGCTTGAGCTCTTGTGTCTTCTTCATTCCTCTCAAATCACGGTTTCCCTAATTCTTAAAAACTTTATCCACACAAAACTCAACAAGAACTCGTGAGATAAGTTAGTATAAATCAATGCAAAACCTTATCATTCTCTACTGTAGGAAATCACTAAAATTATTATTCAACATTGCATACTAAATGCCTCTGCATATTTAATACTCCTATCCTCAAATAGAATCATTAAGCAAGCAAACATATGCACACAATGCGAACATAACAGCAATCTGTCTGAACAGGACAATCTGTAAAGAGTGCAATTGTACTCATACTTCACTAACTCCAAAAATTCTGAAAGTTCACCACACTGTAGAAAATTTATCAGAGCTTATTGCTCAAAAAGTTTCAATATTTTATCACATTCTGACTTTTCTGGAGAATTTTTGTAACAGCAATAAACTTTCTGTTTTGAAACAGCAACTCATAGAGTTGCAAAATAAGCATGGCAAAGGCTATACTTGACATTTTTATTGAAGTAAAAGATACAACACATTATTTTAAATAACAGCAACCAAATCCTAATAAAATAAAATGACTCTCCAAGCAAAACTCATATCATGTGACGAATGAAAATATAGCTCCAAGTGAGGTTACCGATAATGTTGGAGACGAAAGAGGGGATGCCTTCCGGGGCATCCCCAAGCTTAGTTGCTTGGATCTTCCTTGAATATTACCTTGGGGGTGCCTTGGGAATCCCCAAGCTTAGGGTCTTGTCACTCCTTATTCTCCTCATATCAATATCTCACCCAAAACTTGAAAACTTCAATCACACAAAACTTAACGGAACTTCGTGAGATGGGTTAGTATGATAAAGATAAATCATTCACTTTGGTACTGTAAAATACAAGATTCATAATTGTTCTCACACAATTCCTACTGTACTCTACAATTTACACAATTTATATTAAGCAATATAAGCCATAGAAACCATAAAACAAGCAAACTATGTATTTTAAATAGAATCTGTCAAAAACAGAACAGTACGTAAAGATCTGAATTCAGGTCATACTTATGTAACTCCAAAAATTCTGAAAATTTAAGAAAACGTAGAAAATTTGTATACCCATCAACTGTAAAAAATTCAGAATTTTTCCACGTTCCAGTAAAATATAGGAATTTCGTCACTGGACGCAAAAGTTTCTGTTTTTGCACAGAATCAAGTCAACTATCATCCACACTATCCCAAAGGCTTTACTTGGCACTTTATTGAAACAAAAACTATAAAATATGATTACCACAGTAGCCTACTCATGTGAACACACAAAAACAGTAGGGGTAAATGTTGGGTTGTCTCCCAACAAGCGCTTTTCTTTGATGCCTTTTAGCTAGGCATGATGATTTCAATGATGCTCACATAAAAGATAAGAATTGAAACACAAAGAGAGCATCATGAAGCATATGACTAGCACATTTAAGTCTAACCCACTTCCTATGCATACAGATTTTGTGAGCAAATAATTTATGGGAGCAAGAATCAGCTAGCATAGGAAGGCAAAACAAGTATAACTTCAAAACTTTCAACATAAAGAGAGGAAACTTGATATTATTGCTATATGTAATTGCATATGTTCTTCTCTCATAATAATTTTCAGTAGCACCATGAATGAATTCAACAATATAACCATCACATAAAGTATTCTTTTCATGATCCACAAGCATAGAAATTTTATTACTCTCCACATAAGCAAATTTATTCTCATGAATAGTAGTGGGAGCAAACTCAACAAAATAACTATCATAGGATTGAAAATTAAAATCATGATGACAAGTTTCATGGTTATCATTATTCAATATAGCATACATGTCATCACTATAATCATCATAGATAGCAACTTTGTTGTAAAAATCAATTGAAACCTCTTCCAAAATAGTGGATTCATCATTAAATAAAGTCATGACCTCTCCAAATCCACTTTCATCAATACAATCATCATAAATAGGAGGCATGCAATCATCATAATAAATTTTCTCATCAAAACTTGGGGGTCTAAAAATATCATCTTCATCAAATATAGCATCCCCAAGCTTATGGCTTTGCATATCATTAGCATCATGGATATTCAAAGAGTTCATACCAACAATATTGCAATCATGCTCATCATCCAAAGATTTTTAATCAAACATTTTATAGAATTCTTCCTCTATCAATTGAGCACAATTTTACTTTCCATCATTTTCACGAAAGACATTATAAAGATGAACAATATGATGCAACCTCAATTCCATTTTTTTTGTAGTTTTCTTTTTATAAACCAAACTAGTGATAAAACAAGAAACTAAAAGATTCGATTGCAAGATCTAAAGATATACCTTAAAGCACTCACCTCCCCGGCAACGGCGCCAGAAAAGAGCTTGATGTCTACTACACAACTTGTTCTTGTAGACTCGTGTTGGGCCTCCAAGCGCAGAGTTTTGTAGGACAGTAGCAAATTTCCCTCAAGTGGATGACCTAAGGTTTATCAATCCATGGGAGGCGTAGGATGAAGATGGTCTCCCTCAAACAACCCTGCAACCAAATAATAAAAAGTCTCTTGTGTCCCCAACACATCAAATACAATGGTAATTTGTATAGGTGCACTAGTTCGGCGAAGAAATGGTGATAAAAGTGTAATATGGATGGTAGAAATATATTTTTATAATCTGAATAAATAAATAAAGCAAGGTAGCAAGTGATAAAACGGAGCACAAACGGTATTGCAATGCTTGAAAACAAGGCCTAGGGTCCGTACTTTCGCTAGTGCAATCTCTCAACAATGCTAATCTAATTGGATCATATAACCATCCCTCAACGTGCGATGAAGAATCACTCCAAAGTTCTTATCTAGCGGAGAACATAAGAAGAAATTGTTTGTAGCTATTCTTTCCGATCGATCTATCCAAGAGTTCATACAAAAATAACACCAAGTTATTCTTTTCGATTGATCTATCAAGAGTTAGTACTAAAATAATACAAGTTATTCTTTTCGATCGATCTATCAAGAGTTCGTACTAAAATAACACCAAAACAAATTCAGATTCATAATACTCAATCCCACACAAAGAACCTCAAAGAGTGCCCCAAGATTTCTATCGGAGAAACAAAGACAAGAACGTGCATCAACCCCTATGCATAGATTACCCCAATGTCACCTCGGGAATCCGCGAGTTGGGTGCCAAAACACATATCAAGTGAATCAATATGATACCCCATTGTCACCACATGTATTCATAGCAAGACATACATCAAGTGCTCTCAAATCCATAAAAGTATTCAATCTGATAAAACAAAATCTCAAAGGGAAAACTCAATTCACAACAAGATAGAGAGGGGAAAACACCATATGATCCAACTATATTAACAAAGTCCGGGTTAGTTCTATGCAAATCATACCAAAACCATATAAAAATGTTGTAAACATGGCATGAATACTTCATAAATTATAGATACGTTGAAGACATATCAGCATCCCCAAGCTTAATTCCTACTCGTCCTCGAGTAGGTAAATGATAAAAGAAATAATTTATGAAGTGTGAATGCTAGCATAGTGAAGTTTGATCAATGATAATTTCATTCACTTTTCCTAGCATCATAACAACAACTCTTTCTCATAAAACTCATCATGATAAAGTAGCAATTGAAAGCATAATTTTTGTTGTGGAATGCTACCTATCATATTCATCATATACTCTTTCTTTTGTAGCATGGACATTTGGACTTGAATGATTCAAAGCAATAATCTATAATTTGACATGAAGACATCAATACTCAAGCATACTAACAAGCAACCATGTCTTTCAAAATATCAACGCTAAAGAAATCTATCCCTAGCCCATTATGCTCAATCATTAATCCATTCATGAAACACACTCGAATATTAGCTACATCCAATGCACAAGTATGATCATAGTGCTCCCTAGTTGGTGCTTTATAAGAGAAGATGGAGACTCAAATAAAAATAAAAATTGCATAAAGTAAATAGATAGGCCCTTCACAGAGGGAAGCAGAGATTTGTAGAGGTGCCAGAGTGATACGTCCAATTTGCATCATGTTCTCCTACTGTTATTGATGATGTTTTTATGCATAATAATGCTTTTTGGAGTAATTCTAATGCCTTTTCTCTCATAATATGCAAGGTACACACAAAGAGGGAGAATTCCGGCAGCTGGAAATCTGGAGCTGGAAAAGCTACGTCAGGCCACCTATTCTGCACAACTCCAAACAAGCTGAAACTTTACGGAGATTTTTTATGGAATATTTGAAGAATATTGGAGCAAATAAGTACCATAGGGGGCCCACCAGGTGGGCACAACCCACCTGGGCGCGCTAGGGAGCCCAGGCGCGCCCTGGTGGGTTGTGCTCACCCAGGCCCATCTCCGGTGCCCATCTTCTGGTATATAAGTCATTTTGACCTAGAAAAAATAAGGAGAGGACTTTCGGGACGGAGCGCCGATATCTCGAGGCGGAACTTGGGAAGGAGCACCTTTGCCCTCCGGCGAACCGATTCCGCCGGGGGAACTTCCCTCCCGGAGCGGGAAATCATCGTCATCATCATCATCACCAACAACTCTCCCATCTTGGGGAGGGCAATCTCCATCAACATCTTCAATAGCACCATCTCATCTCAAACCCTAGTTCATCTCTTGTGTTCAATCTTGTTACTGGAACTATAGATTGGTGCTTGTGGGTCACTAGTAGTGTTGATTACATCTTGTAGTTGATTACTATATGGTTTATTTGGTGGAAGATTATATTTTCAGATCCAATATGCTATTTAATACCCCTCTGATCTTGAGCATGATTATCATTTGTGAGTAGTTACTTTTGTTCTTGAGGTCACGGGAGAAATCATGTTGCAAGTAATCATGTGAACTTGATATGTGTTCCATATTTTGATAGTATGTATGTTGTGATTCCCTTAGTGGTGTCATGTGAACGTCGACTACATGACACTTCACCATATTTGGGCCTAAGGGAATGCATTGTGGAGTAGTAAGTATATGATGGGTTGCGAGAGTGACAGAAGCTTAAACCTCAGTTTATGCGCTATTCCGTAAGGGACTGATTGGATCCAAAAGTTTAATGCTATGGTTAGAATTTATTCTTAATACTTTTCTCGTAGTTGCGGATGCTTGCGAGGGGGTTAATCATAAGTAGGAGGCTTGTTCAAGTAAAAACAGCTCCTAAGCACCGGTCCACCCACATATCAAATTATCAAAGTAGCGAACACAAATTGAATCAACATGGTGAAAGTGACTAGATGAAATTCCCGTGTACCCTCAAGAACGCTTTGCTTATTATAAGAGACCGTTTTGGCATGTCCTTTGCCTCAAAAGGATTGGGCTACCTTGCTGCACTTTTGTTACTACTATCGTTACTTGCTCGTTACAAATTATCTTGCTATCAAACTACTCTGTTACTTACAATTTTAGCACTTGCAGACATTACCTTGCTGAAAACCACTTGTCATTTCCTTCTGCTCCTCGTTGGGTTCGACACTCTTACTTATCGAAAAGAGCTACAATTGATCCCCTATACTTGTGGGTCATCAAGGCTATTTTCTGGCGCCGTTGCCGGGGAGTGAAGCGCCTTTGGTAAGTGGAATTTAGTAAGGAAACATTTATATAGTGTGCTGAAATTTATTGTCACTTGTTACTATGGAAAACAATCCTTTGAGGGGTTTGTTCGGGGTATCTTCACCTCGACCGGAACCACAATTAGCTACCCCTCAACCTACTGCACCTACTGAAAATATTGAATATGAAATTCCTTCGGGTATGATAGAACAACTTCTAGCTAATCCTTATGCAGGAGATGGAACCGAACATCCCGATATGCACTTGATATATGTGGAACAAATTTGTGGATTGTTTAAGCTTGCAGGTTTACCTGGAGATGAAGTTATGAAAAAGGTTTTCCCTTTATCTTTGAACAGAAAAGCATTGGCATGGTATAGGCTATGCGATGATATTGGATCTTGGAATTGGAATCGATTGAAATTGGAGTTCCACCAAAAAAAATTATCCTATGCATCTAGTTCATCGTGATCGGAATTATATATATAATTTTTGGCCTCATGAAGGAGAAATTATCGCTCTAGCTTGGGGGAGTCTTAAGTCAATGTTATATTCATGCCCCAACCATGAGCTCTCAAGAGAAATTATTATCCAGAACTTTTATGCTCGGCTTTCTCGTGATGATCAATCCATGCTTGATACTTCTTGTACTGGTTCTTTTATGAAGAAGACTATTGAATTCCGGTGGGATCTTTTGGAAAGAATTAAACGCAACTCTGAAGATTGGGAACTCGACGAAGGTAAAGAGTCAGGTATTAAGCTTAAGTATGATTGTGTTAAATCTTTTATGAATACCAATGCTTTTCAAAAGTTTAGCACTAAATATGGACTTGACTCTGAGATAGTAGCCTCCTTTTGTGAATCATTTGCTACTCATGTTGATCTCCCTAAGGAGAAGTGGTTCAAATATCACCCACCTATTAAAGAATAAGTTAAAGAACCGGTACCAATTAAAGAGGGAACCATAATTTATAATGTTGATCCAGTTGTTCCTACTGCTTATATTGAGAAACCACCTTTCCCTATTAAGATAAAGGAACATGCTAAAGTTTCAACTGTGGTTAACAAAAGTTATATTAGAACACCTAAACCTGATGAACAAATTAAAGTAGAACCTAGTGTTGCTATGATTAAGGATCTCCTGGAAGAAAACGTAGATGGGCATGTTATTTACTTCTGTGAAGAAGCTGCTAGAATTGCCAAACCTGATAAAAAGGATAATCATAGACCTGTTGTTGGCATGCCTGTTGTCTCAGTTAAAATAGGAGATCATTGTTATCATGGTCTATGTGACATAGGTGCTAGTGTGAGTGCTATTCCTTATTCCTTATATCAAGAAATTATGAATGACATAGCACCCGCAGAAATAGAAGACATAGATGTTACTATTAAACTTGCTAATAGAGACACTATATCACCAATTGTGATTGTTAGAGATGTTGAAGTCTTGTGTGGGGAAATAAAATACCCTACTGATTTCCTTGTTCTTGGTTCCCCACAAGATGACTTTTGTCCCATTATCTTTGGTAGACCTTTCTTGAACACCATTAATGCTAAAATAGATTGTGAAAAACAAACTGTCGGTGTTAGCTTTGGTGATGAGTCTCATGAGTTTAATTTTTCCAAGTTTAGTAGAAAGCTTCATGAAAAAGAATTGCCTAGTAAGGATGAAATAATTGGTCTTGCTTCTATTGCTGTTCCTCCTACTGATCCTTTAGAACAATATTTGCTAGACCATGAAAATGATTGACATATGCATGAAAGAAATGAAATAGATAAGATTTTCTTTGAACAACGTCCTCTGCTTGAACACAATTTTCCTATTGAAACTCTAGGAGGTCCTCCTCCACCTAAAGGTGATCCTGTGTTTGAATTAAAACAATTGCCAGACACTTTGAAATATGCTTATCTTGATGAAAAGAAGATATATCCTGTTATTATTAGCGCTAACCTTTCAGAACATGAACAAGAAAGATTATTGAAAGTTCTAAGGAAGCACCGAGCTGCTATTGGGTATACTCTTGATGATTTAAAGGGCATTAGTCCCACTCTATGTCAGCACAAGATTAATATGGGACCTGATGCTAAACCCGTTGTTGATCACCAACGTCGGTTAAATCCGAAAATGAAGGAAGTGGTAAGAACGGAAATCTTAAAACTTCTGGAAGCAGGTATAATCTATCCTATAGCTGATAGTAGATGGGTAAGTCCTGTTCATTGTGTTCCTAAGAAAGGAGGTATTACTGTTGTTCCTAATGATAAGAATGAACTTATTCCACAAAGAATTGTTACAGGCTATAGAATGGTAATTGATTTCAGAAAATTGAATAAAGCAACTAGAAAAGATCATTACCCTCTGCCTTTTATTGATCAAATGCTAGAAAGATTATCTAAGCACACACACTTTTGTTTCCTTGATGGATATTCTGGTTTTTCACAAATACCTGTTTCTCAACCTGATCAAGAAAAGACCACTTTCACTTGTCCCTTTGGAACTTATGCTTATAGACGTATGCCTTTTGGTTTATGCAATGCACCTGCTACCTTTCAAAGATGTATGACTGCTATATTCTCTGACTTTTGTGAAAAGATTGTTGAGGTTTTCATGGATGACTTCTCTGTTTATGGGAAGTCTTTTGATGACTGTTTAAGCAATCTTGATCGAGTTTTGCAGAGATGCGAGTAAACAAATCTTGTCTTGAATTGGGAGAAGTGCCACTTTATGGTTAATGAAGGTATTGTTTTGGGCCATAAAATTTCTGAAAGAGGTATTGAAGTGGACAAAGCTAAGGTTGATGCAATTGAGAAAATGCCATGTCCTAAAGATATCAAAGGTATTCGTAGTTTCCTAGGTCATGCTGGTTTCTATAGGAGATTTATCAAAGACTTTTCTAAAATTTCTAGGCCTCTTACAAATCTTTTGCAAAAGGATACTCCTTTTGTTTTTTATGATGATTGTTTAGAAGCCTTCGAAACACTCAAGAAAGCCTTAATTTCTGCACCTATTGTTCAACCACCTGATTGGAACTTGCCTTTTGAAATTATGTGTGATGCTAGTGATTATGCTGTTGGTGTTATTCTAGGACAAAGAGTTGATAAGAAACTGAATGTTATTCATTATGCTAGTAAAACTCTAGACAGTGCACAACGAAATTATGCTACTACTGAAAAAGAATTCCTAGCAGTGGTGTTTGCTTGTGACAAATTTAGATCTTACATTATTGACTCTAAAGTTATCGTTCACACCGACCATGCTGCTATTAAATATCTTATGGAAAAGAAAGATGCTAAACCTAGACTTATTCGATGGGTTCTCTTGCTACAAGAATTTGATTTACATATCACTGATAGGAAAGGAGCTGAGAACCCCGTAGCTGATAACTTGTCTAGGCTTGAAAATGTGCTTGATGACCCACTACCTATTGATGATAGTTTTCCTGATGAGCAGTTAGCTGCAATAAATGTTTCTAATAACACTCCTTGGTATGCTGACTATGCTAATTACATTGTTGCTAAATATTTACCACCTAGCTTTACATACCAACAAAACAAAAAAATTCTTCTATGACTTAAGACATTACTTTTGGGATGACCCACATCTTTATAAAGAAGGAGTAGATGGTATTATTAGACGTTGTGTACCTGAGCATGAACAGGGACAAATCCTACGGAAATGTCACTCCGAAGCTTATGGAGGGCATCATGCTGGAGACAGAACTGCTCACAAGGTATTGCAATCTGGATTTTATTGGCCTACTCTCTTCAAGGATGCCCGTAAGTTTGTCTTATCTTGTGATGAATGTCAAAGAATAGGTAATATCGGTAAGCGTCAAGAAATGCCTATGAATTATTCACTTGCTGTTGAACCATTTGATGTTTGGGGATTTGATTACATGGGACCTTTTCCTTCCTCTAATGGGTATACACATATTTTGGTTGTTGTTGATTATGTTACTAAATGGGTAGAAGCTATTCCAACCAGTAGTGCTGATCACAACACCTCTATTAAAATGCTTAAGGAAGTTATTTTCCCAAGGTTTGGAGTCCCTAGATATTTAATGACTGATGGTGGTTCACACTTTATTCATGGTGCTTTCTGTAAAATGCTTGCCAAGTATGATGTTAACCATAGAATTGCATCACCCTATCATCCTCAGTCTAGTGGTCAAGTTGAACTTAGCAATAGAGAAATAAAATTAATTTTGCAAAAGACTATCAATAGGTCCCGGAAGAATTGGTCTAAGAAATCAGATGATGCACTTTGGGCTTATAGAACAGCATATAAAAATCCTATGGGTATGTCTCCTTATAAAATGGTCTATGGAAAAGCTTGTCATTTGCCTCTTGAGTTAGAACATAAAGCATATTGGGCAGTCAAAGAACTCAACTATGATTTCAAACTTGCCGGTGAAAAGAGGTTAATTGATATTAGCTCACTAGATGAATGGAGAACCCGAGCGTATGAAAATGCCAAATTATTTAAAGAAAAAGTTAAAAGATGGCATGATAAAAGAATCCAAAAGCGTGAGTTCAAAGTTGGAGAATATGTTCTTTTGTACAACTCTCGTTTCAGATTCTTTGCAGGAAAACTCCTCTCCAAATGGGAAGGACCCTATGTTATCGACGAGGTTTATCAGTCTGGAGCTATCAAAATAAATAATGCCGAAGGTACTAACCCGAAGGTTGTTAATGGGCAACGAATAAAACATTATATATCATGTACGCCCATTAATGTTGAAAGTAATATTATCCAAACTTTGACACCGGAAGAACACATAAAAGAGTCCTTCCGGAACACTCCAGAATCGTGAAAATAAGGAGGTACGTGATACGGTAGGTAAACGGACTCCGAAAAATCCGCAAAAATATTTTTTGTCAGTTTTGGAATATTTTGAAAATTAGGAAAATAAGAAACTTCCAGGAAGTGTACCCTGGTGGGCACAAGACACCAGGGTGCGCCTGGCTTGCCAGGCGCGCCCAGGTGGGTTGTGCCCACCTGGGACACCTTCCGGACTCCGTTTTTCTTCCGTTTGCTTGTTCCCCAAGATAAAAAATCTTTATATACTCCCCGAACCTATTGACCACCGTACCGCGGAGAAATCTTCTGTTCTCTTTTCTTGCTGTTTTTGGTCAGATCTATCAAGCCAGGCATCATGTCTTCCTCTTCCTCCAACAACATGGAAGAAGATGCTTGGTTGATGAAGATTGAGCTGAAGAGGGAGGAGCCCACGGAAGCCATCAAGGGAGACAGGGGCAAGGAGGCTACCGTAGATCCACCCTCGGTGGCTGAGCAAGCACTACCGGCTGAGGAGGAAGAAGAAGATATCCTTAAGCCTTACTATGCTCATCTTACCCCTACTGAGATTGCAGCCTTCCAGATCATTGAAACGGTTCGTGTGCAGAATAAATACCTCACTCGTGAAAATATTCTGCATCAAGAGCACATCACTTTCCTCCGGAGCATCATACGTAGATTGGAGAATCTCTTGATCATGAAGGACAGGATCTCTTCATCACCACCTCCTTCTTCTTCATCACCAAAGGAAAATTGAGTTTCGGGTATGGGCACTCCCCTTGGCTTCCGCCAAGCTTGGGGGAGGTGCCCCGGTATCATATCATCCCCACTATCTTTTTGCCTTTACTTATTTTAGTTCGATCTTCTGCTTTAGATGAATAAAAGTTTAGTTCGATCCTTTCTTTTTGAGAGTTTGCTTAGTGATCTATCCTTGTAATCGTGTGTGAGATATATAATAAAGTTTAGTTTGAGTTTTTTTCTTTCTTTACTTTCATGTTGCAATAAAAAGAAAGGATATAAATAAAAAGAAAGGAAATAAAAGAAAAATATCATATGCTAATCTTATGGTAGGTGATGGCACCACATAAGGAAAAGTATGAGTAGAAAATTTTATTAGAGATTGACAAACATAGCATTGGTCAATGATGCGACTCATGAAAGAATTAATAAGGAAAGAGAAGATTCACATATAAATACACTATCCTAGAAATCTTTTGTGATTGTGAACCCCCATCAAATTATTATATGCCAAAATTGTTGACGTTGGACAAGGAAGACAACGTAATGATTTATGCTTGTTCATATTCACATAGAAGTTATATTGTCATAGATCCTTCAACATGTGGTGCTTGCCCCCTATCTTTGCTAGCCAAAAATTCCGCACTAAGTAGAGATACTACTTGTGCATCCAAAAACCCTTAAACCCAAATCTTATTTTCAAGTGTCCACCATACCTACCTAGGGATTGACCAAGATCCCTCAAGTAAGTTGTCATCGGTGCAATAAGGCAATAAAAATTGCTTCTAAAAGTGTGAGATCATTTATGTAAAGGAAAATTGAGCGTTGTACGAACTTGTGATGGTGAAGAATAAAAGCGATAGACTGCATAATAAAGGTTGCCATCACAAGGGGCAATACAACATGACGTTCTTTTGCACTAAGGGGTTGAGCATACAAACAAATAAGCGCATGGCAACCTCTGCTTCCCTCTGCGAAGGGCCTATCTTTTACTTTTATGAAAAGAGTCAAAGTTCTTCTCTCTTTTCCTTTTATTTTTATCCTTTGGCAAGCATCATGTGGTGAGGAAAGATCTAGGCACATATGTCCAGTTGAATATGGGTGGCATAAGTTATTATTGTTGACATCGCCCTTGAGGTGAATACGTTAGGAGGCGAAACTATAAGCCCCTATCTTTCTATGTGTCTGGCTGAAACGTTTTTCTCATGTGTATGCGGTGAGTGTTGGCAATCATAGAAGACTATATGATGGTTGAGTATGTGGACTTGCCTAAAGGCTTCGATACATGACCCTTCCTGAAAAGATGATGAATTGTAGTTGCAAAGTTGACTGAGAACATAGTTTGTTGGTTTCTAATAGAGTTTATGCTTTATACTTCAATTGTGTGATGAACTGCCACTTATTCATGAGAAGTCTATGATAAAAGTTCTATGGTAAAAGTCTTATGTTTAAATTTGTTGCTGTTATAATAATCTACATGATGCTTCTATGTCCGTATTTTGTTTTTATCGATACCTCTCTCTCTAAGCATGTGGACATGTTTTTCGATTTTGGTTTTCGCTTGAGGACAAGCGAGGTCTAAGCTTGGGGGAGTTGATACGTCCATTTTGCATCATGTTTTCCTACTGTTATTTATGATGTTTTTATGCATAATAATGCTTTTTGGAGTAATTCTAATGCCTTTTCTCTCATAATATGCAAGGTACACACAAAGAGGGAGAATTCCGGCAGCTGGAAATCTGGAGCTGGAAAAGCTACGTCAGGCCACCTATTCTACACAACTCCAAACAAGCTGAAACTTTACGGAGATTTTTTATGGAATATTTGAAGAATATTGGAGCAAATAAGTACCAGAGGGGGCCCACCAGGTGGGCACAACCCACCTGGGTGCGCCAGGGAGCCTAGGCGCGCCCTGGTGGG
This sequence comes from Thinopyrum elongatum, assembly GCA_011799875.1. NCBI lineage: Eukaryota > Viridiplantae > Streptophyta > Magnoliopsida > Poales > Poaceae > Thinopyrum > Thinopyrum elongatum. The sequence continues at coordinate 622,956,270 of CM022301.1, forward strand.
TTGTGCTCACCTAGGCCCACCTTCGGTGCCCATCTTTTGGTATATAAGTCATTTTGACATAGAAAAAATAAGGAGAGGACTTTCGGGATAGAGTGTCGCCGTCTCGAGGCGGAACTTGGGCAGGAGCACTTTTGCCCTCCGGCGGACCGATTCCGCCTGGGGAACTTCCCTCCCGGAGGGGGAAATCATCGTCATCATCATCACCAACAACTCTACCATCTTGGGGAGGGCAATCTCCATCAACATCTTCAACAGCACCATCTCATCTCAAACCCTAGTTCATCTCTTGTGTTCAATCTTGTTACCTGAACTATAGATTGGTGCTTGTGGGTGACTAGTAGTGTTGATTACATCTTGTAGTTGATTACTATATGGTTTATTTGGTGGAAGATTATATGTTCAGATCCAATATGCTATTTAATACCCCTCTGATCTTGAGCATGATTATCATTTGTGAGTAGTTACTTTTGTTCTTGAGGTCACGGGAGAAATCATGTTGCAAGTAATCATGTGAACTTGATATGTGTTCCATATTTTGATAGTATGTATGTTGTGATTCCCTTAGTGGTGTCATGTGAACGTCGACTACATGACACTTCACCATATTTGGGCCTAAGGGAATGCATTGTGGAGTAGTAAGTAGATGATGGGTTGCGAGAGTGACAGAAGCTTAAACCCCAGTTTATGCGCTATTCCGTAAGGGACCGATTGGATCCAAAAGTTTAATGCTATGGTTAGAATTTATTCTTAATACTTTTCTCGTAGTTGCGAATGCTTGCGAGAGGGTTAATCATAAGTAGGAGGCTTGTTCAAGTAAGAAGAGCACCTAAGCACCGGTCCACCCACATATCAAATTATCAAAATAGCGAACACAAATCGAATCAACATGGTGAAAGTGACAAGATGAAATTCCCGTGTACCCTCAAGAACGCTTTGCTTATTATAAGAGACCGTTTTGGCCTGTCCTTTGCCCCAAAAGGATTGGGCTACCTTGCTGCACTTTTGTTACTACTATCGTACTTGCTCGTTACAAATTATCTTGCTATCAAACTACTCTGTTACTTACAATTTCAGCACTTGCAGACATTACCTTGCTGAAAACCACTTGTCATTTCCTTCTGCTCCTCGTTGGGTTCGACACTCTTACTTATCGAAAAGAGCTACTATTGATCCCCTATACTTGTGGGTCATCACAGAGCTCAAAGCTTAAATTGAGAAATAGAATATTTTGAGAGGCATACTTTTCCCATCAACGAAAACGACCGAGTAATTCCCAACACTTTCCATGCTAGATATATCATAGGCGGTTCCCAAACATAAAATAAAGTTTATTCCTTTTTCCACCATACTTTCACACTCCACGACTAGCCATATTCACGAGTGTCGTCCATACCAACACTTTCCAAGGAATTTATTATTTGACAACATAAAGTAAATTTCTTTTTCATTTCGGGACTGGCCATCCCTATTACCGTCGTACTCTCGTGCAATGACAAGTGAATAAACACTCATCTTGAGAATAACACATCTAGCATGGAAAATATTGGCCATCCCCTGCCGCTTCATGAGCGGTACGAGCACACAAAAAGGAAATTCATTTTGAAAATTAAAGACGACACATACAAATTTACTTAGAACGGAACAGAAATACCGCATATAGGTAGGTATGGTGGACTCATGTGGCAAAACTGGGTTTAAGGATTTTGGATGCACAAGTAGTATTTTCACTTAGTACAAATGGAGGCTAGCAAATAGGTTGAGAAGCAACCAACCAAGAAACAAAAATTCACATAAACGAGCATTGAGCATAACTAACACCGAATAATGCACCACAAGTAGGAAGTAATTTCATTGCTTAATTATTGACTTCGTGCTTGCATAGGGAATCACAAACCTTAACACAAATATTCTTACTAAAGCATAATTACTCACCAAGATGACTCACATATTATTATCTCCATATCGCAAAACTATTGCAAGAAATCAAACTTATCATATCCAGTGATCTACATGAAAGTTTTTATTATATCCTTCTTGAATATCCATTACTTTGGGATTAAATTTATATATTGCCATTGCTACTAACAAGCTCTCAAATAAATTTAAGTGAAGCACGAGAGCATAAGTATTTCTTCAAAATTTTGAACTCTCAAAATAATCTAAGTGAAGCATGAGAGTAAATGAAATACTACTCCAAAAAGATATAAGTGAAGATCAAATGAGTAGTTAAGTAAATAGGTAGCTATGTGAGGACTCTCTTTTATTTAAAAACTTTCAGATCTAAGTATTTTATTAAAACAACAAGAAAAACAAAATAAAATGACATTTCAAGAATAGCACAACTCATGTGAAGAAGCAAAAACTTAGGCTCAACCGAGGCTAACCGTTAACTTAGATCCGTATTGAGTAATCTGATTATGAATCTTTTTATCCAAATTTTCAATCAATTCTATGGTAGCAACTTTATTCTCAATAATATCAAGCCTTTGCATCACATGTTCCAAGGTTAAAATAGTTCCATTGACCATAAGAGGTGGTGGCCCTAACAAATCTATCATAGCATTATAAGAATCAAAAGTATGGCTCCCCAAACAATTCCCCCGGTAATGGTATCTAGAACATATCTATAATATAGATCTGAAAATAAAATATTGCAAAATAGTAGATCGAATAGTAATATGATGGAAAATAGACCCGGGGGCCATAGGTTTCACTAGAGGCTTCTCTCATGATGGCAAATAATACGGTGGGTGAACAAATTACTGTCGAGCAATTGATAGAAAAGCGCAAAGTTATGACGATATCCAAGGCAATGATTATGCATATAGGCATCACGTCCGTGTCAAGTAGACCGACTCCTGCCTGCATCTACTACTATTACTCCACACATCGACCGCTATCCAGCATGCATCTAGAGTATTAAGTTCATAAAGAACGGAGTAACGCCTTAAGTAAGATGACATGATGTAGAGGAATTAACTCAAGCAATATGATGAAAACCCCATCTTTTTATGCTTGATGGCAACAATACAATACGTACCTCGCTACCCCTACTTTGTCACTGGGTGAGGACACCGCAAGATTGAACCCAAAGCTAAGCACCTCTCCCATTGCAAGAAAAACCAATCTAGTTGGCCAAACCAAACCGATAATTCAAAGAGAAATACAAAGATATTAAATCACGCATAAAAGAATTCAGAGAAGATTCAAATAATATTCATAGATAAGCTGATCATAAATCCACAATTCATCGGATCTCGACAAACACACCGCAAAAGAAGATTACATCGGATAGATCTCCAAGAACATCAAGGAGAACGTTGTATTGAGAATCAAAGAGAGAGAAGAAGCCATCTAGCTACTAGCTATGGACCCGTAGGTCTGAGGTAAACTACTCACGCTTCATCGAGAGGGCAATGGTGTTGATGTAGAAGCCCTCCGTGATCGATTCCCCCTCCGGCCGGATGCCGGAAAAGGCCCCAAGATGGAATCTCACGGGAACAGAAGGTTGTGGCGGTGGAAAAGTGTTTTCGTGGATGCCTCTGGTGGTTCTGGAATATATGTGAATATGTAGGAGGAAGAGCTAGGTCAGGGGAGTCACAAGGGGCCCACAAGGTAGGGGGGCGCCCCCTAGGGCGCGCCCTCCACCCTTGTCGCCGCCTCGTGGCTCTTCTGACTTGGACTCCAAGTCCCCTGGGTGTCTTCTGGTCCAAGAAAAATCATCGTGAAGTTTTATTCCGTTCGGTATTCCTTTTCTGTGAGGCTTAAAAACAAGGAAAAAACACAAACAGAAACTGGCACTAGGCTCTAGGTTAATAGGTTAGTCCCAAAAATAATATAAAATAGCATATTAATGCATATAAAACATCCAAAACAAATAATATAATAGCATGAAACAATAAAAAATTATAGATACGTTGGAGACATATCAAGCATCCCCAAGCTTAATTCCTGCTCGTCCTCGAGTAGGTAAATGATAAAAACAGAATTTTTGATGTGGAATGCTACCTAACATACTTATCCATGTAATTTTCTTTATTGTGGCATGAATGTTCAGATACATAAGATCCAAAACAAAAGTTTAATATTGACATAAAAACAATAATACTTCAAGCATACTAATAAAGCAATCATGTCTTCTCAAAATAACATGGCCAAAGAAAGTTATCCCTACAAAATCATATAGTCTGACTATGCTCCATCTTCGTCACACAAAGTACTCAAATCATGCACAACCCCGATGACAAGCCAAGCAATTATTTCGTACTTTTGATGTTCTCAAACCTCTTCAACTTGCACGCAATACATGAGTGTGAGCCATGGACATAGCACTATAGGTGGAATAGAGTATGGTGGTTGTGGAGAAGACAAAAAAGAAGGAGATAGTCTCACATCAACTAGGCGTATCAACGGGCTATGGAGATGCCCATCAATAGATATCAATGTGAGTGAGTAGGGATTGCCATGCAACGGATGCACTAGAGCTATAAGTTTATGAAAGCTCAAAAAAAACCAAGTGGGTGTTGCTACTTCTTGAGCTTGCGTTGGTTTTTCCCTTGAAGAGGAAAGGGTGATGCAGCACAGTAGAGATAAGTATTTCCCTCAGTTAAGAACCAAGATATCAATCCAGTAGGAGAAGAACGCACAAATCACCAACACCTGCACAAACAATCAAACACTTGCACCCAACGCGATAAAAGGGGTTGTCAATCCCTTCACGGTCACTTGCAAAGGTGAGATCTGATAGAGATAGATAAACAAAAGATAAAATATTTTTGGATTTTTTGGTATATAGATCTGAAAATAAAAGATTACAAAATAGTAGATCAGAAAGTAATATGATGGAAAATAGACCCGGGGGCCATAGGTTTCACTAGAGGCTTCTCTCATGAAGGCAAATAATACGGTGGGTGAACAAATTACTATCGAGCAATTGACAGAAAAGCGCAAAGTTATGATGATATCCAAGGGAATGATTATGCAATATAGGCGTCACGTCCGTGTCAAGTAGACCGACTCCTGCCTGCATCTACTACTATTACTCAACACATCGACCGCTATCCAGCATGCATCTAGAGTATTAAGTTCATAAAGAACGGAGTAACGCTTTAAGTAAGATGACATGATGTAGAGGAATAAACTCAAGCAATATGATGTAAACCCCATCTTTTTATCATCGATGGCAACAATACAATACGTGCCTCGCTACCCCTACTTTGTCACTGGGTGAGGACACCGCAAGATTGAACCCAAAGCCAAGCACGTCTCCCATTGCAAGAAAAACCAATCTAGTTGGCCAAACCAAACCGATAATTCAAAGAGAAATACCAAGATATCAAATCATGCATATAAGAATTCAGAGAAGATTCAAATAATATTCATAGATAAGTTGATCATAAATCCACAATTCATCGGATCTCGACAAACACACCGCAAAAGAAGATTACATCGGATAGATCTCCAAGAACATCGAGGAGAACATGATATTGAGAATCAAAGAGAGAGAAGAAGCCATCTAGCTACTAGCTATGGACTCGTAGGTCTGAGGTAAACTACTCACGCTTCATCGGAAGGGCAATGGTGCTGATGTAGATGCCCTCCGTGATCGAATCCCCCTCCGGCAGGATGCCGGAAAAGGCCCCAAGATGGGATCTCACGGGAACAGAAGGTTGCGGCGGTGGAAAAGTGTTTTCGTGGATGCCTCTGGTGGTTCTGGAATATATGTGAATATATACGAGGAAGACCTAGGTCAGGAGGTCACCGAGGGGCCCAAAAGGCAGGGGGGCGCCCCCCACCTGGGGCGCGCCCTCCACCCTTGTCGCCGCCTCGTGGCTCTTCTGACATGGACTCCAAGTCCCCTGGGTGTCTTCTGGTCCAAGAAAAATCATCGTTAAGTTTTATTCCGTTTGGACTCCGTTTGGCATTCCTCTTCTACGAGGCTAAAAAACAAGGAAAAAACGGAAACTGGCACTGGGCTCTAGATTAATAAGTTAGTCCCAAAAATAATATAAAATAGCATATTAATGCATATAAAACATCCAAAACAGATAATATAATAGTATGGAACAATAAAAAATTATAGATACATTGGAGACGTATCAAGCATCCCCAAGCTTAATTCCTGCTCGTCCTCGAGTAGGTAAATGATAAAAATAGAATTTTTGATGTGGAATGCTACCTAACATATTTATCCATGTAATTTTCTTTATTGTGGCATGAATGTTCAGATCCATAAGATTCAAAACAAAAGTTTAATATTGACATAAAAACGATAATACTTCAAGCATACTAATAAAGCAATCATGTCTTCTCAAAATAACATGGCCAAAGAAAGCTATCCCTACAAAATCATATAGTCTGGCTATGCTCCATCTTCATCACACAAAATATTCAAATCATGCACAACCCCGATAACAAGCCAAGCAATTGTTTCATACTTTTGATGTTCTCAAACCATTTCAACTTTCACGCAATACATGAGCGTGAGCCATGGACATATCACTATAGGTGGAATAGAATATGGTGGTTGTGGAGAAGACAAAAAAGAAGGAGATAGTCTCACATCAACTAGGCGTATCAACGGTCTATGGAGATGCCCATCAATAGATATCGATGTGAGTGAGTAGGGATTGCCATGCAATGAATGCACTAGAGCTATAAGTTTATGAAAGCTCAAAAAGAAACTAAGTGGGTGTGCATCCAACTTGCTTGCACACGAAGACCTAGGGCAATTTGAGGAAGCCCATCATTGGAATATACAAGCCAAGTTCTATAATGAAAAATTCCCACTAGTATATGAAAGTGACAACATAGGAGACTCTCTATGATGAAGATCATGGTGCTACTTTGAAGCACAAGTGTGGAAAATGGATACTAACATTGCCCCTTCTCTCTTTTTCTCTCATTTCTTTTATTTCGGCTCTCTTTTTTTAGCCTCTTTTTTTTCTTCCTTTTTTTCGTCCGGAGTCTCATCCCGACTTGTGGGGGAATCATAGCCTCCATCATCCTTTCCTCACATGGGACAATGCTCTAAAAATGAAGATCATCACACTTTTATTTACTTATAACTCAAGAATTACAACTCGATACTTAGAACAAAATATGACTCTATATGAATGCCTCCGGCGGTGTACCGGGATGTGCAATGATTCAAGAGTGACATGTATGTGACGCCCTCGGCCCGATCGTGCACTAATCATACACGCAAATGCACACGATCAAGCCTAAGGACTCACGGGAAGATATCACAACACAACTCTAAAACATAAATAAAGTCATACAAGCTTTATATTACAAGCCAGGGGCCACGAGGGCTCGAATACAAAAGCTTGCATACAAGCGTCAGCGGAAGCATCAGATATCTGTGTACAGATATGAAACAGAAACAGAAAGGCCTTTAGAAAGGCGGGGCAAAATAAAACACTATGATCGAAAGGCGTAGGCCTCCTGCCTGGGACCCTCCGATCCTACTCCTGGTCGTCAGTCAACTCGTAGCAGTATCCACCCTCGGGGTAGTAGTAGCGATCGTCGGCAGGGCAGGTGTCTCAGGGGATCCGTCATCTTGTTACGACAAACTGATATGGGGAGAAAAGGTAAACAAAACAACCGTGAGTACTCAGAAGTACTCAGCAAGCGAGGATCTACACTACATATGCAACATTTTCAAGGGGAGGCTGTATATGTGGACTGGGCTGCAGAAATGCCAGAATAGAGAGAAGGCCTAGTCCTATCGAAGACTAGCATCTTCAGCGGTCTTGCAGAAATAGAAGAGGGTAGAACAGTACAATATAATGTAGTAGTATCATTAAGTCTCATCCTCACCCAGAGATCCTTTCTCGACTCCCTGCGAGAAAGCAATCCCAGAGCCATACAGTCAACAACCTTGTCCTGAGATCCCTTCTCGACTCCCTGCGAGAAGCAATCCCAGAGCCATATATCCAAGTATCCAGTTCTAAAATTGTATCAATCAGGATACAACTCCGAGTGTCCTTTACCGTAGGACCGGCTATCGATAGAAGTTTTCTTCCCTGTAGGGGTGCACCAACTTACCCAACACGCTCGATTAACTCCGGCCGGACACACTTTCCTGGGTCATGCCCGGCCTCGGCCAAACGACACACCGCAGCCCTACCTAAAGCTCAGCAGAGAGGTCCCCGCCGGTCTACATCCTAAGCACTCAGGGGTCTTGGGCCATCTCCCTGTGCACTCCGGGTCGTTGTGTGCAGGGTGGATACCAGCACCGCCTCGGAGGGTCGGTACGATCCGACCGTGCCACAATGCTGAACTGGACGTCTGATAGAACTGTCGGCTGATGCTACGATGCAGAACGCCCATACTATGCCCACGTGATGGTTAGTGCTATCAGACCAGAGGCCTGCTCGGATCAAATATCCAAATCGTTAGGACTAGGGGCTCGCGGTAACGAGCAGAGACTCACGAAAGATGTGACCCCGTCGCCCCGTCTCGAGGACTTGCTGCAAGGGTTAAGAATGCCCGGCCGCGCCTCGTATTCATCACTCGGGCACCACACTGGCACCCGTCTTCACAACACTCGCCTCTCAGGCGCACGCGGGTACCCCTCAGGGTCGACCCGCCTATCCAAGTAACAGTGTAAAGTCCAATTATCCGTGTGTCCATAACATCAGGGGAATCCGAGGTATCACCCTCGTTGGATTCCTACTTGATGTATCCGTCAAGGTGAACTCGGAGGAATCACCCTCACTGGGTTCACACTTGAGGTGTTGTACGACAGCGTCGTTATCGGAAGCGGTGAAGGAGGAATCACCCTCGATGACCACGATCGAATAGCTACTCTACAGAGTTAACATCAGGAGTGCTACAAGAGGTTTCACCCTCGGCACTCGATAGTAACGCTGCAGTGTCGTTACAACTAAGGGGGGTGATGTGCGGTGTCGGGGCCTGATCTTCAATCCCGTTGATCGGGTCTTCTGACGATCCAGTGCGGCAGTCGGGATAAGTGGGGTCACTGATTGGTCTCTACCCTGCCTATACTAAGCAGTTTAGGATATGTAGGTAATTATCAACAGCAGGATACAATAAACAGGCTATGCATCAGAATAGGTAAAGCAGTAGCAGCAGCAATTCTAATGCAAGCATGAGAAATAGAATGGGCGATATCGGGATGATCAAAGGGGGGGGCTTGCCTGGTTGCTCGGCGGCAAGGGCAAGGTCGTCAGTGGAGTCTTCGGTCTCCGGAGCTGCGCCGGTCTCGGGGACGACGTCGGTGTCGGGGTCTAACAAGAGAGAAGAGGAGGAGGAAACAGTATAAATATAGAGCAAACATAAGCAACACGGAGCAGGCCATGCTAACGTGCAGTGCAGGGTTGCCTGAAGACATGTCCAAGTCATTTAGTTATTTTAGGAATTTGTTTGGAATTATTTTATTAAGGTCATGCACTATTCATTTAGCTGAAATAGGCAAAAAGTTGCATGTTCAGATAGTTAGAGGCATCCAACAGGTGTGTGGGTAGCTTATTCGGATCCGTCTCATTTTTCTGATCATTTTTCATATATAAATTATTTTCATCGGAGTTACGGATTAAAAGATATGATTTTCTAAAGTTTTATTGATTTTTTGGAATTTATTTAATTATCTAAATCAACATTATCCGAAACAGTAGCAGGGTGACGTCACTGTGACGTAATGCTGACGTCAGCAGTCAACGGTCAGCTGACCAGGGTCAAACCTGACAGGTGGGACCCACATGTCATTGACTGTGACATTAACAGTGGGGTTAAAATTAACTAACTGGGTTAATTAGTGGGTGGGCCCCAGTAGTCAGTGACTGATTAGTGTTTAAACTAATTAATTAACTAATTAACAGATTTTCTATTTAATTAAATCAGTTTAACCAAGTGGGGCCCGCATGTCAGCGAGACAGAGCGGCCACGTCAGCTGTTGACCTGGTCAATAGGTCAACTGGGGGCCCGCGGGGCCCCACAGTCAGTGGCACAGTCGGTGGGGCCACGTGCCACGTCGGTGCCGGCCACCGGAGCACGCCGGCGAGCTCAAACGCGGCGCCGAGCTCCGGCGAGCCCGGGTTTCGCCCACAGGGCATCTCCGAGGGCGTGCTTGGGCTCTAACGAACGGGCGCAGCGAGCCGCATCGCGTGGTGGTGGTGGTTGGCCCCGGGGGTGGTCGGAACGACGCCGGCGATGATGGTTGGCGGCGGGGCTCTCGGGTGGTGCTCGGGCGCGTGGCTGTAGTGGGCTAGCGAGCAAAGCAAAAGGCGGGGCGGCCTCTACGGCTCACCAGGAGCACGTTGGTGCTGCAGGACCGAGCCGAGCGGCTCTGGGAGCGCAGCAATGGCAGCGACGGCGGCGGACAGAGCACGAGCACGTTGGCGGCGAGCTACGGCTACGGGGAGAGCGCAGGGAGAGAGGGAGGAGGACGGGGGTGCTCACGTAGAGCCTGTAGGTGTGCGTAGGCGAGCTCGGGGAGGGCTTGCCAGAGCGAATCGACGATGGCGTGCGGCGGCGATCCAAGGAGGGAGGAGGGCTCGAGGAGGCGTTGCGGTGGCTCCGGGCTTCGGTTAGTTGGCGTAGCCGACGTAGTCGACGTCGAGGAGCACGGTGGGCACGTTCGGGAGGCGGGGCGGTGACGGTGGCCGCGCAGCTCAACCGCGGCCGTTCATGGCGGCATCGGGCGAGGTGGGAGAGAGCGAGGGAGGAAAGGGGAGGGGTGCTAGGGCTCGCCAGGGGGAAGCGGGGGTGGCTCTTATACCCAGCGCGCGCGCGGGCGCGCTGTCGAGCAGCGAGCCAGGGGGGGCCGGGGCGCGGGCGAGCGTGCGCGCAGAGCGCTCGACAGCGAGGCGCGGGGTGAGCAGTGGGAGGTGGGAGGGGACGCCAGTTGGGCTGGGCCGGCACTGTGCACTCGAGGCCCAGCACAGTGGGCCTTTTCCTTTTTTCTCCGTTCCTGCTTTCTTTTTCTTTTCTGTTTTGTAAAATGTGTGGCCCCCATTAGAGTTTTGTAAAATATGAGAGCTGGCCCACAAATCACAGCACAATATATCCTACCACCAAAAACTAGTTTGGGGTAAATATCTTTTCATATTTATTTTAGATTAAATAAAAGGTAATTAAATATTGTCTTTAGTCACTGTTTGGGGATGTTTGAGTCACTTACCCAACTCCAATGATGTTGGTTTCAATTTTAGAATAGCCTCTGCAATATTTGTTATTTATCGAACAATTTAGTTTCTATGTTGGACAACTTTTATTTTCCACTTTCATTTAAATTTGAATTTGACTTAGGAGTTGAAATGCAATATGATGTTAATGATGATCATGCACTGTTAAACATGATGACATGGCATAATCAAAAGTGGGATTATTGTGGCTAACCACTGGGGGTGTTACAAATCTCCTCTACTAACAAGAATTCTCGTCCCGAGAATTAAGAGGTAGAAGGAAAAAGTTCGGAGTATTCCGCACGAAGATTATCCTCGCGTTCCCAAGTGGCTTCATCTTCAGTATGATTTGTCCACTGCACTTTGAGGAACTTGGTAACCTTCTGATGGGTCCGACGTTCAGCTTCATCGAGAATGCGGATCGGATGCTCCTTATAAGAAAGATCATCATGCAATTCGAGCATCTCATGGTCCACTGATCGGTGCGGAGATTCCTTGAAGCATTTACGAAGTTGCGACACATGAAAGACGTCGTGGATATGAGAGAATTGCGGCGGCAACTCCAATTTATATGCCACCTGACCACGTCTAGCAATAATGCGAAAAGGACCAATGTAGCACGGAGCTAGCTTGCCCTTGATTCCAAAACGGTGTGTGCCCTTCATAGGGGTGACACGTAGATAAGCTTGATCACCAGGTTGATAAGTCAAACCCCATCGTTTGCGATCATAGTTGCTCTTCTGGCGGTCCTGAGCCGCCTTGAGATTTTCCCGGACAATACGAACTTGTTCTTCGGCGTCTTGAATAATATCCGGACCCACGAGCGGTCGTTCCCCAGTTTCTGACCAATTCAGAGGGTTCGACACTTACGCCCATAGAGTACTTCGAAGGGAGCCATTTTCAAGCTGGCTTGATAGCTGTTGTTATAAGAGAACTCAGCATACGGAAGAGATTCTTCCCACTTCTTGCGAAACGATATAACACAAGCCCGCAACATGTCTTCAAGCACTTGATTGACTCGTTCGACTTGGCCTTGGGATTGGGGGTGATAAGCTGAACTCCAGGTAATATGAGTTCCCATAGCTGTTTGGAAACTTTCCCAGAATTTGGAAGTGAAAAGGCCGCCACGGTCCGAACTAATCTCCTTCGGAATACCGTGGAGTGAAACAATTCTGGAGATATACAACTCTGCTAACTGGCTAGCAGTGATAGTTTCTTTGACAGGCAGAAAGTGTGCAACTTTAGAGAGTTGGTCGACGACGACAAGAATAGCATCGTGACCCTTCTGTGACCTGGGAAGTCCTGTAACGAAATCCATCTGAACCTTATCCCATTTCCATAGAGGAATAGGAAGTGGTTGCAGAATTCCAGCAGGCTTCTGATGTTCTGCTTTAATGCGACGACACACATCACATTCAGCTACATATCGAGCAATGTCCTGCTTCATTTTAGACCACTAGTACCTTTGTCGAAGATCACGATACATCTTGGTGCTACCCGGATGAATAGACAGCAGGGTATCATGTGCCTCCTTCATGACCTGGTCAGTCATAAGTTCGAAGCGAGGTACAACAATGCGGTTTCTGAAATACAAGGTTCCACCTTCAAACATCGAGAAATCCCTGTACTTTACAAGGTGAAGGTCTTTATTCATCAGATCAATTTCAGCATCTTTAGCTTGCGCATTCTTAACAGCTTTCTCAAGATCTGGTTGTATCACAAGGTTATTAAGAGAGCCCTGTGGAACAATACGCAGATTTAGCTTGCACAGCTCTTCAAAAAGACGAGGTTGTGCTTGCCTAACCATGAGGTTGTCGCAATAGGACTTGCGGCTTAAGGCATCAGCCATCACGTTAGCCTTTCCAGGGGTATAGGAAATACCCAAATCATAGTCCACAATGGCCTCCATCCATCTTTGCTGACGGAGGTTTAGAGATGGCTGGGTGAACAAGTACTTCAGACTTTTATGATCCATGTAGATCTCGCAACGATTACCGAGAAGGTAATGTCGCCACAACTGCAATGCATAGATTACAGCAGCCAGTTCTAGATCATGTACCGGATAATTCTCTTCATGTGGGCGCAACTGACGAGAGCCATAAGCAATCACTCTACGCTCTTGCATTAGGACACAGCCTAATCCTTCACGGGATGCATCACAATAAATCACAAAGTCTTTGCGGGTATCTGGAGGAGATAGTACTGGGGCAGATGTCAGCTTGTCTTTGAGTGTCTGGAAACTTTCCTGACATTTTTCTGTCCATTCAAACTTAACTCCCTTGTGAAGCAGATCAGTCAAAGGTTTAGCAATCTTAGAAAAGTTCTCGACAAATCGACGGCAATAGCTTGCAAGGCCGAGAAAACTTCTCACTTGCTTGACGTTCTTCGGAGGAGTCCAGTCCAGAATAGCCTGAACTCGTTCTGGGTTAACGGCAATACATGGGCAGGTAGTCAAAGAGATTGACGATGATAACACAGATCAGCGAGGGGCAAGGATGGCATTGCCGTTCATGAATTCAATTAACATCTCGGAAGAACTCAAAATGTTGACGCTGAACACGACACATTTTTTCGGGAGATTCCAAAAGTGTCAAATGACAGGGTGAGAAGCATAAGGTACTTGTAAAGGAAAGGTTAAACAAACCAATGGAAAAGAAAATGATGATTATCAGACTAATCAGATCAATATCAGGGAAATCGCACAGATATCCAGCTCTCCGGGTGGACGAGAATTACGAGATCCTAAGTGTCGGCGTTAGTAAAAATTTAACCCGAATAAAAGAGAGATCAGAGTCCCAGAAGAAAGGTCGAGGAGTAAAAGATACTAATACCACCCAATTGGTGACGTGGGCAAGCCACACAGCCAAGTTAGTAAAACAGTTTTGGACCACTAGACTCAACTTCGGCCAAGGAGTTGGAAAGGGGGGGTTCCTACAGTCAGTCGGCTCTGATACCAACTTGTGATGCCCCCGGCCCGATCGTGCACTAATCATACACGCAAATGCACACGATCAAGCCTAAGGACTCACGGGAAGATATCACAACACAACTCTAAAACATAAATAAAGTCATACAAGCTTTATATTACAAGCCAGGGGCCTCGAGGGCTCGAATACAAAAGCTTGCGTACAAGCGTCAGCGGAAGCATCAGATATCTGTGTACAGATATGAAACAGAAACAGAAAGGCCTTTAGAAAGGCGGGGCAAAATAAACACTACGATCGAAAGGCGTAGGCCTCCTGCCTGGGACCCTCCGATCCTACTCCTGGTCGTCAGTCAACTCGTAGCAGTATCCACCCTCGGGGTAGTAGTAGCGATCGTCGGCAGGGTAGTTGTCTCAGGGGCTCCGTCATCTTGTTACGACAAACTGATATGGGGAGAAAAGGTAAACAAAGCAACCGTGAGTACTCAGAAGTACTCAGCAAGCGAGGATCTACACTACATATGCAACATTTTCAAGGGGAGGCTGTATATGTGGACTGGGCTGCAGAAATGCCAGAATAGAGAGAAGGCCTAGTCCTATCGAAGACTAGCATCTTCAGCGGTCTTGCAGAAATAGAAGAGGGTAGAACAGTACAATATAATGTAGTAGTATCATTAAGTCTCATCCTCACCCAGAGATCCTTTCTCGACTCCCTGCGAGAAAGCAATCCCAGAGCCATATAGTCAACAACCTCGTCCTGAGATCCCTTCTCGACTCCCTGCGAGAAGCAATCCCAGAGCCATATATCCAAGTATCCAGTTCTAAAATTGTATCAATCAGGATACAACTTCGAGTGTCCTTTACCTTAGGACCGGCTATCGATCGAAGTTTTCTTCCCTGCAGGGGTGCACCAACTTACCCAACACACTCGATTAACTCCGGCCGGACACACTTTCCTGGGTCATGCCCGGCCTCGGCCAAACGACACACCGCAGCCCTACCTAAAGCTCAGCAGAGAGGTCCTCGCCGGTCTACATCCTAAGCACTCAGGGGTCTTGGGCCATCGCCCTATGCACTCCGGGTCGTTGTGTGCAGGGTGGATACCAGCACCGCCTCGGAGGGTCGGTACGATCCGACCGTGCCAGAATGCTGAACTGGACATCTGACAGAACTGTCGGCTGATGCTACGATGCAGAACGCCCATACTATGCCCACGTGATGGTTAGTGCTATCAGACCAGAGGCCTGCTCGGATCAAATATCCAAATCGTTAGGACTAGGGGCTCGCGGTAACGAGCAGAGACTCACGAAAGATGTGACCCCGTCGCCCCGTCTCGAGGACTTGCTGCAAGGGTTAAGAATGCCCGGCCGCGCCTCGTATTCATCACTCGGGCACCACACTGGCACCCGTCTTCACAACACTCGCCTCTCAGGCGCACGCGGGTACCCCTCAGGGTCGACCCGCCTATCCAAGTAACAGTGTAAAGTCCAATTATCCGTGTGTCCATAACATCAGGGGAATCCGAGGTATCACCCTCGTTGGATTCCTACTTGATGTATCCGTCAAGGTGAACTCGGAGGAATCACCCTCACTGGGTTCACACTTGAGGTGTTGTACGATAGCGTCGTTATCGGAAGCGGTGAAGGAGGAATCACCCTCGATGACCACGACCGAATAGCTACTCTACAGAGTTAATATCAGGAGTGCTACAAGAGGTTTCACCCTCGGCACTCGATAGTAACGCTGCAGTGTCGTTACAACTAAGGGGGGTGATGTGCGGTGTCGGGGCCTGATCTTCAATCCCGTTGATCGGGTCTTCTGACGATCCAGCGCGGTAGTCGGGATAAGTGGGGTCACTGATTGGTCTCTACCCAGCCTATACTAAGCAGTTTAGGATAGGCAGGTAATTATCAACAGCAGGATACAATAAACAGGCTATGCATCAGAATAGGTAACGCAGTAGCAGCAGCAATTCTAATGCAAGCATGAGAAATAGAATGGGCGATATCGGGATGATCAAAGGGGGGGGGGCTTGCCTGGTTGCTCGGCGGCAAGGGCAAGGTCGTCAGTGGAGTCTTCGGTCTCCGGAGCTGCGCCAGTCTCGGGGACGACGTCGGTGTCGGGGTCAAACGAGAGAGAAGAGGGGGAGGAAACAATATAAATATAGAGCAAACATAAGCAACACGAAGCAGGCCATGCTAACGTGCAGTGCAGGGTTGCCTGAAGACATGTCCAAGTCATTTAGTTATTTTAGGAATTTGTTTGGAATTATTTTATTAAGGTCATGCACTATTCATTTAGCTGAAACAGGCAAAAAGTTGCATGTTCAGATAGTTAGAGGCATCCAACAGGTGTGTGGGTAGCGTATTCGGATCCGTCTCATTTTTCTGATTATTTTTCATATATAAATTATTTTCATCGGAGTTACGGATTAAAAGATATGATTTTCTAAAGTTTTATTGATTTTTTGGAATTTATTTAATTATCTAAATCAACATTATCCGAAACAGTAGCAGGGTGACGTCACTTTGACGTAATGCTGACGTCAGCAGTCAACGGTCGGCTGACCAGGGTCAAACCTGACAGGTGGGACCCACATGTCATTGACTGTGACATTAACAGTGGGGTTAAAATTAACTAACTGGGTTAATTAGTGGGTGGGCCCCAGCAGTCAGTGACTGATTAGTGTTTAAACTAATTAATTAACTAATTAACAGATTTTCTATTTAATTAAATCAGTTTAACCAAGTGGGGCCCGCATGTCAGCGAGACAGAGCGGCCACGTCAGCTGTTGACCTGGTCAACAGGTCAACTGGGGGCCCGCGGGGCCCCACAGCCAGTGGCACAGGCGGTGGGGGCCATGTGCCACGTCAGCGCCGGCCACCGGAGCACGCCGGCGAGCTCGAACGCGGCGCCGAGCTCCGGCGAGCCCGGGTTTCGCCCACAGGGCATCTCCGAGGGCGTGCTTGGGCTCTAACGAACGGGCGCAGCGAGCCGCATCGCGTGGTGGTGGTGGTTGGCCCCGGGGGTGGTCGGAACGACGCCGGCGACGACGGTTGGCGGCGGGGCTCTCAGGTGGTGCTCGGGCGCGTGGCTGCAGTGGGCGGCCTCTACGGCTCACCAGGAGCACGTTGGTGCTGCGGGACCGAGCCGAGCGGCTCTGGGAGCGCAGCAATGGCAGCGACGGCAGCGGACAGAGCACGAGTACGTTGGCGGCGAGCTACGGCTACGGGGAGAGCGCAGGGAGAGAGGGAGGAGGACGGGGGTGCTCACGTAGAGCCTGTAGGTGTGCGTAGGCGAGCTCGGGGAGGGCTTGCCGGAGCGAATCGACGATGGCGTGCGGCGGCGATCCGAGGAGGGAGGAGGGCCCAAGGAGGCGCTGCGGTGGCTCCGGGCTTCGGTTAGTTGGCGTAGCCGACGTAGTCGGCGTCGAGGAGCACGGTGGGCACGTTCGGGAGGCGGGGCGGTGACGGTGGCCGCACAGCTCAACCGCGTCCGTTCATGGCGGCGTCGGGCGAGGTGGGAGAGAGCGAGGGAGGAAAGGGGAGGGGTGCTAGGGCTCGCCAAGGGGAAGCGGGGGTGGCTCTTATAACCAGCGCGCGCGCGGGCGCGCTGTTGAGCGGCGAGCGAGGGGGGGCCGGGGCGCGGGCGAGCGTGCGCGCAGAGCGCTCGACAGCGAGGCGCGGGGTGAGCAGTGGGAGGTGGGAGGGGACGCCGGTTGGGCTGGGCCGGCACTGTGCACTCGAGGCCCAGCACAATGGGCCTTTTCCTTTTTTCTCCGTTCCTGCTTTCTTTTTTCTTTTCTGTTTTGTAAAATGTATGGCCCCCATTAGAGTTTTGTAAAATATGAGAGCTGGCCCACAAATCACAGCACAATATATCCTACCACCAAAAACTAGTTTGGGGTAAATATCTTTTCATATTTATTTTAGATTAAATAAAAGGTAATTAAATATTGTCTTTAGTCACTGTTTGGGGATGTTTGAGTCACTTACCCAACTCCAATGATGTTGGTTTCAATTTTAGAATAGCCTCTGCAATATTTGTTATTTATCGAACAATTTAGTTTCTATGTTGCACAACTTTTATTTTCCACTTTCATTTAAATTTGAATTTGGCTTAGGAGTTGAAATGCAATATGATGTTAATGATGATCATGCACTGTTAAACATGATGACATGGCATAATCAAAAGTGGGATTACTGTGGCTAACCACTGGGGGTGTTACAATGTATAAGTATGAAAAGGTGGCCTTGCCACAAACACGATGTCAACTACATGATCATGCAAAGTAATATGACAATGATGAAGCGTGTCATAATAAACGGAACGGTGCATGGCAATATATCTCGGAATAGCTATGGAAATGCCATAGTAGGTAGGTATGGTGGCTGTTTTAAGGAAGGTATATGGTGGGTGTATGGCACCGGCAAAAGTTGCGCGGTACTAGAGAGGCTAGCAATGGTGGAAGGGTGAGTGTGCGTATAATCCATGTACTCAACATTAGTCATAAAGAACTCACATACTTATTGCAAAAATCTATTAGTCATAGAAACAAAGTATTAGACGCATGCTCCTAGGGGGATAGATTGGTAGGAAAAGACCAGCACTCGTCCCCGACCGCCACTCATAAGGAAGACAATCAATAAATAAATCATGCTTCGACTTCATCACATAACGGTTCACCATACGTGCATGCTACGGGAATCACAAACTTTAACACAAGTATTTCTACAATCCACAATTACTCACTAGCATGACTCTAATATCACCATCTTCATATCTCAAAACAATCATAAGGAATCAAACTTCTCATAGTATTCAATGCACTTTATATGAAAGTTTTTATTATATCTCTCTTGGATGCCCATCATATTAGGACTAAATTTATAACCAAAGCAAATTACCATGCTGTTTAGAAAGACTCTCAAAATAATATAAGTGAAGCATGAGAGTTCAGCAATTTCTATAAAATAAAACCACCGCCGTGCTCTAAAAAGATATAAGTGAAGCACTAGAGCAAAATTGCCTAGCTCAAAAGATATAAGTGAACCACATAGAGTATTCTAATAAATCATGATTCATGCGTGTCCCTCTCAAAAGGTGTGTACAACAATGATGATTGTGTCAAACTAAAAAGCAAAGACTCATATCATACAAGACGCTCCAAGCAAAACACATATTATGTGGTGAATAAAAATATAGCCTCAAGTAAAGTTTACCGATAGATGAAGACCAAAGAGGGGATGCCTTCCGGGGCATCCCCAAGCTTAGGCTCTTGCCACTCCTTATTCCATAGTCCATCAAATCCTTACCCAAAACTTGAAAACTTCACAACAGAAAATCTCATAAGATCCGTTAGTATAAGAAAATAAAATCACCACTTTTGGTACTGTTGTGAACTCATTCTTTATTTAAATTGGTGTAATATCTACTGTATTCCAACTTCTCCATGGTTCATACCCCCCGATACTACCCATAGATTCATCAAAATAAGCAAACAACACAAAGAAAACAGAATCTATCAAAAAAAGAACAGTCTGTGAAGATCTGAATTGTTCTAATACTTCTGTAACTCCAAAACTTATGAAAACTTAGGACAATAGAGGCAATTCGTATATCAATCCTGCGTAAAAAATTCAGGGTTTTTCAACGCTCCAGTGAATTATTACAATTCTGTGACTGGACGCAAAAGTTTCTGTTTTTCAGCAAGATCAAATCAACTATCACCGTAAGCCATCCCAAAGGTCTTACTTGGCACAAACACTAATTAAAACACCAAAACACATCTAACAGAGGCTAGATGAATTATTTATTGAAAAACAGGACCAAAAAAACAAGAACAAAAAATAAAATTGGGTTGCCTCCCAACAAGCGCTATTGTTTAACGCCCTTAGCTAGGCATAAAAACACATAGATCTAGGTATTGTCATCTTTGGTATGCAATTCTTCTATGGCACACTTATAAACCCTAGGAGTTTCTTCAATTTTATCAATAATCACACTCCTAGGCAAGAAATCAAGAAATTCACTTGTAGCAATCGGTTCCTTAATAATGTTGACAAAATTAGGGTGAACACTTATCATCTTAAGATCCTTGTTTCCCTTACTAGAAGTTTCACCTATATTCTTAGGAACATAAATAAACTTGGCAGCTTTTGTAGGAGGAAAATTGGGAGTAGTTTTAACAAAAGCAAAAGCGGAACCCAAGTTGGTAATAACTAGCGCTGAAGAAGCGCGGCGCACGCCGCGCCCGTGACTGATTCCGTCTGTATTTTATCGAAATAAGCAAGAAAACAACATATGTTTTTATTTTTTGGTTATTTCTATTGGCTTATTGTCCACGTGAATGCATAGTGTTGGTTTACTATTTTTATTGTTCCGGTCTATTCAGGCATATTGTTCTGGGTTACAATTCAGGTACGGTTTCGGTTTATGATTTGGGTGGGTTAATGTTTTCGGTTTATTCCGGTAATGGTCCGTTTCACTGGTATTACTGTTCCGGGTCGAGGGAGGAGTAGTCTCACTTTTTTTGGATTTTTTTATATTTCTTCTGGATTTCTGTTCATGTAAATGCATAGTGCTTTTCTTTTGTTCCGGTTTATTCAGGTGTATTGTTTTCATTTAAAATTCTGTTACTGTTTCGGTTTTATGGTTCGTGTGGGTTATTGTTTTCGTTTATTTAGGTGGTTCCGTTTTACTGATTTCACTGCTCTGGATTATTCCGGGTTGTTGTTTTGGTTTATTTGGGCTATTGTTTTGTTTGGTAGTCTTGAGTTTATTCAGATAATGTTTTTTTTTGGTTTGGGTATTTGTTAGTAGATACTGTTTTGGTTTATGGTTCGGGTGGGTTAACATTTTCGGTTTATTCCGGTGTTGTTCCGTTTCACTGGTTTTACTGTTCCAGGTCAAGGGGGAATAGTCCCACTTTTTTTGGTGTTTTTTTTAATATTTCTTTTGAATTACTGTTCACGTGAATGCGTAGTCCTGTTTTACTTTTTTAGTTGTTCTGGATTATTCGGCTGTATTGTTTTTTGTTTAAAATTTGATTACCGTTTCAGTTTTATGGTTCATGTGGATTAATGCTTTCGGTTTAGTCCAGTGTTGTTCTGTTTCCCTGGTTTTATTGCTCCAGATTATTCGGGGTTGTTGTTTCAGTTTATTTGGGCTATTGTTTCGGTTAGTAGTTTTTTTTTTGAACAGGAGACGGGTCCAGAAGGACCCAGAACAGCTTCATTAAAACATTTGCAATACAGTACAGCTGCAGAAGGACCCCAAAGAAATGCAAAATTACAACTCGGCCCAAGAACTTTATAGAAAAGACCCTGAACACGAGAGGAAGATTGCAATCTGATCCACAGTCTACCATCTTCGAGCTTCACCACCTGGCCAAAATCGCCCCACACCGGGGACTAGACCACTTGGGAAGGGGATCTTGCCGTCGCTCCACCATCACCGGGAAGGAGAAGAAACGGACGCTGGGATGAAGCTGAAACTGCCTTCCTATCGGCATCATGGCCGGGAGGAAAAGAGCCGCCCTTCGGCTAGAACAGTCAGCGGTGGAGCAGCCGAGGCCGCTGCAGGACGCCGCTGAGAATATGCACATGACGGAGCAGCCGCTGGAGCTCCGAATCCAACGCCGGAAACCCATCTCCGACGCATCGACTGGCCTAAAGAGGCTGGAACCGAAGCCACCTTGCTGCTCTCTTCCACCACCACGGCGACCAAGAACAGAGGGAGCAATCACTTCCAATCTTGCCAAATCCAATCGACCCACGAGCTTATTGGAGGAGCTATCACCGGATCTACCACCAACCTCCACCTTCCTCCATGGAAAGCCAGCTAGCGGGGTAGACGCCGTCCGCCCGGAGCTGCTCGAGAGCTCGGACAGGAAGCTCAGACACGGCATGACACCAGCAACCACCACAAGGGCGAAAACTAGACCAGGATAACTACCTAGACCTACTATGTACAGGAGGATCCGAGCACCTCTCCCAAGCCAATTCCAGCCAGCGGCGCCGACAGAAGCGGCAGGGGATCGGGCCGGGACGCCCTCCGCCTCACTCTCCTTTCGCGTCTCTCTCAAACATTAGCTGGAGTTTATCCCTTCGGTGGAGTCCAAATTTTATTTGTAACCCACTAACCCTCAACCCGGTTAGTAGGTCTGAGTTTATTCGGATAATGTTTCAATTTTTGTTCGGATATTTGTTAATACACTTTTAACTATTATTGTGTTTTAAAAATGGGCAGTAATCGGTCGAGAACTTAGTTTTCCCACGGATTACTGTTCATGCGAATATACAGTTCCAGTCTACTGATCCTAACTCTATATAAGGACGCGAGGGTGGCCGAAGGGGAGAGAAAAGATGTGTAAAAAATATCCTAGTTTTTTTTAAACATGTGTATTTTTTATTCGGTGGAAGCTAAAAGAAGTAAGAGAAGAAAATCAGACTATCCGGCACTGTTTAAGCGAAAGTACTGTTCATTCAGCATGACTGTTCATATCACGGTACTGTTCGCAGACAGGTACTGTTCGTAGATGTACCGTTCACAAACAGGTAATGTTCACATGCGGGCACTATTCATCTCTACTGTTTGATGACGGGCGACGGAAAATGCGCAGTAATGTAGTCAGGTACTGTTCATAGACGATACCGTTCACATATGGACACTGTTCATCTTTACTGTTTGCTGATGTCGACGGAAAATGCGCAGTAATGTTTCAAAAAAAATCAAAAAAACTAGAAAAAGGGAATCCTTCCCCCTTTAGTATTAGTATACTTATATTTTCTAGCTTGCCAATTCTAATAGAATCTTGATCTATCTTCTCATTAACTATGGGTTCTTTTTATTTTAAATTCTTTAAAGTAACTCCTACCTTAGATCCGTATTGAGTAATCTTATTATGAATCATTTTATCCAAATTTTCAATCAATTCTATGGTAGCAACTTTATTCTCAATAATATCAAGCCTTTGCATCACATGTTCCAAGGTTAAAACAGTTCCATTGACCATAAGAGGTGGTGGCCCTAACAAATCTATCATAGCATTATAAGAATCAAAAGTATGGCTCCCCAAAAAATTCCCCCCGGTAATGGTATCTAGAACATATCTATAATATAGATCTGAAAATAAAAGATTGCAAAATAGTGGATCGAAAAGTAATATGATGGAAAATAGACCCGGGGGCCATAGGTTTCACTAGAGGCTTCTCTCATGAAGGCAAATAATATGGTGGGTGAAAAAATTACTGTCGAGCAATTGATAGAAAAGCGCAAAGTTATGACGATATCCAAGGCAATGATTATGCATATAGGCATCACGTCCGTGTCAAGTAGACCGACTCCTGCCTGCATCTACTACTATTACTCCACACATCGACCACTATCCAGCATGCATCTAGAGTATTAAGTTCATAAAGAACGGAGTAACGCCGTAAGTAAGATGACATGATGTAGAGGAATTAACTCAAGCAATATGATGAAAACCCCATCTTTTTATCCTCGATGGCAATAATACAATACGTGCCTCACTACCCCTACTTTGTCACTGGGAAAGGACACCGCAAGATTGAACCCAAAGCTAAGCACCTCTCCCATTGCTAGAAAATCCAATCTAGTTGGCCAAACCAAACCGATAATTCGAAGAGAAATACAAAGATATTAAATCATGCATAAAAGAATTCAGAGAAGATTCGAATAATATTCATAGATAAGCTGATCATAAATCCACAATTGATCGGATCTCGACAAACACACCGCGAAAGAAGATTACATTGGATAGATCTCCAAGAACTTCAAGGAGAATGTTGTATTGAGAATCAAATAGAGAGAAGAAACCATCTAGCTACTAGCTATGGACCCGTAGGTCTGAGGTAAACTACTCACACTTCATCGGGATGGCAATGGTGTTGATCTAGAAGCCCTCCATGATCGATTCCCCCTCCGGCCGGATGCCGGAAAAGGCCCCAAGATGGGATCTCGGGGAACAGAAGGTTGTGGCGGTGGAAAAGTGTTTTCGTGGATGCCTCTGGTGGTTCTGGAATATATGTGAATATATAGGAGGAAGAGCTAGGTCAGGGGAGTCACGAGGGGCCCACAAGGTAGGGGGCGCCCCCCCTAGGGCGTGCCCTCCACCCTTGTCGCCGCCTCGTGGCTCTTCTGACTTGGACTCCAAGTCCCCTGGGTGTCTTCTGGTCCAAGAAAAATCATCGTGAAGTTTTATTCCGTTTGGTATTCCTTTTCTGCGAGGCTCAAAAACAAGGAAAAAACAAAAACTAGCACTGGGCTCTAGGTTAATAGGTTAGTCCCAAAAATAATATAAAATAGCATATTAATGCATATAAAACATCCAAAACAAATAATATAATAGCATGAAACAATAAAAAATTATAGATACGTTGGAGACATATCAAGCATCCCCAAGCTTAATTCCTGCTCGTCCTCGAGTAGGTAAATGATAAAAACAGAATTTTTGATGTGGAATGCTACCTAACATAGTTATCCATGTAATTTTCTTTATTATGGCATGAATGTTCAGATACATAAGATCCAAAACAAAAGTTTAATATTGACATAAAAACAATAATACTTCAATCATACTAAGCAATCATGTCTTCTCAAAATAACATGGCCAAAGAAAGTTATCCCTACAAAATCATATAGTCTGGCTATGCTCCATCTTCGTCACACAAAGTACTCAAATAATGCACAACCCCGATGACAAGCCAAGCAATTGTTTCATACTTTTGATGTTCTCAAACCTTTTCAACTTTCACGCAATACATGAGCGTGAGCCATGGACATAGCACTATAGGTGGAATAGAGTATGGTGGTTGTGGAGAAGACAAAAAAGAAGGAGATAGTCTCACATCAACTAGGCGTATCAACGGGCTATGGAGATGCCCATCAATAGATATCAATGTGAGTGAGTAGGGATTGCCATGCAACGGATGCACTAGAGCTATAAGTTTATGAAAGCTCGAAAAAAAACTAAGTGGGTGTTGCTACTTCTTGAGCTAGCGTTGGTTTTTTCCTTGAAGAGAAAAGGGTGATGCAGCACAGTAGAGATAAGTATTTCCCTCAGTTAAGAACCAAGGTATCAATCCAGTAGGAGAAGAACGCACAAATCACCAACACCTGCACAAACAATCAAACACTTGCACCCAACGCGATAAAGGGGTTGTCAATCCCTTCACGGTCACTTGCAAAGGTGAGATCTGATAGAGATAGATAAACAAAAGATAAAAAAATTGGATTTTTTTTGGTATATAGATATGAAAATAAAAGATTGCAAAATAGTGGAAAGTAATATGATGGAAAATAGACCCGGGGGCCATAGGTTTCACTAGAGGCTTCTCTCATGAAGGCAAATAATATGGTGGGTGAATAAATTACTGTCGAGCAATTGATAGAAAAGCGCAAAGTTATGACGATATCCAAGGCAATGATTATGCAATATAGGCATCTCGTCCGTGTCAAGTGGACCGACTCCTGCCTGCATCTACTACTATTACTCCACACATCGGCCGCTATCCAGCATGCATCTAGAGTATTAAGTTCATAAAGAACGGAGTAACGCTTTAAGTAAGATGACATGATGTAGAGGAATAAACTCAAGCAATATGATGTAAACCCCATCTTTTTATCCTCGATGGCAAAAATACAATACGTGCCTCGCTACCCCTACCCTGTCACTGGGTGAGGACACCGCAAGATTGAACCCAAAGCCAAGCACTTCTCCCATTGCAAGAAAACCAATCTAGTTGGCCAAACCAAACCGATAATTTGAAGAGAAATACAAAGATATCAAATCATGCATATAAGAATTCAGAGAAGATTCAAATAATATTCATAGATAAGCTGATCATAAATCCACAGTTCATCGGATCTCGACAAACACACCGCAAAAGAAGATTACATCGGATAGATCTCCAAGAACATCGAGGAGAACATGGTATTGAGAATCAAAGAGACAGAAGAAGCCATCTAGCTACTAGCTATGGACCCGTAGGTCTGAGCTAAACTACTCACGCTTCATCGGAAGGGCAATGGTGTTGATGTAGATGCCCTCCGTGATCGAATCCCCCTCCGGCAGGATGCCGGAAAAGGCCCCAAGATGGGATCTCACGGGAACAGACGGTTGCGGCGGTGGAAAAGTTTTTTCGTGGATGCCTCTGGTGGTTCTGGAATATATGTGAATATATAGGAGGAAGACCTAGGTCAGGAGGTCACCGAGGGGCCCACAAGGCAGGCCCCCCCCGCCCTAGGGCGCGCCCTCCACCCTTGTCGCCTCCTCGGGGCTCTTCTGACTTGGACTCCAAGTCCCCTGGGTGTCTTCTGGTCCAAGAAAAATCATCGTGAAGTTTTATTCCGTTTGGTATTCCTTTTCTGCGAGGCTCAAAAACAAGGAAAAAAACAGAAACTGGTATTGGGCTCTACATTAATAAGTTAGTCCCAAAAATAATATTAAATAGCATATTAATGCATA
The DNA here is from genome assembly GCA_011799875.1 of Thinopyrum elongatum. Taxonomy (NCBI): domain Eukaryota; kingdom Viridiplantae; phylum Streptophyta; class Magnoliopsida; order Poales; family Poaceae; genus Thinopyrum; species Thinopyrum elongatum. The sequence continues at coordinate 622,982,833 of CM022301.1, forward strand.
TAAAACATCCAAAATAGATAATATAATAGTATGAAACAATCAAAAATTATAGATACGTTGGAGACGTATCAGGTGTGCATCCAACTTGCTTGCTCATGAAAACCTAGGGCAATTTGAGGAAGCCCATCGTTGGAATATACAAGCCAAGTTCTATAATGAAAAAATTCCCACTAGTATATGAAAGTGACAACATAGGAGACTCCCTATCATGAAGATCATCGTGCTACTTTGAAGCACAAGTGTGGAAAAGGATAGTAACATTGCCCCTTCTTTCTTTTCTCTCATTTTTTTCCTCTTTTTTTGGTGGGCTTCTTTGGCCTCTTTTTTTTTGTGGGCTTCGTTGGCCTCTTTTATTTTTTTCCTCACATGGGACAATGCTCTAATAATGAAGATCATCACACTTTTATTTACTTACAACTCAAGAATTACAACTCGATACTTAGAACAAAATATGACTCTATAAGAAAGCCTCCGGCGGTGTACCGGGATGTGCAATGACTCAAGAGTGACATGTATAAAAATTATGAACGGTGGCTTTGCCACAAATACTATGTCAACTACAGGATCATGCAAAGCAATATGACAATGATGGAACGTGTCATAATAAAACGGAATGGTGGAAAGTTGCATGGCAATATATCTTGGAATGGCTATGGAAATGCCATAATAGGTAGGTATGGTGGCTTTTTTGAGGAAGGTAAAAGGTAGGTGTATGGCACCGGCGAAAGTTGCGCGGTACTAGAGAGGCTAGCAAAGGTGGAAGGGTGAGAGTGCGCATAATCCATGGACTCAACATTAGTCATAAAGAACTCACAAAGTTATTGCAAAAATCTATTAGTCATCAAAACAAAGTACTACGCGCATGCTCCTAGGGGGATAGATTGGTACGAAAAGACCATCGCTCGTCCCCAACCGCCACTCATAAGGAAGACAATCAATAAATACCTCATGCTCCAACTTCGTTACATAATGGTTCACCATTCGTGCATGCTACGGGAATCACAAACTTTAACACAAGTATTTCTACAATCCACAATTACTCACTAGCATGACTCTAATATCACCATCTTTATATCTCAAAACAATCATAAGGAATCGAACTTCACATAGTATTCAATGCACTTTGTATGAAAGTTTTTATTATATCCCTCTTGGATGCCTATCATATTAGGACTGAATTTATAACCAAAGCAAATTACCATGCTGTTTAGAAAGGCTCTCAAAATAATATAAGTGAAGCATGAGAGTTCAAAAATTTCTATAAAATAAATCCACCGCCGTGCTCTAAAAAGATATAAGTGAAGCACTAGAGCAAAATTGCCTAGCTCAAAAGATATAAGTGAAGCACATAGCGTATTCTAATAAATCGCGATTCATGCGTGTCCCTCTCAAAAGGTGTGTACAACAAGGATGATTGTGGCAAAATAAAAAGCAAAGACTCATATCATACAAGACGCTCCAAGCAAAACACATATCATGTGGTGAATAAAAATATAGCCTCAAGTAAATTTACCGATAGACGAAGACGAAAGAGGGGATGCCTTCTGGGGCATCCCCAAGCTTAGGATCTTGGTTTTCCTTGAATATTACCTTGGGGTGCCTTGGGCATCCCCAAGCTTAGGCTCTTGCCACTCCTTATTCCATAGTCCATCAAATCTTTACCCAAAACTTGAAAACTTCACAACACAAAACTCAACAGAAAACTCGTGAGATCCGTTAGTACAAGAAAATAAAATCACCACTTTTGGTACTGTTGTGAACTCATTCTTTATTTAAATTGGTGTAATATCTACTGTATTCCAACTTCTCCATGGTTCATACCCCCACGATACTACCCATAGATTCCTCAAAATAAGCAAACAACACATAGAAAACAGAATCTGTCAAAAACAAAACAGTCTGCGAAGATCTGAATTGTTCTAATACTTATGTAACTCCAAAAATTATGAAAACTTTGGACAACAGAGGCAATTCGTATATCAATCCTTTGTAAAAAATTCATGGTTTTTCAACTCTCCAGTGAATTATTAAATTTCTGTGACTGGACGCAAAAGTTTCTGTTTTTCAGCAAGATCAAATCAACTATAACCGTAAGCCATCCCAAAGGTCTTACTTGGCACAAACCCTAATTAAAACACCAAAACACATCTAACCAGAGGCTAGATGAAAAATTTATTGAAAACCAGAACCAAAAAAAAAAAGCAAGAACAAAAATAAAATTGGGTTGCCTCCCAACAAGCGCTATTGTTTAACGCCCTTACCTAGGCATAAAAACACATAGATCTAGGTATTGTCATCTTTGGTATGCAATCCATAAGTAGCTCTCATATTAGATTCATATGGCAACTTAATTTTCTTTCTAGGAAAGTGTGCCATGCCTTTCCTTAACGGAAATTGAAACTTAATGTTTCCTTCTTTCATATCAATAATTGCACCAATCGTTCTAAGGAAAGGTCTACCAAGAATAATAGGACATGTAGGATTGCAATCTATATCAAGAACAATGAAATCTACGGGCACATAATTCCTATTTGCAATAATAAGAACATCATTAATCCTTCCCATAGGTTTCTTAATAGTGGAATCCGCAAGATGCAAATTTAAAGAACAATCATCCAATTCGCGGAAACCTAACACATCACATAAAGTTTTTGGAATCGTGGAAACGCTAGCACCCAAATCACACAAAGCATGGCACTCATAATCTTTAATATTAATCTTAATAGTAGGTTCCCACTCATCATAAAGTTTTCTAGGGATAGAAACTTCTAATTCAAGTTTTTCTTCAAAAGATTTCATCAAAGCATCAATGATATGTTTAGTAAAAGCTTTATTTTGATTATAAGCATGAGGAGAATTCAACATGGATTGCAACAAGGAAATACAATCTATCAAAGAACAATTATCACAATTAAAGTCTTTAAAATCCAAAAGAATGGGTTCATTGCTACTTAAAGTTTTGACCTCTCCAATCCCAGTTTTATCAATTTTTGCATCAAGATCTATAAACTCTGAATCATTGGATGCCTAATCAGAGGGCAACTTATTATAATTTCCATAAGAATTGTTGTAGGAATTACCATAATTATTAGAGGAATTACTAGGAAATGGCCTAGGAATAAAATTACCTCTATACGCGTTATTACCAAAATTGTTCCTACCAAGAAAATTCACATCCATAGATTCATTATTGTTCTCAATCAAAGTAGACAAAGGCATATTATTAGGATCAATAGGAGCACTCTTGCTAGCAAATAATTTCATAAGTTCATCCATCTTTCCACTCAAAGCATTAATCTCTTCAATCGCATGCACTTTTTAACTAGTAGAAGATCTTTCGGTATGCCATTGCGAATAATTAACCATAATATTATCTAGGTGTTTAGTAGCTTCTCCCAAAGTAATTTCCATAAAAGTACCCCCCGCGGTCGAATCTAAAAGATTTCTAGAAGTAAAATTCAATCCGGCATAAAAATTGTGTATGATCATCCACAAATTTAAACCATGAGTAGGGCAATTTCATATCATCAATTTCATCCTCTCCCAAGATTGTGCAACATGTTCATGATCAAGTTGCTTAAAATTCATAATATCGTTCCTAAGGGAGATGATCTTAGCGGGAGGAAAATACTTGGAAATAAAAGCATCTTTACACTTGTTCCATGAATCAATACTATTTTTAGGCAAAGATGAAAACCAAGTTTTAGCACGATCTCAAAGTGAGAATGGAAATAGTTTCAATTTAACAATATCATTATCCACATCTTTCTTCTTTTGCATATCACACAACTCAACGAAATTATTTAGATGGGATGCGGCATCTTCACTAGGAAGGCCGGAAAATTGATCTTTCATAACAAGATTCAGCAAAGCAGCATTAATTTCATATGATTCCGCACTAGTGGCGGGAGCAATCGGAGTACTAATAAAATCATTATTATTAGTATTGGAAAAGCCACACAATTTGGTATTCTCTTGAGCCATTGTGACAAAGCAAGCAATCTAAAACACGAGCAAACAAAAAAAAGCAAACGAAAAAGACGAACGGAAGAAGGGCGAATAAAAAAGGCAAATATTTTTGAAAATCGTTTTAGAAGTGGGGGAGAGAAAAATGAGAGGCAAATGGAGAATAATGTAATGCAAGAGATGAGAGTTTATGATGGGTATTTGGTATGTCTTGACTTGGCGTAGATCTTCCCGGTAACGGCACCAGAAATTCTTCCTACTACTTCTTGAGCTTGCGTTGGTTTTTCCCTTGAAGAGGAAAGGGTGATGCAGCACAGTAGAGGTAAGTATTTCCCTTAGTTAAGAACCAAGGTATCAATCCAGTAGGAGAAGAACGCACAAATCACCAACACCTGCACAAACAATCAAACACTTGCACCCAACGCGATAAAGGGGTTGTCAATCCCTTCACGGTCAATTGCAAAGGTGAGATCTGATAGAGATAGATAAACAAAAGATAAAATATTTTTGGGTTTTTGATATATAGATCTAAAAATAAAAGATTGCAAAATAGTAGATCGGAAAGTAATATGATGGAAAATAGACCCGGGGGCCATAGGTTTCACTAGAGGCTTCTCTCATGAAGGCAAATAATACGGTGGGTGAACAAATTACAGTCGAGCAATTGATAGAAAAGCGCAAAGTTATGACGATATCCAAGGCAATGATTATGCATATAGGCTTCACGTCCGTGTCAAGTAGACCGACTCCTGCCTGCATCTACTACTATTACTCCACACATCAACCGCTATCCAGCATGCATCAAGAGTATTAAGTTCATAAAGAATGGAGTAACGCCTTAAGTAAGATGACATGATGTAGAGGAATTAACTCAAGCAATATGATGAAAACCCCATCTTTTTATCCTCGATGGCAACAATACAATACGTGCCTCGCTACCCCTACTTTGTCACTGGGTGAGGACACCGCAAGATTGAACCCAAAGCTAAGCACCTCTCCCATTGCAAGAAAAACTAATCTAGTTGGCCAAACCAAACCGATAATTCGAAGAGAAATACAAAGATATTAAATCATGCATAAAAGAATTCAGGGAAGATTCAAATAATATTCATAGATAAGCTGATCATAAATCCACAATTCATCGGATCTCGACAAACACATCGCAAAAGAAGATTACATTGGATAGATCTCCAAGAACATCAAGGAGAACGTTGTATTGAGAATCAAAGAGAGAGAAGAAGCCATCTAGCTACTAGCTATGGACCCGTAGGTCTGAGGTAAACTACTCACGCTTCATCGGAAGGGCAATGGTGTTGATGTAGAAGCCCTCCGTGATCGATTCCCCCTCTGGCTGGATGCCGGAAAATGCCCCAAGATGGGATCTCACGGGAACAGAAGGTTGCGGCGGTGGAAAAGTGTTTTCATGGATGCCTCTGGTGGTTCTGGAATATATGTGAATATATAGGAGGAAGAGCTAGGTCAGGGGAGTCACGAGGGCCCCACGGGTAGGGGGGCGTGCCCTCCACCCTTGTCGCCGCCTCGTGGCTCTTCTGACTTGGACTCCAAGTCCCCTGGGTGTCTTCTGGTCCAAGTAAAATCATCGTGAAGTTTTATTCCGTTTGGACTACGTTTGGTATTCCTGTTCTGCAAGGCTCAAAAACAAGAAAAAAAACAGAAACTGGCACTGGTCTCTAGGTTAATAGGTTAGTCCCAAAAATAATATAAAATAGCATATTAATGCATATAAAACATCCAAAACAGATAATATAATAGCATGGAACAATCGAAAAATTTAGATACGTTGGAGACGTATCAGCGTCGTGCCGGAGGAGCAGGAGGCGGAGGAGGAGGAGGAGGAGGACGCCGCCATGCGCCTCGGCAGCCACGAGCTGCCACTCCGGCGCGAGGACTGATACGTCCATTTTGCATCATGTTTTCATACTGTTATTTATAGTGTTTTTATGCATAATAATGCTTTATGGAGTAATTCTAATGCCTTTTCTCTCATAATATGCAAGGTTTACACAAAGAGGGAGAATGCCGGCAGCTGGAATTCTGGGCTTGAAAAAGCTACGTCAGAGTTACCTATTCTGCACATCTCCAAATGAGTTGAAAATTTACGGAGAATTATTTTGGAATATGTATAAAAAAATACTGAAGCAAATAACTACCGGAGGGGGCCACCTGGTGAGCACAAGATACCAGGGCGCGTCAGGCCCCCCAGGCGAGCCCTGGTGGGTTGTGCTCATCACGGCCCACCTCCGGTGCCCATATTTTGGTATATAGGTCATTTTAACCTAGAAAAAATCAGGAGGGGACTTTCTGGACGAAGCGCAACCGTCTTGAGGCCGAACTTGGGCAGGAGCACTTTTTCCCTCCGGCGGAGCGATTCCGCCGGGGGAACTTCCCTCCCGGAGGGGGAAATCGAAGCCATCGTCATCACCAACAACCCTCTCATCTTTGGGAGGGCAATCTCCATCAACATCTTCAACAGCACCATCTCCTCTCAAACCCTAGTTCATCTCTTGTGTTCAATCTTTGTACCGGAACCTCAGATTGGTACCTGTGAGTGACTAGTAGTGTTGATTACATCTTGTAGTTGATTACTATATGGTTTATTTGGTGGAAGATTATATGTTCAGATCCATTATGTTTTTTAATACCCCTCTGATCTTGAGCATGATTACCATTTGTGAGTAGTTACTTTTGTTCTTTAGTTCACGGGAGAAGTCATGTTGCAAGTAATCATGTGAACTTGATATGTGTTCGATATTTTGATGATATGTATGTTGTGATTCCCTTAGTGGTGTCATGTGAACGTCGACTACATGGCACTTCACCATATTTGGGCCTAAGGGAATGCATTGTGGAGTAGTTATTAGATGATGGGTTGCTAGAGTGACATAAGCTTAAACCCTAGTTTATGCGCTACTTCGGAAGGGATCGATTTGGATCCAAAAGTTTAATGCTATGGTTAGATTTTATCTTAATACTTCTCTCGTAGTTGCGGATGCTTGCGAGGGGGTTAATCATAAGTAGGAAGTTTGTTCAAGTAAGAACAGCACCTAAGCTCCGATCCACACACATATCAAATTATCAAAGTAGCGAACACAAATCAAACCAACATGATGAAAATGACATGGTGAAATTCCCGTGTACCCTCAAGAACGCTTTGCTTATCATAAAAGACCGTTTTGGCCTGTCCTTTGCCACAGAAGGATTGGGCTACTTTGTTGCACTTTATTTACCGTTACCGTTACTTGCTCGTTACAAATTATCTTGCTATCAAACTACCTGTTACCGACTATTTTAGTGCTTGTAGAAAATACCTTAGTGAAAACCACTTGTCATTTTCTTCTGCTCCTCGTTGGATTCGACACTCTTACTGATCAAAAGGACTACGATTGATCCCCTATACTTGTGGGTCATCCTCTTTTCTGGCGCCGTTGCCGGGGGGTGAAATGCTCTTGGTAAGTGGAAATTGGTAAGGAAAAATTATTATCACGTGCTGCAATTTATTGTCACTTGTTACTATGGAAAACCATCCTTCGAGGGGTTTGTTCGGGTTATCTTCACATCGACCGGAAGCACAATTGATTGCCCCTCAACCTACTACACCTACTGAAAATATTGGTTATGAAATTCCTCCAGGTATGATAGAACAACTGCTAGCTAATCCTTATGCAGGAGACGGAACTGAACATCCTGATATGCATTTGATATATGTGGATGAAATTTGTGGATTATTTAAGCTTGCGGGTTTATCCAGAGATGAATCTAAGAAGAAGGTTTTCCCTTTATCTTTGAAGGGAAAAGCATTGACATGGTATAGGCTATTCGATGATATTGGATCTTGGAACTGGAATCGATTGAAATTGGAATTTCACCAAAAAAATATCCTATGCATCTAGTTCATTGTGATCGGAATTATATATATAATTTTTGGCCTGGTGAAGGAGAAGTATTGCTCTAGCTTGGGGGAGGCTTAAGCAATGGTATATTCATGCCCCAATCATGAGCTCTCTAGAGAAATTATTATTCAGAATTTTTATGCTCGGCTTTCTCATGATGATCGATCCATGCTCGATACTTCTTGTACTGGTTCTTTTATGAAGAAGACTATTAAATTCAGGTGGGATCCTTTAGAAAGAATTAAATGCAACTCTGAAGATTGGGAAATCGATAAAGGTAAAGAGTCAGGTATTAAGCTTAAGTTTGATTGTGTTAAATCTTTTATGAATACCGATGCTTTTCACAAGTTTAGCACTAAATATGCACTTGACTGTGAGATAGTAGCCTCTTTTTCTGAATCATTTGCTACTCATGTTGATCTCCCTAAGGAGAAGTGGTTTAAATATCATCCCCTATTAAAGAAGAAATTAAAGAACCGGTCCTAGTTAAAGATGAAACTATTATTTACAATATTGATCCAGTTGTGCCCACTGCTTATATTGAAAACCCACCTTTCCCTGTTAGGATAAAGGAACATGCTAAGGTTTCAACTGTGGTTTGCAAAAGTAATATTAAAGCACCTAAACCTACTGAACAAATTAAAGTAGAACCTAGTGTTGCTATGGTTAAAGATCTCCTGGTAGAAAATATTGATGGGCATGTTATTTACTTCTTCGATGAAGCTGCTAGAATTGCCAAACCTGATGAAAAACATAAACATAGACCTGTTGTTGGCATGCCTGTTGTCTCAGTTAAAATAGGATATCATTGTTATCATGGTTTATGTGACTTAGGTGCTAGTGTGAGTGCTATTCCTTTTACCTTATACCAAGAAATTATGAATGGCATAGCACCCGCTGAAATAGAAGACATAGATGTTACTATTAAACTTGCTAATAGAGACACCGTCACACCACTTGGGATTGTTAGAGATGTTGAAGTCTTGTGTGGGAAAATAAAATACCCTACGGATTTTCTAGTTCTTGGTTCCCCACAAGATGACTTTTGTCCCATTATCTTTGGTAGACCTTTCTTGAACACTGTCAATGCTACTATAGATTGCCATAAACAAACTGTCAGTGTTAGCTTTGGTGATGAGTCTCATGAATTTAATTTCTCCAAGTTTAATAGACAACCTCATAAGAAAGAATTACCTAGTAAGGATGAAATAATTGGACTTGCTTCTATTGCCATGCCTCCTACTGATCCACTAGAACAATATTTGCTAGACCATGAAAATGATATGCATATGCATGAAAGAAATGAAATAGATAAAAATTTCTTCGAACAACGACCTCTGCTCAAACACAATTTGCCTATTGAAACTCTAGGAGGTCCTCCTCCACCTAAAGGTGATCTTGTGTTTGAATTAAAACAATTGCCTGACACTTTGAAATATGCTTATCTTGACGAGAAAAAGATATATCCTGTTATTATTAGTGCTAACCTTTCAGAACATGAAGAAGAAAGATTATTGAAAATTCTGAAGAAGCACCATGCTGCAATTGGATATACTGTTGATGATCTTAAGGGCGTTAGTCCAACTCTCTGTCAGCACAAGATTAATATGGAACCTGATGCTAAATCCGTTGTTGATCATCAACGATGTTTGAATCCTAAGATGAAAGAAGTGGTAAGAACTGAAATACTAAAATTTCTGGAAGGAGGTATAATATATCCTATAGCTGATAGTAGATGGGTAAGTCCCATTCATTGTGTCCCTAAAAAGGGAGGTATTACTGTTGTTCCTAATGATAAAAATGAACTTATTCCATTACGCTGTGGTGTTCCAGGTGGCGTGAGTCGTGAAACTATTCCACATTGTTTTAAATGAAGGCCAAACTCGTAACTCAAATATTCGCCTCCGCGATCAGATCATAGAAACTTTATTTTCTTGTTACGATTATTCTCCAATTCACTCTGAAATTCTTTGAACTTTTCAAATGTTTCAGATTTGTGTTTCATTAAGTAGATATACCCATATCTGCTCAAATCATCTGTGACGGTCAGAAAATAACGATACCCGTCGCGTGCCTCAACACTCATCAGACCACATACATCGGTACGTATTATTTCCAATAAGTCATTAGCTCACTCCATTGTTCCGGAGAACGGAGTTTTAGTCATCTTGCCCATGAGGCATGGTTCGCAAGTATCAAATGATTCATAATCAAGTGATTCCAAAAGCCCATCTGCATGGAGTTTCTTCATGCGCTTTACACCAATATGACCTAAACGGCAGTGCCACAAATATGTTGCACTATCATTATCAACTTTGCATCTTTTGGCATCAATATTATGAATATATGTATCACTACAATCGAGATTCAACAAAAATAGACCACTCTTCAAGGGTGCATGACCATAAAAGATATTACTCATATAAATAGAACAATCATTATTCTCTGATTTAAATGAATAACCATCTCGCACTAAACAAGATCCAGATATAATGCTCATGCTCAACGCTGGCACCAAATAACAATTATTCAGGTCTAAAACTAATCCCGAAGGTAGATGTAGAGGTAGCGTGCCGACGGCGATCACATCAACCTTGGAAGCATTCCCAACGCGCATCGTTACCTCGTCCTTAGCTAATCTTTGTTTAATTCGTAGCTCCTGTTTCGAGTTACAAATATGAGCAACCAAACCAGTATCAAATACCCAGGCGCTACTACGAGCATTAGTAAGGTACACATCAATAACATGTATATCAAATATACCTTTGTTCACTTTGCCATCCTTCTTGTCCACCAATAACTTGGGGCAATTCCGCTTCTAGTGACCAGTTCCTTTGCAGTAGAAGCACTCAGTTTCAGGCTTGGGTCCAGCTTTGGGCTTCTTCCCGGGAGTGGCAACTTGCTTGCCATTCTTCTTGAAGTTCCCTTTCTTTCCCTTGCCCTTTTTCTTGAAACTAGTGGTCTTGTTAACCATCAACACTTGATGCTCCTTCCTGATTTCTACCTCCGCGGCCTTAAGCATTGCGAAGAGCTCGGGAATTGTTTTGTTCATCCCTTGCATATTATAGTTCGTCACGAAGCCTTTGTAGCTTGGTGGTAGTGATTGAAGAACTCTGTCAATGACACAATCAACTGGAAGATTAACTCCCAGCTGAGTCAAGTGATTATAATACCCAGACATTTTGAGTATGTGTTCACTGAGAGAACTATTCTCCTCCATCTTGCAGCTATAGAACTTGTTGGAGACTTCATATCTCTCAACCCGGGCATTTGCTTGAAATATTAACTTCAACTCTTGGAACATCTCATATGCTCCATGACGTTCAAAACGTCTTTGAAGTCCCGGTTCTAAGCCGTAAAGCATGGCACACTGAACTATCGAGTAGTCATCAGATCGAGCTTGCCAGATGTTCAAAACATTAGCTTCTGCTCCTGCAGCAGGCCTTTCACCTAGCGGTGAAGCAAGGACATAATTCTTCTGTGCAGCAATGAGGATAATCCTCAAGTTACGGACCTAGTCCGTGTAGTTTCTACCATCATCTTTCAACTTAGCTTTCTCTAGGAACGCATTAAAATTCAAGGGAACGGTAGCACGAGCCATTGATCTACAACATAGATATGCAAATACTATCAGGACTAAGTTCATGATAAATTACGTTCAATTAATCAAATTACTTAAGAACTCCCACTTAAATAGACATCCCTCAAGTCATCTAAGTGATACGTGATCCAAATCAACTAACCCATGTCTGATCATCACGTGAGATGGGGTAGTCATCAATGGTGAACATCTCTATGTTGATCATATCTACTATATGATTCACGTTTGATCTTTCGATCTCCAGTGTTCTGAGGCCATGTCTGTACATGCTAGGCTCGTCAAGTTTAACCCAAGTATTCTGCATGTGTAAAACTGTCTTACACCCATTGTATGTGAACGTAGAGTCTATCACACCCGATCATCACGTGGTGTCTCAACACGACGAACTGTAGCAACGGTGCATACTCAGGGAGAACACTTTTACCTTGAAATTTAGTGAAGGGATCATCTTATAATGCTACCGCCGTACTAAGCAAAATAAGATGCATAAAAGATAAACAGCACATGCAATCAAAATATGTGACATGATATGGTCATCATCATCTCGTGCTTTTGATCTCCATCTCCAAAGCATCGTCATGATCTCCATCGTCACCAGCTCGACACCTTGATCTCCATCGTTGCGTCGTGGTCATCTCACCAACTATTGCTTCTACAACTATTGCTAACTCATAGCGATAAAGTAAAGCAATTACATGGCGTTTGCATTTCATGCAATAAAGAGACAACCATAAGGCTCCTGCCGGTTGCCTGATATCTTACAAAACATGATCATCTGATACAATAACGTATATCACATCATGTCTTGACCATATCACATCACAACATACCCTGCAAAAACAAGTTAGACGTCCTCTACTTTGTTGTTGCAAGTTTTATGTGGCTGCTACGGATTTCTAGCAAGAACCGTTCTTACCTACGGCAAAAACTACAACGGTGATTCGTCAAGTTTGCTGTTTTAACCTTCTTCAAGGACTGGCCGTAGTCAAATTCAATTCAACTAAAGTAGGAGAAACAGACACCCGCCAGCCACCTTTATGCAAAACTAGTTGAAGGTCTGTTGGTGGAACCGGTCTCATGTGCGTGGACATGTAAGGTTGGTCCGGGCCGCTTCATCCCACAATACCGCCGAATCAAAATAAGACGTTGCTGGTAAGCAGTATGACTATCACCGCCCACAAATCTTTGTGTTCTACTCGTGCATATCATCTACGCATAAACCTGGCTCATGATGCCACTGTTGGGAAATGTTGCATGGAAAACCAAATTTTTTCTACGCACACGCAATGATCTATCCATGGAGATGCATAGCAACGAGGGGGAGAGTGTGTCTATGTACCCTCATAGACCATAAGAGGAAGCGTTTCACAACGCGGTTGATGTAGTCGAACTTCTTCGCGCTTCAACCGATCAAGTACCGAACGCACGGCACCTCCGCGTTCTGCACACGTTCAGCTCGGTGACGTCCCACGCCTTCTTGATCCAGCAAGACGTCGAGGTAGTAGATGAGTTCCGTCAGCACGACGGCGTGGTGACGGTGATGGTGAAGTGATCTCCGCAGGGCTTCGCCTAAGCACTACGAAAATATGACTCGCGGTGTAAACGGTGGAGGGGGCGCCGCACACGGCTAGGCAATTGTCTGGGGTGTGCTAGGCGCCCCCTCCTCATATATATAGGTGGGAGAGAGAGGGGAGAGGCCAAGGGGCGCCCCAAGTAGTTCCGAATCCTACTTGGGCTCCTGCCCTTGGCCGCGCCCCCCTGCCATGTTTATCGGAGGGGGAAGGAAAGAGGGGGGGAGAGGGAAGGAAGTGGGAATCCTAATCCACACTTACCTTTCCCTTCTCCCCTTTCCTTCTCCTCCTTAGGCCAGCCCATATGGGGGGCGCACCAGCCCCTTGTGGCTGGTGCGTTTCCCCTCTTGGCCCATATCTTTTGCCAGGGGTGCCCGGAACCCCTTCCGGTGACCCGATAAGTACCCGGTAACCCCCGAAGCACTTCCGTTGTCCGAATACCATCATCCTATATATCAATATTTACCTCCCGACCATTTTGAAACAGCTCGTCATGTCAGTGATCTCATCTAGGACTCCGAACAACATTCGGTCACCAAATCACATAACTCATATAATGCTATATCATCAACGAACGTTAAGCGTGCGGACCCTATGGGTTCGAGAACTATGTAGACATGACTGAGACACCTCTCCGGTCAATAACCAATAGCGAAACCTGGATGCCCATATTGGCTCCTACATATTCTACGAAGATCTTTATCGGTCGAACCGTTATGACAACATACGTAATTCCCTTTGTCCATCGGTATGTTACTCGCCCAAGATTCGATCGTCGGTATCTTCATACCTAGTTCAATCTCATTACCAGCAAGTCTCTTTACTCGTTCCGTAATACATCACCTCGTGACTAACTCCTTAGTCGTTTGCTTGCAAGCTTATGATGTGTATTACCGAGAGGGCCCAGAGATACCTCTCCGATATTCGGAGTGACAAATCCTAATCTCGATCTATGCCAACTCAACAAATACCTTCGGAGATACCTGTAGAGCATCTTTATAATCACCCAGTTACATTGTGACGTTTGATAGCACACAAGGCATTCCTCCGGTATCCGGGAGTTGCATAATCTCATAGTCGAAGGAATATGTATTTGACATGAAGAAAGCAATAACAATAAAACTGTACGATCATTATGCTAAGCTAACGGATGGGTCTTGTCCATCACATCATTCTCCTAATGATGTGATCCCGTTATCAAATGACAACTCATGTCCATGGTTAGGAAACCATAACCATCTTTGATCAACGAGCTAGTCAAGTAGAGGCTCACTAGGGACACAGTGTTTGCTTATGTATTCACACATGTATTTAGGTTTCCGATCAATACAATTCTAGCATGAATAATAAACCTTTATCATGAATAAGGAAATATAAAATAACAACTTTATTATTGCCTCTAGGGCATATTTCCTTCAGTCTCCCACTTGCACTAGAGTCAATAATCTAGTTCACATCACCATGTGATTAACACCCAAAGAGTACTAAGGTGTGATCATGTTTTGCTTGTGTGAGAAGTTTAGTCAATGGGTCTGCCACATTTAGATCCGTATGTATTTTGCAAATTTCTATGTCTACAATGCTCTGCATGGAGCTACTCTAGCTGATTGCTCCCACTTTCAATATGTATCCAGATTGAGACTCAGAGTCATCCGGATCGGTGTTAAAGCTTGCATCGACGTAACCCTTTACGACAAACTCTTTATCACCTCCATAACCGAGAAACATTTCCTTAGTCCTCTTAGGTAACTACGGATAATTTTGACCGCTGTCCAGTGATCAACTCCTGGATCACTATTGTACCCCCTTGCCAAACTCATGGCAAGGTACACAACAGGTCTGGTACACAGCATGGCATACTTTATAGAACCTATGGCTGAGGCATAGGGAATGACTTTCATTCTCTCTCTATCTTCTACCGTGGTCGGGTTGTGAGTCTTACTCAACTTCACACCTTGCAACACAGGCAAGAACCCTTTCTTTGACTGATCTATTTTGAACTTCTTCAAAACTTTGTCAAGGTATGTGCTTTGTGAAAGTCCTATTAAGCATCTCGATCTATCCCTATAGATCATGATGCTCAATACATAAGCAGCTTCACCGAGGTCTTTCATTGAAAAATTCTTATTCAAGTATCCTTTTAAGCTATCCAGAAATTCTATATCATTTCCAATCAATAATTGATATGTCTCCAATGTATCTATAATTTTTGATTGTTCCATGCTGTTATATTATCATTCTTGGATGTTTTACAATCATTTTATAGTCATTTTA
The DNA here is from genome assembly GCA_011799875.1 of Thinopyrum elongatum. NCBI lineage: Eukaryota > Viridiplantae > Streptophyta > Magnoliopsida > Poales > Poaceae > Thinopyrum > Thinopyrum elongatum. Next base: position 622,998,156 of record CM022301.1, read on the forward strand.
TGTCATTTTTTGGCACTAACCTATTGACATAGTACCAAGTGCCAGTTGCTATTTTTTGCATGTTTTTTACATCGCAGGAAATCAATACCAAACGGAGTCCAAACGCAGCAAAACTTTTTGTGGATTTTTTTGGACCAGAAGACATCCAGTGGGCCGGAGAAGCGCCTGGGGGGTGCTCCGAGGGGAGCACTCCAGGCGCGCCCTGGTGGGTTGTGCCCACCTCGGGTGCCCCCCGAACCACCTTTTTGCTCTATAAATACCCCAATATTCCAGAAACCCTAGGGAAGTCGACAAAAATCAATTCCAGCCGCCACAGAGTCCAGAACCACCAGATCCAATCTAGACACCATCATGGAGGGGTTCACCACTTCCATTGGTGCCTCTCCGATGATGCGTGAGTAGTTCTTTGTAGACCTACGGGTCCGTAGTTAGTAGCTAGATGGCTTTCTCTCTCTCGTTTGATTCTCAATACAATGGTCTCTTGGAGATCCATATGATGTAACTCTTTTTGCGGTGTGTTTGTTGGGATCCGATGAACTTTGAGTTTATGATCAGATCTATCTTTTTATCCATGAAAGTTATTTGAGTCTTCTTTGATCTCTTATATGCATGATTGCTTATAGCCTCGTATTTCTTCTCCGATATTTGGGTTTTGTTTGGCCAACTTGATCTATTTATCTTGCAATGGGAAGAGGTGATTTGTAGTGGGTTCGATCTTACGGTGCTTGATCCCAGTGACAGAAGGGGAACCGACACGTATGTATCGTTGCTACTAAGGATAAAACGATGGAGTCTATTTCTACATAAATAGATCTTGTCTACATCATGTCATCATTCTTATTGCATTACTCCGTTTCTCCATGAACTTAATACACTAGATGCATGCTGGATAGCGGTCGATGTGTGGAGTAATAGTAGTAGATGCAGGCAGGAGTCGGTCTACTAATCTTGGACGTGATGCCTATATAATGATCATTGCCTGGATATCGTCATGATTATTTGAAGTTTTATCAATTGCCCAACAGTAATTTGTTCACCCACCATTTGCTATTTTTCTCGAGAGAAGCCACTAGTGAAACCTACGGCCCCCGGGTCTCTTTTCCAATATATCTGCTTTCAAGATCTGTGTTGCTATTCGCTCTTTTCTTTATTTGCAACTTTTCTTTTCAGATCTATTAAACCAAAAATACAAAAATAACTTGCTGCACTTTATTTTATTTGGCGTTCGATCTATCAATATTTACTACTCTCTCACGTCCGTTTGCCAATTTTTGGCGCCGTTGCCCGAAAGGGATTGACAACCCCTTTTAGATGTCGGGTTGCGAGTATTTGTTATTTGTGTGCAGGTGTTGTTTATGTAGTGTTGCTTGGTTCTCCTACTGGTTCGATAACCTTGGTTTCATCACTGAGGGAAATACCTGCCGTCGCTGTGCTGCATCATCCCTTCCTCTTTGGAGAAATACCGACGTAGCTTTAAGCCGCATCAAAAGGAATTTCTGGCGCCGTTGCCGGGGAGACATCATCAACATCTACCAGGTTCCTAATCACAAATCTCATCTCCTTGCAATTTACATTATTTTCCATTTTCCTCTCCCCCACTTCACAAAAATTTGCCGTTTTATTCGCCCTCTTTTTTGTTCACCGTTTTCCCGTCAGATCTATCTTGTGTGCAATTTTGTTTGCCGCTTTTTGTTGTTATGGATAATTCTTACTCTATTGCGTGCACTCCCGAGAACGAAGTTCTCAACTTTAAACAAAGGGGAGGAGAGAATTTAAAAGATGCTTGGTATAGAATTTGCAATGCTCATAATAGATCTATCCGTAAGCAATCTACCATTGTTCTTCTTCGCTGTTTTTATGTGGGCATCACCACTTGGTATAGATTCGTCCTTGATACGATTACCGGTGGAAATTTCTTGATGTGTCCCTCTCTTGATGCTTTTAATGCTATGGGAAATTTAGTAGGATCACCACCTCTTATGATTAATGAAACAACTTTGACTCTTAAGCATGTTATGGAAAGATTAGATGCTATTGAAAAGAAAATGCTTACTGAAGAGCATATTGAAAACTTGGATAAAAAGATGCATAATTTTGCCACAAAAATTGGGTCAAAAGCGGGAGAAGTTTTTAAGTTGCTAAAAGAAAAGGGGACCGTAATTCATGAAAGAATTGAAGAAAGTCCGTCTCGGATTGATAAACTAGAAGAAATCTTTAGTAATCTAAGTACGGCTTTTGCGTCCGCCAAAACTCCCGTAAAAATTGGCAAGACTACTCAAGTTACTAAAAACAAGGGTGCAACTTCTAGTAATGATAAAGGAGATCTTAAGATGATTAGTATCCATTCCAATTTTATTGAAGTGATAAGAGACCCTATTTGCAAGAATGAATTTTTCAATCTCGTGCCTAGAAGTATTGTCATTGAGAATTTATATGTTAAATCCTTGAAGAATTCTAAGTGTTTGATTGAAGAGTTGGAGACCAAAGACGACAAAACTTAGATCCTTGCTTTATGCCTAGCTAGGGGCGTAAAACAATAGCGCTTGTTGGGAGGCAACCCAATGAATAAAATTTATTTTTGCTTTTTGCTTTCTGTTCTTGAGTGTTTGCACAATTATGCTACTGTTATAATTGTGTTTTTTGTGTTTTAATTAGTGTTTGTGCCAAGTAAAGCCTTTAGGATTATGTTGGTTGATAGTTGATTTGATCTTGCTGGAAAACAGAAACTTTTGAGTCCAGTAAAACAATTTTGAAAATTCACAACAGAGACTAAAAATTCTGAATTTTTTACAAAAGATTTATATACAAATTTCTTATGTTTTCCTAATTTTTCAGAATTTTTAGAGTTTTGGAAGTATTCGAAATATCCAGATTGCTACAGACTGTTCTGTTTTTTACAGATTCTGTTTTCTTTGCGTTGTGTGCTTGTTTTGATGATTCTATGGTTTTCTTTGATGAGTTTTTGCCATAGAAAAGTTGGAATACAGTAGATATAATGCAAAAATAAAATATGAATTGGTTTTCTACAGTACCTATAGTAGTGATTTGCTTTCTTATACTAACGTCTCTCACGAAGGTTTTGTTGAGTTTTGTGTGATTGAAGTTTTCAAGTTTTTTGTTATCTTACGATGGATGAAGGAATAAGGAGTAAGAAGAGCCTAAGCTTGGGGATGCCCATGGCATCCCAAGCTATTATCCAAAGAGAAGCAAGCAACTAAGCTTGGGGATGCCCCGAGTGGCATCCCCTCTTTCTTCTAACGACCATCGGTATTTTACTCGAAGCTATATTTTTATTCGTCACATACTATGAGTTTTGCTTTGAGCGTCTTGTATGATATGAGTCTTTGCTTGTTTTGCTTTGTGTTCTAAGTCATGAATCCTTGCTGGACACACCTATTTGAGAGAGCCAAAATTATGCCATGACTTGTTAGAATTGCTCTCTATGCTTCACTTAAATTTTTATGAGCTATGGATTTGTTCTAGTGCTTCACTTATATCTTTTTGAGCACGGCGTGCTTTAGTATTTTTGAAGAAATGCTCTCATGCTTCACTTAGATTTATTTGGGAGTTGGTAAATTTTTTAAGAAATTCTCTCTTGCTTCACTTAAATTAATTTGAGAGAAAGAAGTATTATGCTCATGATCTTCACTTATATTTGTTTGAGCTTATCAAAAGCAACACATGAAAATTAGTTCCAAAGTGATAGATATCCAAGAAGGATATAATAAAACTTTCATGAAGATCATTGGACAAAATAAACTTGATTCCTTGTAATAGTTTTGAGATATGATGTGATATGTGAGTTATGTTGATGAGTAATTGTGCTTTAGTAAGAATATTGGTGTTAAGGTTTGTGATTCCCTATGCAAGCACAAAAGTCAATAGTTATGCAATGAAATTATATCCTACTTGTGGTGCATTATTCGGTGTTAATTATGCTTAATGCTCGCTTATGAGATTATTCGTTTTTTTGGTTGGTCGCTTCTCAATCTTTTGCTAGCCTTCATTTTGCACTAAGTATGATCACTACTTGTGCATCCAAAACCCTTTAAACCAGTTTTGCCACATGAGTCCACTATATCTACCTATATGCGGTATTCTTTTGCCGTTCTAAGTAAATTTGTATGTGCCATCTCTATATGCTAGATGTGTTATTCTCACGATGAGTGTTTATTCACTTGTCATTGCACGAGAGTAAGGCAAAGGTATTAGGGATGCCCAGTCCCGAAATGAAAAATGAATTTACTTTATGTTGTCAAATAATAAATTCCTTGGAAAGTCTTGGTATGGAGGGCACCCGTGGATACGGCTAGCCATGGAAAGTGAAAGAAATGGTGGAAAAAGGAATAAACTTTGTTTTCTGTTTGGGAACCGCCTATGATATATCTAGCATGGAAAGTGTTGGGAACTCTAAGTCGTTTTCGTTGGTGGGAAAAGCACACCTCCCAAAATGTTTTTGTCTCTAAGTTTTTCGCTTTGAGCTCTGGCACCTCTACAAATCCCTACTTCCCTCTACGAAGGGCCTTTCTTTACTTTATGCAATTTTTATTTTTAATTTGAGTCTCCATCTTCTCTTATAAAGCACCAACTAGGAGGCACTATGATCGTACTTGAGCATTGGGTGTAGTTAATATTCGAGTGTGTTTCATGAATGGATCAATGGTTGAGCATGATGGGCTAGGGATAACTTATTTTAGCGTTGATATTTTGAAAGATATAGTTGCTTGTTGATATGCTTGAGTATTTAAGTCATCATGTCAAAACTAGACTATTGCTTTCAATCATATAAAAGTCCAAATGTCCATGCTATAAAAGAAAGAATATGAGATGACATGTTAGGCAGCATTCCACATCAAAAATTCTGTTTTTATCATTTACCTACTCGAGGACGAGCAGGAATTAAGCTTGGGGATGCTGATACGTCTCCAACGTATCTATAATTTTTTATTGTTCCATGCTGTTATATTATCATTCTTGGATGTTTTACAATCATTTTATAGTCATTTTATATCATTTTTTGGCACTAACCTATTGACATAGTGCCAAGTGCCAGTTGCTGTTTTTTGCATGTTTTTTACATCGCAGGAAATCAATACCAAACGGAGTCCAAATGCAGCGAAACTTTTTGTGGATTTTTTTGGACCAGAAGACATCCAGTGGGCCGGAGAAGCGCCTGGGGGTGCTCCGAGGGGAGCACAACCCACCAGGGCACGCCTGGAGGCCCGGGCGCACCCTGGTGGGTTGTGCCCACCTCGGGTGCCCCCCGAACCGCCTCTTTGCTCTATAAATACCCCAATATTCCAGAAACCCTAGGGGAGTCGACGAAAATCAATTCCAGCCACCGCAGAGTCCAGAACCACCAGATCCAATCTAGACACCATCATGGAGGGGTTCACCACTTCCATTGGTGCCTCTCCGATGATGCGTGAGTAGTTCTTTGTAGACCTACGGGTCCGTAGTTAGTAGATAGATGGCTTTCTCTCTCTCATTTGATTCTCAATACAATGGTCTCTTGGAGATCCATATGATGTAACTCTTTTTGCGGTGTGTTTGTTGGGATCCGATGAACTTTGAGTTTATGATCAGATCTATCGTTTTATCCATGAAAGTTATTTGAGTCTTCTTTGATCTCTTATATGCATGATTGCTTATAGCCTCGTATTTCTTCTCCGATATTTGGGTTTTGTTTGGCCAACTTGATCTATTTATCTTGCAATGGGAAGAGGTGCTTTGTAGTGGGTTCGATCTTACGATGCTTGATCCCAGTGACAGAAGGGGAACCGACACGTATGTATTATTGCTACTAAGGATAAAACAATGGGGTCTATTTCTACAGAAATAGATCTTGTCTACATCATGTCATCATTCTTATTGCATTACTCCGTTTCTCCATGAACTTAATACACTAGATGCATGCTGGATAGCGGTCGATGTGTGGAGTAATAGTAGTAGATGCAGGCAGGAGTCGGTCTACTAATCTTGGACGTGATGCCTATATAATGATCATTGCCTGGATATCGTCATGATTATTTGAAGTTTTATCAATTGCCCAACAGTAATTTGTTCACCCACCATTTGCTATTTTTCTCGAGAGAAGCCACTAGTGAAACCTACGGCCCCCGGGTCTCTTTTCCAATATATTTGCTTTCAAGATCTGTTTCGCTATTCGCTCTTTTCTTTATTTGCAACTTTTATTTTCAGATCTATTAAACCAAAAATACAAAAATACCTTGCTGCACTTTATTTTATTTGGCGTTCGATCTATCAATATTTACTACTCTCTCACGTCCGTTTGCCAATTTTTGGCGCCATTGCCCGAAAGGGATTGACAACCCCTTTTACACGTCGGGTTGCGAGTATTTGTTATTTGTGTGCAGGTGCTGTTTACGTAGTGTTGCTTGGTTCTCCTACTGGTTCGATAACCTTGGTTTCATCACTAAGGGAAATACCTACCGCCGCTGTGCTGCATCATCCCTTCCTCTTTGGGGAAATACCGATGTAGCTTCAAGCCGCATCAACAATATGTCATCCACATATAATATCAGAAATGCTACAGAGCTCCCACTCACTTTCTTGTAAATACAGGCTTCACCGAAAGTCTGTATAAAACCATATGCTTTGATCACCTCATCAAAGCGTATATTCCAACTTCGAGATGCTTGCACCAGTCCATAGATGGATCGCTGGAGCTTGCACACTTTTTTAGCACCTTTAGGATCGACAAAACCTTCTGGTTGCATCATATACAACTCTTCTTTAAGATATCCATTAAGGAATGTAGTTTTAACGTCCATTTGCCAGATTTCATAATCATAAAATGCGGCAATTGCTAACATGATTCGGACGGACTTAAGCATCGCTACGGGTTAGAAAGTCTCATCGTAGTCAACTTCTTGAACTTGTTAAAAACCTTTTGCGACAAGTCGAGCTTTATAGACAGTAACATTACCATCAGCGTCAGTCTTCTTCTTGAAGATCCATTTATTCTCTATGTCTTGCCGATCATCGGGCAAATCCACCAAAGTCCACACTTTGTTCTCATACATGGATCCTATCTCAGATTTCATGGCCTCAAGCCATCTGTCGGAATCTGGGCTTATCATAGCCTCGTCATAGTTCGTAGGTTCACCTTGGTCTAGTAACATGACTTCCAGTACAGGATTACCATACCACTCTGGTGCGGATCGTGTTATGGTTGACCTACGAGGTTCTGTAGTAACTTGATCTGAAGTTTCATGATCATCATCATTAGCTTCCTCTCTAGTTGGTGTAAGCATCACGGGAACGGTTTTCTCTGATGTGCTACTTTCCAATTCGAGAGAAGGTACAATTACCTCATCAAGTTCTACTTTCCTCCCACTCACTTCTTTCGAGAGAAACTCCTTCTCTAGAAAGGTTCCATTCTTGGCAACAAAGATCTTCCCTTCGGATTTGTGGTAGAAGGTGTACCCAATTGTTTCCTTAGGGTATCCTATGAAGACGCACTTCTCCGATTTGGGTTCGAGCTTATTAGGCTGAAGCCTTTTGAAATAAGTGTCGCAACCCCAAATTTTAAGAAACGACAGCTTAGGTTGCTTGCCAAACCATAGTTCATACGGTGTCGTCTCAACGGATTTAGACGGTGCCCTATTTAACGTGAATGCAGCTGTCTCTAATGCATAACCCCAAAACGATAGTGGTAAATTGGTAAGACACATCATAGATTGCACTATATCTAATAAAGTACGGTTACGACATTCGGACACACCATTACGCTGTGGTGTTCCAGGTGGCGTGAGTTGTGAAACTATTCCACATTGTTTTAAATGAAGGCCAAACTCATAACTCAAATATTTGCCTCCGCGATCAGATCGTAGAAACTTTATTTCTTGTTACGATGATTCTCCACTTCACTCTGAAATTCTTTGAACTTTTCAAATGTTTCAGATTTGTGTTTCATTAAGTAGATATACCCATATCTGCTCAAATCTTCTGTGTCGGAGTAAAGGACCACGGGTAGCCACATCAGTCCCCCATGGTATTTTGAGACATCGGGGCTGGCTGCGCCCCTCACACCTTCCGGAAGCACGACCGCCTTCTTGGGCCGGCTGGTCCAAGTGACCGGCTGCTAGAAGGCAGCAGGACCATGGAAGGCGGCCGCGAGGGAGCCGACTCCTGGCAGACGGCCCCTCGTCCCCTCGAAGTCAGCACCACATCACCACGACAAGACAAGGCATGGCTGCAGTGCAGCCTGCCGCCCCCGAATCCAGGATAGGACGTGGCCACAGAGCTGTGTACTGGGCGGACACCCCCCGCCCAGCGCGGCACTATATATAGCCGCACAGTCTGTGACGTCATTAGCGCCAGAGGGAGGCACGCTCCCACGACGGGCGGTCGTTACGGCCCGCAGGCGGCGGGCCCTACCTGTCCGCGTGCCACCAGAAGGCGGCAAACCTCCAGCAGGTGGCAACAAGGGAGGGCCGACTCCTAGCAGGCGGCCCTCCTCCCCCTTGGAGTCTGTGCACCATTAACCAGACGAGACGGGGTATGGCTACAGCGAGTACCCGTCAAGCGGCGGGACTGTAACCACGTTCCCCTCAATCAAGCCTTCGTCATCGAGGGCGAGGCTACAGCATAAAGCAGTCAACATGGCCCACCAGGCAGCGGGCCCCAGCGGTTGGCGGTGAAGCCGGCAGCCAGAGATGCTGATGGCCGGGTCCTACACCCGGCCGAATTACCATTGTACCCCTGGGGGGTAGGCCTATATAAACCCCCCAGGCTCACCCATGCAAAGGGTTCGGCACCCACGCCATTCACACACACACGTAGAGCGAGGAGTAGAGCTAGCCTTGCCCTTCTCCCTCCTCCAACCGAAACAGCTCAAGGAGAAAGCTTGTAGCTACCTTGTTGATCATAGTCATCATGCGGAGACCCCGCAGAGCAGGACTAGGGGTGTTATCTCCGAGGAGAGCCCCAAACCTGGGTAAGATCTGCAGGCGTATGCGGTCTCGCTCACTCCCGCTTCTAGAGCCCGACAACGTACTCTTGTCCCCATCCATGATAAGCCACCCCCTGGCATATGTCGCACGATATCCCCGACATTTGGCGCCCACCGTGGGGCGAGGTGCACCGTCGCCCGGAAACACGTTCTGGACGGGAACCCTCTTCCTTCCTGGCGAGCGCAGCCAGCCCGGCACGCCCGATGGCGTTTGCGCCGACACACTGCATGGCATGGAAGCCGCCTGCGCCGCGAGCTGCCTCGCTGACCTCATCGGCGGGATCCGCCTCTCCGACGAGCCCGCACCCAACGCGGGCGCAGCCAGCTCCGAGAGCTGCCTTGTCGACCCCCTCGGCAAGCTTCACATCACCAGCGAGCCGGCCTCCGACCTGGAGTCTGTTGGCTCCACCGACCCACCCGTCGACATGGTCATCGACGTCGACGCCGCACCTTCTGATACATTCCCCAGTGACGTAGTGATCTTCAATGACCCGCTACCTGCTGCTGACGGCAGCACCGGCACCAGCACCGTCGTTGAGGTGCTGGTCATCAGCCATGATGGAGCCCCCAGCGAGGCCGACCGAGACCCGTTGCGGGCGGCAATGCGAGACCTGTCCGCACCCGTGGCACCCGGTGCGAGTGGTGAAACGCTGGAGGCGTGCCGCGTCGCTCTCCTCGACAGTGCCAACAAGTTGGCAGCCATGAGACGCCTCACCGAGGCCTACCAGCGTGAGATCGACCGCGCCGTCTGCGGCACGTCGGCTGCTGGCGAGCCCAGCCGCGCCGGCACGGTTCGGCAGCGTGGCGCGCCCATCGCCAGCATGCTGGGGGCCGACCGCCCAGTCTACGCCATGCCAATGGAGAACTTACGCGCCGCCCAGGCGGCAGCAGACGAGCTGGACCGCCTGGAGGGCGACGAGCGTCGCTGCATGACGGAGCGCATCCAGCAGCTCATCGACGCGGCTGCCGCGCAGCAAGAAGCCGGCTTGCAGGCCGGGAACCTTCCCCCTCGCCGAGAGCACGGCACGACCTCCCGGACGCCGACAGGCGGCGCCCGCGACCGAGGAGACCAAGAGCCGGCTGTTAGCCGCAGCCGCACACGCATCACCATCGAGCGCGACCATGACGGCCGCCCACCAGCAGTAGAACGGCGGGACGATCGTCTGCCTCCCCTGCGCAGGGAGAGGCGCACCTCCCCACTGCCCGTTGAGCATCCGACTCTTGGAGGCCGGCTGGGCCCCCGTGAAGGAGTCAAAGAAAACGACGCCCGCTGCCGGATCGACCGCTTAGCTCGATCCCTGGCGTTAGAAGAAGAAGATGCGATCGGCCCGCCTTGTTTTGGCCCCCGCATTCGTGACGAGCCCTTCCCCAAAGGGTTCTCGCTTCCTCGAGACACTCCCAAGTACAACGGTTCCGTGAAGCCGGAGGATTGGCTGGTTGACTAATCCACCGCCGTCAGCATAGCAAACGACAACAAGCGCGTTGCCGTGAAGTACGTTCCGCTCATGCTCCAGGGCACAGCCCAGACATGGCTGAACAGCCTCAAGCCCTACAGCGTCAACAGCTGGCTGGACTTTACCAAAGTTTTCATCCGCAACTTCACCAGCACCTACAAGCGGCCGCCATAGCCCCGCCAGCTCTCCCTGTGCGTCCAAGGCCCAACCGAGTCCACCCACGAGTACTTGACGCGGTGGGCCGAACTGCGCAACTCCTGCGAAGGGGTGCATGAGGTGCAAGCCATAGAATACTTCACTACCGGGTGCCGAGAGGGCACCTTACTCAAGCACTGACTCCTCTGCGACGAGCCGGCCACACTCGATGAGCTGCTAATCATAGCGGACAAGTACGCCACCGCCGACTCCTCCATGAAGTCAGAGCTCCGAGTGGATGTGTCTGGAAAGATGCTCCCTCCGGACCCTCAGACGCCTGCTGGCGACTCCAGTCGGCGCCAGCAGTCGAACGACAACAAACGCAAGGCCCAGCAGCCGGCTTCCACCAGCCGGCAGGTGGCAGCAGTTGAAGACCAACAGCCGGAAGGGCAGCCCGGCCCCAAGCGTCAAAAAGGCGGCAAGCCTACTTGGTTGCCCGCTTTCTCCTTCGAGCAAACCCTTGATGCTCCCTGCAAGTTCCACAGTGGCGCGAAGCCGTCCAACCACAACACCCGGAAGTGCCACTGACTCACCCGCATTACCAAAGGCGAAGGACTGCCCCCTCCGCCTGCAGGCCCGCCGGCTCCGCCTCCTCAGCAGCCGGCGGCCCGCCCCGTCGGCGCAATTCAAGATGAATTCCCCGAAGAACACGGAGCCTACGTCGTCTTCACCAGTGTGGCCGACGACAGGCACAGCCGGCGTCAGCAGCACCGTGAGGTGAACACGGTCGCTTCTGAGGTCCCAGAGTTCATGCACTGGTCCGAGAGGCCCATCAGCTGGAGCCGCGCTGACCACCCGGAGGTGATGCCTTCTCCGGGTTCCTACGCCCTGGTGCTGGATGCCACCTTTTCAACGGAGCGGCGAGCCTGTCGCTTCTCCCGAGTTCTGATAGACGGCGGTAGTAGCATCAACATCCTCTACCGTGACACCCTGGAGAAGCTGTGCGTCAAGGAGAAGCAGCTCCAGCCCAGCCGGACTGTCTTCCATGGCATTGTACCTGGCCTTTCCTGCTCTCCAATCGGCAAGATCAAGATAGATGTCCTCTTCAGAGACAAAGATCACTTCCGCCGCGAGCCAATCTGGTTCGAGGTGGTGGACCTGGAGAGCCCCTACCATGCGCTCCTTGGCCGGCCTGCTCTGGCCAAGTTCATGGCGGTGCCACACTACGCTTACCTCAAGATGAAGATGCCGGGTACCAAGGGCATTATCACCGTGGCCGGCGACTGCCAGAAGTCGGCCACGTGTGCTGCTGCCAGCAGTCGGCTGCCCGAGTCCCTTGTCATCGCTGCAGAAAGGCGGCTCCTTGACCGGGTTGTGGCCATGGCCAGCAAGCAGCCGGACCTGTCACCGGATCCCAAGGAGTCAGAGGCCCAGGGCTCCTTCCAGCCGGCCAAAGAAACCAAGAAGATTCCCTTAGACCCTGAGCACCCGGAGAGGTTCGCTGTCGTGGGGGCCCACCTCGACAGTAAATAGGAAAGCGAGCTCGTCAATTTCCTCCGTGAGAATCGGGACATCTTCGCATGGTCTCCCAAGGACATGCCGGGTGTTCCGACGGATTTCGCCGAGCACAAGCTACATGTCAGATCAGATGCAAAACCAGTTAAGCAACCCCTCCGCCGCTTGTCAGAAGAGAAGAGAAGGATTGTTGGCGAAGAGATCGCCCGGCTTCTGGCGGCCGGCTTCATCATGGAAGTGTTCTTTCCAGAATGGCTTGCCAACCCAGTCCTTGTACTGAAGAAGAAGAACAAGTGGTGCATGTGCATTGATTACACCAGCCTCAACAAAGCTTGCCCCAAAGATCTGTTTGCTCTGCCTCGGATAGACCAAGCGATTGACTCCACAGCCGGATGTGAGTTGTTGAGTTTTTTGGATGCCTACTCTGGCTAACACCAGATCAAGCTGATCCCGGCCGATCGGCTGAAGACCGCCTTCATCACACCATTCGGAGCCTTCTGCTACCTGACCATGACATTCAGCCTAAGAAATGCCGGTGCCACGTTTCAGCGTTGCATGCAGAAGTGCCTCCTCAAGCAACTCGGCAGAAATGCCCACGTCTATGTAGACGACATTGTGGTGAAGACGGAGAAGCGTGGCACCCTCCTTGAGGATCTCAAGGAGACCTTCGATAATCTGCGCCGTTTTCAAATCAAGCTAAACCCAGAAAAGTGTGTCTTCGGAGTCCTAGCCGGCCAGCTCCTTGGTTTCCTTGTCTCAGAACGCGGCATCGAGTGCAACCCTATGAAGATCAAGGCCATTGAGCGGATGGAGAGGCCCACCCGGCTACGAGACATCCAGAGGTTCACCGAGTGCTTGGCATCCCTCAGCCGTTTCATCAGTCGGCTGGGCGAGAAGGCTCTTCCCCTGTACCAGCTAATGAAGAAAACCACTCACTTCGAGTGGAATGACAAGGCGGACAAGGCCTTCCTCCAGCTCAAGAAAATGCTGACTACGCCACCTGTCCTGGCGGCTCCGGCTGCTAAGGAGCCCATGTTCCTCTACATCGCCGCCACCAGCCGGGTGGTCAGCATTGTCATTGTGGTCGAGCGCTCGGAGGACGGCAAGGCACAGCCGGTCCAGTGGCCCGTCTACTACCTGAGTGAAGTGCTATCAGCCTCCAAGCAGAATTACCCCCACTACCGGAAGATGTGCTATGGCGTATACTTTGCCGCCAAGAAGCTCAAGCAGTACTTTCAAGAGCACTCCATCACGGTTGTCTGCACTGCCCCACTTGCCGAGATCATAGGCAACAGAGATGCATCAGGCCGGGTGGCCAAGTGGGCCATCGAGCTAGCTCCCCACACCATCCTCTACCAGCCCTGCACCGCCATCAAGTCCCAAGCGCTGGCCGACTTCTCGTCGACTGGGCCGAGACCCAGTACCTGCCACTGGCACCGGATTCCACCCATTGGCGAATGCACTTTGATGGCTCAAAGATGCGCACCGGTCTGGGAGCCGGCATCGTCCTCACCTCTCCCAAAGGTGACAAGCTCAAGTACACGTTGCAAATTCACTTTGCCGCCTCCAACAACGTGGACGAATACGAGGCACTCATCGATGGGCTCCGACTGGCCAAAGAGATTGGCATCCGCCGGATTCTGTGCTACGGTGACTCGGACTTGGTAGTCCAACAGTCGTCTGGCGACTGGGACGCCAAGGATGCAAACATGGCGAGCTACCACTTCCTCGTCCAGCAGATCAGTGGATACTTCGACGGGTGCGAGTTCCTTCATGTGCCACGAGCCGACAACAAGCAAGCTGATGCCCTGGCACGGATTGGCTCCACCCGCCAAGCGATACCAGCCGGCGTCTCCCTCCAATGCCTCTGCAAGCCGTCTATCAAGCCTTCGCCAGAATCAGAGTCCATCTTCATGCCGGCTGCTCCCGGAGCAGTCGGGTCCAACTCGGGGGCTGCAACAGCCGGCCGGGGGACTTTGGCAGGCGGCTCAGGGACTGCTGCAGTCGCACCCGGCCCGGGAACTTCAGAACCCGGCCTGGGGATTGCGGTAGTCGGCCCGAGGATGATGGCAGGCGGCTCGGGGACTGTAGCAGTCGCACCCGGCCCGGGGACTTCAGAACCTGGCCAGGGGGCTGCGGCAGTCGGCCCGGGGACTTCAATGACACAACAAGCAGCGGCCGACTCCAACCCGCCTCCTCCCAACCCAACCGCCCTGGTCCCAGTGGTCGTGATGTCAGTGGTCGAAGCACCATCATGGGCGCAGCCCATCCTCAACTTCCTGGTAAGCGGAGAGCTACCAACCAACGAGACCTTGGCCCAGCAAGTGCAACGCCGGGCAGCAGCATACACGATAGTGAACAGAGAGCTTGTCAGACGCAGCGTGACTGACGTTTTCCAGCGCTGCGTTGAGCCAGAAAAAGGCAAGGCAATCCTCAGAGATATCCATCAAGGCGAATGCGGCCACCACGCGGCCTCCAGATCCCTCGTCGCCAAAGCTTTCTGTCATGGATTCTTCTGGCCGACTGCTTTGGACGACACCAAGGACTTGATCAAGAAGTCCAAAGGGTGCCAGAAATTCGGCTCCAAGCAACATCTGCCGACCTCTGCACTCAAGACCATCCCCCTCACTTGGCCATTTGCCGTCTGGGGGCTGGACATGGTGGGCCCATTCAAAATAGCACGTGGCGGCATGACCCATCTGCTGGTCGCCGTGGATAAATTCACCAAATGGATTAAAGCAAAGCCAATTTAGAAGCTGAACGGTCTGACTGCAGTGACCTTCATCGCAGATATCACCGTCCGGTACGGCATACCGCACAGCATCATCACCGACAATGGCACAAACTTTGTCAAAGGTGCCTTGGCCCGTTTCTGCGTGACGCAGGGCATCCGACTGGACTTGGCGTCCGTCGCCCATCCATAGTCAAACGGCCATGTCGAGCGAGCAAATGGCCTCATCTTGTCCGGCATCAAGCCCTGACTGGTCGAGCCGCTGGAGCGCTCGGCCGGCTGCTGGATCGAGGAGCTACCGGCCATCCTCTAGAGTCTCCGAACCACGCCGAACAAATCGACCGGCTTCACTCCCTTCTTCCTCATGTACGGGGCCGAGGCTGTCATCCCAACTAACATCGAGTTTGACTCGCCTCACGTCACCATGTACACGGAGGCGGAGGCAAGGGAGGCGCGAGAAGACGGCGTCGACCTGCTGGAAGAAGGCCGGCTGCTGGCACTTAGCCGGTCCACCATCTACCAGCAGGCCCTACGCCGCTACAACAGCCGGAAGGTCAAGCCACGATCTTTCCAAGAGGGGGACCTTGTGCTCCGGCTGATCCAATGAACAGCCGGCTAGCACAAGCTCTCGGCCCCTTGGGATGGACCCTTCGTCATCAGCAAAGCCTTGGGCAACGACTCCTACTACCTCATCGACGCGCAGAAGCCCAGGGCACGCAAGAGGGACGATTCCGGCAAGGAAATGGAGCGCCCATGGAACGCAAATCTCCTTCGAAGATTTTACAGTTAATGCAGTATGTACCACGCTACCTTTCGTATTAAGAGTGAAGGCATCGGGTCCCTCGAGGAGCACTCGGGGGCTACCCTTTTTATCTGTACGATAAGTTTATGCCTGAGAGTGTGTTGTTTCATTTCTCCGCCTAGCACCGGGTCCGACTAGTCGGCCCGGGGGCTCGCCGCCTTGTCCTATGTTGGTGCCACCTGCGGTCGAACAAGTAGTGTGCCGAGATCTAAGCCCTCTCTTGCCTTAAGCCACAGCTCGCAGAGCGACTGTCCGGCTGGCAAGAGCTAAAGGCAGGAAACGGTGTCCACACGAAAAATGACTAAGGAAAAAAAAGCATCAACATATGCTAAACCAGGCTCCTCGCCTCGCCATCCAGCTGCTGAGCAGCCGGCCGGCTGGCTTCTCACTTGACTTGCTACGTTCTAAACGGCCTGTCGGGGATATCATGCGACATATGCCAGGGGGTGGCTTATCATGGATGGGGACAAGAGTACGTCGCCGGGCTCTAGAAGCGGGAGTGAGCGAGACCGCATACACCTGCAAATCTTACCCAGGTTCGGGGCTCTCCTCGGAGATAACACCCCTAGTCCTGCTCTGCGGGGTCTCCGCATGATGACTATGATCAACCAAGTAGCTACAAGCTTGCCCCTTGAGCTGTTTCGGCTAGAGGAGGGAGAAGGGCAAGGCTAGCTCTACTCCTCTCTCTACGTGTATGTGTGAATGGTGTGGGTGCTGAACCGAACCACCCCCCGAACCCCCTTGCATGGGTGAGCCTGGTGGGTTTATATAGGCCTACCCCCCAGGGGTACAATGGTAATCCGGCCGGGTGTAGGACCCGGCCGTCAGCGTCTCTGGCTGCCGGCTTCTCCGCCAACCGCTGGGGCCCGCCGCCTGGTGGGCCACGTTGACTGCTTTATGCTGTAGCCTCGCCCTCGATGACGAAGGCTTGATCGAGGGGAACGTGGTTACAGTCCCGCCGCCTGACGGGTACTTACTGTAGCCATACCCCGTCTCGTCTGGTTAATGGGGCACAGACTCCAAGGGGGAGGAGGGCCGCCTGCTAGGAGTCGGTCCTCCCTTGTCGCCGCCTGCTGGAGGTTTGCCGCCTTCTGGTGGCTCACAGACAGGTAGGGCCCGCCGCCTGCGGGTCGTACCGACCGCCCGTCGTGGGAGCGTGGCTCCCTCTAGCGCTAATGATGTCACAGACTGTGCGGCAATAGTGCCGCGCTGGGCGGGGGGTGTCCGCCCAGTGCACAGATCCATGGCCACGCCCCATCCTGGATTCGGGGGTGGCAGGCTATTGACACACGAACATGTCACGTGTACCCTCGATGCCGGGGGTGATGCACCGCAGCTCACGTCGAAGGAGACCCGTCCGACAGCGCGATACGCAGGACAGTTGGCGGGCGCTTTTGGAGACCCGAAACCCCACACGCCCGGGAGGGACCCCGTTAGGGCGCGCGGCGGCAATGGGCTGCCCTAGGTCGATTCGCTCGCCCCTAGAGCCTGGGTATTCGCAGCTCTCAAACTCGAGGAACAGCGAAGAATGAGGAAGAAAAACGATGGAGAGATAAAACGTAGATAAAACGTAGTCTATTGATTTGTTCGATTGTGTGTTGTTTCAATCGGTCGTCACCCCTAACATATATAAGAGGCGGCTGGACTTCCCATACAAGTAAAGGATTCATCTAGGCTTTCCTTACAAGAAAATTACATCAATTCATGTCCTACAGTTCTATTTTCAGTCCAACTCGGATTCAGCCCAAATCTGTCCCATACTTCTGTCCTACTTCTTGCGCGGGCCGTAAAAATCGCATACTAACTCGGATAGAGTCGAGTTCAACATCAAACTTTTCCACCTCGACGATCTGCATAATACCACGTGTGTCACTTCTCCTTTTAAGGCCATCTTTATGACGTTTAGGGCCCATCTTTAACTGTAGATCGGATTCAATTATGCAGTTTTCTGAACTGTCCGAGTCTTGTAACAACCTTGTAGGCCGTATACTATCTCCGATGATGATGACTCCAAAAGAAAAGTTGACCGTTTCGATGATACGCACAACTTCCGTGTAGAACACTTTTCCATCCGAGGTCATATGAATAATCTTTCGAGCCCATCTCCAACTTCTGGTCGGATTGACTTTGACAGCCTCCACTTTCCCGGCAAGCTTTCTTCCCGGCAAGCTTTCCACCCCGGAAAGCTTTCCACGCCGGCAAGGTTTCCACCCTGGCAAGCTTTCCATCCCAGCAAGCTTTCCACCTCGGCAAGCTTTTCACCCCGGCAAGCTTTCCACCCCGGCAAGCTTTCCACCCCGGCAAGCTTTCACACCGGCAAGGTTTCCACCCCGGCAAGGTTTCCACCCCGGCAAGCTTTCCACCCCGGCAAGCTTTCCATGCCGGCAAGGTTTCCACCCCGGCAAGGTTTCCACCCCGGCAAGCTTCACACCGGCAAGGTTTTTACTCGGATTTCTCGACTGAAAATATAGCCTGATCTTGATTTGCCTCTCCAGGTCGCATACGACCTTGGATTGAGATGATTTATATATGAAA
This sequence comes from Thinopyrum elongatum, assembly GCA_011799875.1. Lineage (NCBI taxonomy): Eukaryota > Viridiplantae > Streptophyta > Magnoliopsida > Poales > Poaceae > Thinopyrum > Thinopyrum elongatum. The sequence continues at coordinate 623,016,305 of CM022301.1, forward strand.
ATCGATCGGCTCGACGAGACGAAGCTTTCTTGTGTTGAAGGTTTTTCGATCCAGGGCCATCTTGATGGCCAAATGACTCGAGAGACCCATCAGACAGGGTGTTTGGTACCTCGCGCCATATTTCCGTTTAGGTTCAGTCTGTAGTGTATTGTCTCTAACTTTTGCATATGAACTTGGATTGAGATGATCTATATATGAAAATCGATCACCTCGACGAGACGAAGACAATCCATGTAGAGTGATCCTTCATCCGAGGTCGTCTTTAAGGCGTAACCGGCCAAAAAGCACTCGGAACACTCGGAGCACAGTTTCGGCCCCTAAGATGGGGTTGGACGATGATAACCTAAACATCAAAGTTGTTCCACTCGGCAACGTGAAACTTTTCACGCTGAAAACCCTTTCACTCAAGACCATCTCATTTTCTTTTTATGCCGTGCCAAAATCTGGTGTCAACACATGCCCCCCTGTTTTTCGGCAAAGCTTGTGTGCCGAAAAATAACTTGCACATAGCTTGCTCTAAGGACGATGTCAACACTCCATCGGCCATTTGGCATGTTCTTAGGACGATAAGTTTATATCGGCCATTGCTTTTGTGAATATTTTGATGCAAGCTTGGGTGAAACTTTCTCAACTTCATTAATCCGACTATAAAGTTCCATAGATATGCATGTCAAAACCATCCATCAACCATATTGTCCACCCTTCTACTAGGATCTTGCAGATAATCAACAATGAACTTTCTCGAATCCTTGCTTTTGCTAGCATAAACACTTCATTAGTAGCCGAAGCAGTGGGTTTTTGTTCGGCCTTACCTACGTTGGCAAGAATAAGCATCGGCTATTGATAGATATATGCAATACACCATGATCAAAATAGTAGCCAGATACTTGCTGTGCCAACTCGTTTGCTCTTCAGTCGACATGTCTAGATATATGAGCAGTATTAAAGCAACCCAAGGTAAAATTTACATCTAGACATACCTCGAGATAAACTATAAGTGATTCGTCAAAACATTGATAACCCTTGAATATTTGTTGCACTACTCATAACGAATCACCGAAAGCCTCAATATGTTTAGCACATACGGCAAAAGTTCCAAACCAAATAACATTGCATATTCGGCTTTGATTATTGTGCAATAAATATTTTAAGAGGCATGAGGCTTCACAGAATAGCACTATATGGAGATATATAAACAACACCAACACCATGGCCATTGTTATGAATTCAACTATCAAAACATAATCTCCATAGTACTCGTCTCGCTCTTCAATCGAACTAAGGACGATGTTAGAATACTACACCGGCCATACTTTGACATATTCTTAGGGCGATAGATAAATATCGGCCATTACCATGAGGTCCATGTAGAATTCACCCACCAAAGTATGTATAGCCGAAATAAATAAATGAAATAGCAATAAATATTTCAGCCCCTTTGTATTAGCAACAAAAATGTAACTAACTAAATGTATAGTGATTTGGTAATACCCTGTTATGATATAGAAAATTATGTTGCATCCATGGATCAAAATAAATCCATGGAGGGTAATTGATCGTACCTATCGATGAATTCCATGGCAAAGGCATCAATGGCATGGTTGAAGAAAATGGACGATGTGCTAACCGAAGATTTTGATGTTGTGATGCACACCTTCGGCTTAATTGTTTGTTGCTTCCATTCTTTTCTTTCTTCACTTTTATTGTACTTGTTGCAATAGAAGCATGCACATCATTTTTGTTATGATTGATCCTCTTGGGAACCCATGCCATGTTCTTCTGTCTCAGCTCATGTGCACTAAGATTTTGTAATTCCTTCTTTTGCCAATACGATAAGCCGAGTGGGCATCTCGGCTGTGATTCTGTTTTGACCAATGGCAATTCTTTTTTGGCCTTGTGCACTCTCAACTTCTTTTCTTCAGATTTGGCCCTATTATTTTTAACAATTGATTGCTCCACTTCTTTGCCTTTTGTGGCCAATGTCAACACTTTAATTGACTCTTCGTTATTTGAGATCAAATCTGAAGTAGCACACTTACGACCATCTTTCTTGACCTGGTATACTTGCTTGGCCACCTCTTTCTTCGTCCATGGAGTCCAGACCGATTCCTTATGACTGAAACGGTCTTTAACATGTGATTGTTCAAATGTTGATCTTCTCGGAGCTGCATAATATTGGTGAGATGGTCTAAAATAAGATGGAGAATGTGCCCTTGTATCATACCTGTCCCGTGATGGATATGGATCTACATGAGCATAGGGAGGCATCCACGGCATTGGCATTGGCGGCTCAAAATAAGGATATGAATATATTGCATTAAAATTCTCACTTTGCCAATACCGATCCTCATATTTGCGCCTAGGGGGTGATTTTGATGCTTTTGCATCAGTTGACCGATAAGCACTTTTCTCTTCACTCTTCTTTTGATATTTATCTAATAATTGTGCAAAAGTGACTTTGGATTTCTTGCGCTTGTGCTTATTGCGGCATTTATCTCCTTTGGCTTGACTTGCATTGATCTTTGGATTTTCTTGTTGCCCCCCAGTGCTAGATGTCTCTGTTGTAGCTTTGATGGAATTCCCGTCTTCAAGATTGTTGTTGGTGCAATTTTTAACAATATCCTTGCTTGAAGACTTGATCCCGTCATCATTGGTGTGTACCTGTCCGCCTTTAGATGAATCGGTTTGAGATAGCCGAGTCAACATTTGATCGCCATCAAGGCCAATCTGATCTGACTGGCCATATGCTCGTGCCTCAACAAACTCCAATCGTCCTGTGTTGTCCGATTGTGCAGATTGATGAATCACGTTGCAGTCTTTGACATTCTGCTCGAACAAACATTGCATTCGCTCTTGTCTTGACGGCTCAATATTGTGATCAATTATAATAATAGGATTAGTTGGTGATGTGCCGACAATGTGATCACCTATGCCCGGACTAAAGATACACTGCTCGTCCACTAACCGATAATGTGAAACCGGCTTTGGAATTAAACAAATGAGTGGTGTTGGCTTAACGCCATGCAACTCAGCTATGTATCGATTTTTGTCCTTCTTTTTCGATGTTCTTGAATCGGCTATCCTGGAGAACTTTGAACCTGGCATTATATTTCTGCAACCAAAATAATTACAGAATATACATCTCATCTGAGACCAAATGTTAGCCAGGCATGAAACAAACAGAGTTGTCCATATAAATATAAAGTTTAGTTGACATGATGGGAACAACTTTGGTTGCGATAAATTGTCACTCTTAGTCTCTATGAATGATACCATGTGTTGACTATCATGATTAGTGACAAGATCACTCCTAACAAATAGATTACTCATTTTGATTGGTCTCTCAAAATTAGTTAGAACCTTAGTAACAGGTGCATCAACAATATGATTTTGACCGAATCGAAAATGGAATAAACTATCTGCTAGGTGTACCTTTGTGAAGATGTTGGAAGGAGAAGATGGTTGCAGCACTGAACGATACCTTGCTCCACTTCTGAATAATTCTCCAACGCCTCTTCCTCTTTTTCTGGATCTCGTGCCTCATCACTTGGATTGCCTGAGTAGATTTCACTCGGTTTGCCCGAGTAGATTTCACTCGGACGCTCTTCGTCAGTTGAACTTTGCTCGGCTGCATTTTCTTGTTCTTGATGTTCATCATTAACCGAACTGTGTTCGGCCATATTACTTTGTTTTTTATGCTCATCAATATCTTTAGCACGAAACTCATAGGGTAGCATGTAAGCTCCCTTACATCCAGAAAAATCGAGCATAGCCAATTTGCCGTCTTTATCGTTCCTTTGCTCAGTGAAGCTTGCTTCTTCTATTTTGGTACACCCGACAAAAACTGGCTTGATGTACTCGGCACTAGCCGGCGATGCACTCGGCCTTGACTGGCTCGATGCACTTAATCCGGTTTCAACCGAATCCACCATTGTCTTGGCTTTAAAGGAATCATTCGACTCGGCTACAAACAACTTAGTCATATTTGAATTGGTTTCAACCGAATCAATAGTATTAGCTGAGCCAATCTTCTGTTGTTGATTTGCTTGCAAAGCTTCTTTTTTATCTTGCCTCAGCATCACAGAAGGGCCACCATGGTTGCCGCATGGAGGAAGGCACTTGACGTATTCTTGTAAATCTTCCTCTTCACGCTTCTTCTTGAGTGCTTCATAAGCCTGTCGATATTCTGCTGGTAATTCCTCAAGAGTCGGTGTGGTAAAATTATTGACGCAATTTCCTGCAAGCTGTGGCTTGATCTTGTCCATTCGGGCCACATATTTTCCTTTAAATCCGGACCTGCTTGGATCGGCCTGCCCCCCAATTCTTTTATGATTTTTCGGCAATGAACTTATGTTGCCGAATTTTTGCAATTGTATAGGGGGTGTATAACATGCTGCAATGATAGGTGAAGACATATGCATAGTTGTTGAACCATATTTTCTCTCGCCAATTCGATCAATTGGCAACACTTTGTCTTCTTGCAAAACCATAGCTTTTATCGCCTCATAATCAGGAACCAAGCCCTTTTCATGTTGCTCAAGGCAAAGATCGCTAATTTTCTTATTTTGGGCTAAACTTTTTAAAGCAGCCAAAGCCACCTCATCTCCTGCAATATTAGGCACAGATGCTCCTGTAGAATCTACATTCACTCGGCCATAACCACGACGGTGAGCCAAGTCATGAATACTCTTAGTTGGATATGCTGCTAAACAATTAATCTCATGAGGTGTAGTATATGATGACTGAGGATAACCGGCCGAATAGCTAATAGAAGCATGGCCGATTCCTCCATCCATCGGCATGTTTGGGGATGAACCCGCATATTGCGAGTCGGCTGCCGATGGATAAAACTGTGAGACGCCCTCCTGTACATGAGGTGTCCTATATTGATCACTCGAACTCATCGTGTTGTTCACCGGCATTTTGAAAGGTGTTGCCGATGCACGAAAGTTCGGATCCATTAGTTGCATGTCGCGATTGTGTAAATTCCAGGCTTCTCCAACAGAATAACTAGTCGGCTTTTGCTCGTTTGGGCTAGCTGACATGACATGTCCATTGGGAGATCTAGCAAAACTAACATAATGGCTATTTGCATCTATGCAAGGGGATTGATGATACATGTTACCGTCGTAGATTGCAGCCGCTAGATGACGCTCTCCTCATAGCAAGAACAGGCTGGAGACCGCTCGAAGCTTTTTCCCCAGTGGAGTCGCCAAAAAGTGTGTTGACACACGAACACGTCACGTGTACCCTCGACGCCGGGGGTGATGCACCGCAGCTCACGTCGAAGGAGACCCGACCGACAGCGCGATACGCAGGACAGTCGGCGGGCGCTTTTGGAGACCCGAAACCCCACACGCCCGGGAGGGACCCCGTCAGGGCGCGCGGCGGCAATGGGCTGCCCTAGGTCGATTCGCTCGCCCCTAGAGCCTCGGGATTCGCAGCTCTCAAACTCGAGGAACAGCGAAGAACGAGGAAGAAAAACGATGGAGAGATAAAACATAGATAAAAAGCAGTCTATTGATTTGTTTGATTGTGTGTTGTTTCAATCGGCCGTCACCCCTAACATATATAAGAGGCGGCTGGACTTCCCATACAAGTAAAGGATTCATCTAGGCTTTCCTTACAAGAAAATTACATCAATTCACGTCCTACAGTTCTATTTTCAGTCCAACTCGGATTCAGCCCGAATCTGTCCCATACTTCTGTCCTACTTCTTGCGCGGGCCGTAAAAATCGCATACTAACTCAGATAGAGTCGAGTTCAATATCAAACTTGTCCACCTCGATGATCTGCATAATACAGCATAGGTCACTTCTCCTTTTAAGGCCATCTTTATGACGTTTAGGGCCCATCTTTAACTGTAGATCGGATTCAATTATGCAGTTTTCTGAACTGTCCGAGTCTTGTAACAACCTTTTAGGCCGTATACTATCTCCGACGATGATGACTCCAAAAGTAAAGTTGACCGTTTTGACGATATGCACAACTTTTGTGTAGAATACTTTTCCATCCGAGGTCATCTGAATAACCTTTCGAGCCCATCTCCAACTTCTGGCTGGATTGACTTTGACAGCCTCCACTTTCCCGGCAAGCTTTCTTCCCGGCAAGCTTTCCACCCCGGCAAGCTTTCCACGCCGGCAAGGTTTCCAACCTGGCAAGCTTTCCATCCCAGCAAGCTTTCCACCTCGGCAAGCTTTTCACCCCGGCAAGCTTTCCACCCCGGCAAGCTTTCACACTGGCAAGGTTTCCACCCCGGCAAGCTTTCACACCGGCAAGGTTTCCACCCCGGCAAGGTTTCCACCCCGGCAAGCTTTCCACCCCGGCAAGCTTTCCATGCCGGCAAGGTTTCCACCCCGGCAAGGTTTCCACCCCGGCAAGCTTCACACCGGCAAGGTTTTTACTCGGATTTCTCGACTGAAAATATAGCCTGATCTTGATTTGCCTCTCCAGGTCGCATACGACCTTGGATTGAGATGATTTATATATGAAAATCGATCGGCTCGACGAGATGACACTTTCTCGTGTTGAAGGTTTTTCGATTCAGGGCCATCTTTATGGCCAAATGACTCGCGAGACCCATCAGACAGGGTGTTTGGTACCTCGCGCCATATTTCCGTTTAGGTTCAGTCTGCAGTGTATTGTCTCTAACTTTTGCATATGAACTCGGATTGAGATGATCTATATATGAAAATCGATCGCCTCGATGAGACGAAGACAGTCCATGTAGAGTTCTCCTTCATCCGAGGTCGTATTGAAGGTGTAACTGGCCAAAAAGCACTCGGAACACTCGGAGCACAGTTTCGGCCCCTAAGATGGGGTTGGACGATGATAACCTAAACATCAAAGTTGTTCCACTCGGCGACGTGAAACTTTTCACGCTGAAAACCCTTTCACTCAAGACAATCTCATTTTCTTTTTATGCCGTGCCAAAATCTGGTGTCAACACAGGCTGCACTGCAGCCATGCCTTGTCTTGTCGTGGTGATGTGGCGCTGACTTCGAGGGGACGAGGGGCCGTCTGCCAGGAGTCGGCTCCCTCGCGGGCGCCTTCCATGGCTCTGCCGCCTTATAGCAGCCGGCCTCTTGGACCAGCCGGCCCAAGAAGGCGGTCGTGCTCCCGGACGGTGTGAGGAGCGCTGCTAGCCCCGATGTCTTGAAACACCATGGGGGACTAATGAGGCTACCCGTGGTCATTTACTCCGACAATAGTCCCCGAAGCTGGTGGGGCACCGCGGCTGAAAAGGCAAGGAGCCTTAGCAGCTTCCTACTCTGAGTGGTCCGATAGTTGGGCTTCGTCCGTCTTCTGGAGAGGCCGGTTGCCAGGAGCCGGCCAAGGCCAGGCAGGCCGCCTGGTGAATTCGAATTGTCGTGCTGAGGCCGGGTAGAGTGCCAGTCGGACAACAGACTTGCCGCCCGTTGCTCGCTCGCCACGCGGTGTCAGCAGGCCAGGCCGGCCTGCCAGCCCGCGTGCGTGACGAGACGTCGCCGCAGGCCTGGGCCCGCCACTACAGGGCCTCGGCACGCGTGCGGATCCGCTGCGGCCGAGGCGGGCGGTTACACTCCCCAGGCGCGATTAATACACGCCATTACCGCGCCGTAACTACGGGGTCGTGGGGGGAGTGGGCGTAATTAATCTTGCGCCCCCCCCCCCCACGTCTTGCCCCCTCGGCTTCGTCGCCAGAGGGCTATAAGTAGGGGGAGGAGGGGGGCGGCAGAACGCACGCGCGCCCTCCGCTCCCTTCTCTTTGCTTCTCTCCTTCGTCTTCTTCTTGCCGTTGCCGCGGCCTCTCCTCTCGCCGGAGTGCTGCTGTAGCCCGCCATTGCCGGACCTCCTCGCACCGCAGCCACCTCGCGCCGCTGCCGAGCACGGAGCCCGTGGCACAAAGCGGCCGTGCGGGCACCTGGGACGGCTCCAATGTCCACGACGGGCACTTGGAGTTCCTCCGCCAGACGCGGCGGCTTCCCCATGCATCGAACATCAAGGTGTGTGTTCCCCCCGAAAGGGAGATCTCGCCGGCACCGGAAGGCGGCGAGCGCGTCGTCTTCCGATCGCATTTCCTCCGCGGCTTTGGCCTTCCGGCGAGCGGATTCCTTCGCTCCTTCTTGGATTTCTATGGAGTGCAGCCCCACCACCTCACTCCGAATACGATGGTACTGCTCTCCGCCTTCGTCACCCTGTGCGAGGGCTACCTTAGCACGCTCCCCACACTCGAGCTGTGGGGAGAACTCTTCTACCTCAAGCTTGGCACCGCCGCCAAGAACGAGGCGGCCCAGTGCAGAGCCTGCGTCGCGGTGTGGCGCACGGGATCCGGGGTCCGCTTCCCAGCTCTCGCCCTGCTGTAGTCGGCCAAACTGTGGCAGAAGTCGTACTTCTACGTCGAGAATATCCACTCGACGCGGGACTACATCAACCTGCCGGCGTATGCAGCCAGCCCGCCTGTTGGGCCTCGCACCAACTGGAAGTTCCGGCCGAAGACCCTATCGGCCGCGTGCTCCACCGTGCTCCTCCGGCTCCAGGAGATGACGACGTCGGAGGGCCTCAAGGCCTCGGACCTGCTGGCCGCGTTCGTGAAGCACCGAGTGCTGCCCCTCCAAGCCCGGCCTCACTTGATCAGCATCATGAGTGGGCGCCGGGACCCGTGCCGGCTGTCCACCAAGGTGATGTCGGACGTGGAGGTGGTCCACATGGTGAACTTCTTCTCCGACTGCAAGCTGTCGGATACGGAGTGGCAGTTTGGCAAGCCGCCATACAGCCAGGCCAACCCACCGCCTCCGGTACATCTCCTTATTCTTTTTTCCTTTGTTCGTCCGGGTTCTTTCTTTTCGCTTGACCAGTCGGCCTTGACGCAGCGCTTCCCGGGCCAGACAGCCACTGATACGCCGGCCCCGGGACACCAGTACATGGCGGACCAGTCGGTGAGTGATGTGGATGACCCTGACTTGGGGGCGGCCGCGCAAGAGGAGGACGACGCCACCGACGGTGGCGGCGAGGGGGCAGGCGGCTCCTTAGGAGGTGGCCTTGGGGATTGGCCGGATAACGATGAGGAGGACGAAGAGCCGCGCCGTGCCCATGGCACCGACAGGGCGGGCGCCAGTTCCTCGGCCGCGCCGACTGCAGCAACCGGCGCGCCGAAGCGCCGGGCCGACGCCGGGTTGTTCGAAAGCCGGCCCAAGAAGGCCAAGACCTCGACCGCTGCGACCAAGCGGCAAGAGGCTGCCGCGAAGGTGGCCCTCTTCCAGAAAGCCCCAAAGCGGCTCCCGCTGGTGTCCGCGTAAGTGCCTTGCCTTTTCTTGCATCTTACTTTGTGTTTGCTTTTCTTCTATCTTTGCGATCTTTTTATTCTCTTCCTCCCTTGGCGTGCAGCGCCCCACTTTCCTTGTCGCGAGCCCCGTCCGGCTCGGTGATCGGGCGGTAGACGATGTCGCGGGCCCCCGCCATGTGGATCTGCTCGCCGCCCTCCAGGAGGCGATGGAGAAGAATGCGCGGGAGGCACGAGAGGAGCGGGAAGCTGCGGCCCGGGAGAAGGCAGAGGCCGACGCGGCGGCCAAGGACCAAGCCGACATCATGGCCAATGAGCAGGCGGACGCGGCCGCCAAGGTGCAGGCGGAGGAGGCGTCCCGCAGCCGGGCTCTGGAGTCCACCGGTCCGCAATCTGCGGAGCCTGTGGTGCTGGAGGTCCAGGCTCTGACTGGAGGGGCCAGCAATGACCAGCCGATCCAAGAGAGGGGAGGGGACCCGGTTATACCAGAGTCAGAAGTGCCCCCGCGCACGCCAGCTGCCGATGCCCAGGGCGGTCGTCCCGACGCGTCGCTGGTGCCGCCAGCCAGCGGAGAGTTGGTGGTGGGTCCGACTCTGGCCACCCGTATCGTGGTGCGTCGGCGAGCGGGGAGGGCGGCTGCAGCACCGCGGCCGTTGGAGGTCGGGGCCGCTAGCTCGTCGGCCCCCGACGCCGAGGCTACCAGCGCTGCCCCACCGAGTTGGACGTCTGGGGGTGGTACGGGTGTTTTGAACGCGGCCTCGCAGGAAGTCCTGGCCCGATTCAACGCCCAAGGCACCATTCTCCAGCAGTACACGCAGGAGTTCCTGGCGACGCGGGCGGCCGTTCGGGTATGTTTCTTGTTTTCGTTTCTTTGTAATCTTCCGTGGGGGTACGCCAGCGCACCCATTGGGTGTATCCCCCGAGTTCCGGGCCGGCTGCTGAACAGGTGGCTCGGAACTTCAGGTCGAGCTCCGATTACTGACTCGTTACCTTCTTCTGTTGTCTTTGTTGCAGGATTACCACAACATCCGTGCGGCCGCCTATAACTCTCAGCTCCAGGAGCTGACCAAGCAGACTGCCGATCTGACGGAGAGCCAAAGTAAGTACTTGGTCTTCTTCCTTGCGGGGGCGCGTCAGCGCACCCGCTAGGTTTAGTCCCCGAGATTCGGGCCGACCGCTGAGCAGTCGGGCCGGATCTCCCAGCAACTACTTTTTATTGGTGTTGATGGTTTCCTTTTTTCTTCGTTTTGGCAGAGGCCGCCGCAGATCTGCGGCAACGCCTGGGCGAGGCCGAGTCCGCGCTCAACACCAAGGAGCAGGACCGCAGCCAGGCGGCCCAGGAATGCGACCGCCTGGCCAAGGAGCTGGCGGACCAGGCGGAGCGGCACAAGGCGGAGCTCCAGAAGCTGAAGGAGGAGGAAGACTCCCTCAAGGCCGAGTTCAAGGCTCAACGCTCGAACTGGGCCGAGAAGGAGAGACTCCTGACCGACGGCTACGGCGAGATTGAAGACATGATCGATGGTATGTTACTTCTTCTTTTGAACACCCGCCGACTGCTATAGGGGTCGGCTTCTGGCTTCTAATCTTTGATCTTCTTCTTGTGCAGAATACTTTCCCGGTCACTCCGTCGCCGTCAGCCAGGCCATCAAGGCACGTCGCGACATGCGGAGGAAGACGGGCACGGAAATTGCGCCCAACGCGCCCCGGAATCTCGGCGAACAGCTTCTGGCCGTCAAGACGCACCTGCAGCCGGCTCACAGGATGCTTCGCCGCCTGCAGCGCGCCGGGGCTCAGGTGTTGGCCGCCTTTTGGCCCGACGCTCAAATTCCACGCACCCCCAGTCGGACTGCCGACTGGCTGGACGTAGCGGTCGGCCGCTTCGAGGCTTGGAAGGGCGCCATGGCTCAGGCGGGTGCGCGGACAGCCTTGGAGTTCGCCAAGGCGTGGTATCCTGGGCTGGACCTGGCCCAGCTGGCCACCTTCCGGTAGGAGGCCGGACCGGAGCTGGCGGCGGTGGGCCCTGCGCTTACTCAACGCGCGGCGGCGATCGCCGAGTATGCCGACACCACCATTTTCATCCCCGAGCTGGACGAGGAAGGCGCTGAGGTGCCGCCTAGCTGGTTCGGGCTGAACCCGGGGGATGCGGGGGACTCAGCGGAAGAGATCGCTTCCAGCGGCGAGGGCGAGGACGAAGAGGACGAGGACGGCGAAGATGACGCACCGGATGATGGAGCGGACAACCGGCCTCAGCCCGACCAAGCCTCGACCAATGAACCACGTGCTACCGCACTGACTGCTGCCGGGGGCGATCAGGCCGAGACCCTTCAGTCGGCCGCTCCACCATCCGGCGCTGCTGCCTCTGCCAACCCGTCGGACCCGCCTGCTGCTCCCCTGGCCTAGATGGCCACGTCATCTTATCTTTTCTTGTTCTTGTAATCTTTTGAACAAGTATGTTAAATTCGCGCAATTCCACCCGCTGGGGGTGTATTCAAACTCTGTTGAATGCTGGCTAAGAGCTTTTGCTATGTAAATTAACTTTATTCGCACAAGTTGTGCTCTGCCGGGTTCTGACTTTGTCTTGCTTTTCTGTTCTTTTTTGGCTTTTTCCTTTGCCGCCTTTCTTTGGCTGCCACCCTGCCAGCCGGACAGCCGCTCTGCGGTCTGTGGCTGGGTCCGGTATTTGGCCGTTTAGGAAGACAAGTACTTTGGTCATTTAGAACGTAGCAAGTCAAGTGAGAAACCGGCCGGCCGGCTGCTCAGCAGCCGGATGGAGGGGCGAGGAGACGGCTTGGCCTATGTTGATGCTTTTTCCTTAGTCATTTTTCATGTGGACACCGTTTCCTGCCTTTAGCTCTTGCCAGCTGGACAGTCGCTCTGCGAGCCGCGGCTTAAGGCAAGAGAGGGCTTAGATGTTGGCACACTACTTGTCCAACTGCAGGTGGCACCAACGTAGGGCAAGGCGGCGAGCCCCCGGGCCGACTGGTCGGGCCCGGTGCCAGGCGGTGGAATGAAATAACACATTCTTAGGCATAAACTTATCATACAGATAAAAAGGGAAGCCCCCGAGTGCTCCTCGAGGGACCCGATGCCTTTGCTCTTAATACAAAAGGTAGCGTGGTACATACTGCATTAACTGTAAAATCTTCAGAGGAGGTTTGCGTTCCATGGGCGCTCTGTTTCCTTGCCGGAATCGTCCCTCTTGCGTGCCCTGGACTTCTGCGCGTCGATGAGGTAGTAGGAGTCATTGCCCAAGGCTTTGCTGATGATGAAGGGCCCTTCCCAAGGGGCCGAGAGCTTGTGCTGGCCGGCTGTTCGCTGGATCAGCCGGAGCACAAGTTCCCCCTCTTGGAAGGATCGTGGCTTGACCTTCCGGCTGTGGTAGCGGCGCAGGCCCTGCTGGTAGATAGCGGACCGGCTGAGTGCCAGCAGCCGGCCCTCTTCCAGCAGGTCGACGCCGTCTTCTCGCGCCTCCTTTGCTTCCGCCTCCGTGTATATGGTAACGCGAGGCGAGTCAAACTCGATGTCAGTTGGGATGATGGCCTCGGCCCCGTATACGAGGAAGAAGGGGGTGAAGCCGATTGATTTGTTCGGCGTGGTCCAGAGACTCCATAGGACGGCCGGTAGCTCCTCGATCCAGCAGCCGGCCGAGCGCTCCAGCGGCTCAACCAGTCGGGGCTTGATGCCGGACAAGATGAGGCCGTTTGCCCGCTCGACTTAGCCGTTTGACTGCGGATGGGCGACGGATGCTAAGTCCAGTCGGATGCCCTGCGTCGCGCAGAAGCGGCCCAAGGCGCCTTTGGCAAAGTTTGTGCCATTGTCCGTGATGATGCTATGTGGTATGCCGTACCGAACGGTGATATCTGTTATGAAGGTCACCGCAGTCGGACCGTTCAGCTTCTTAATTGGCTTTGCTTCAATCCACTTGGTGAATTTATCCACAGCGACCAGCAGATGAGTCATGCCGCCGCGTGCTGTTTTGAATGGCCCACCATGTCCAGCCCCCAGACGGCAAATGGCCAAGTGAGGGGGATGGTCTTGAGTGCAGAAGCCGGCAGATGTTGCTTGGAGCCGAATTTTTGGCACCCTTTGCACTTCTTGACCAAGTCCTTGGCGTCGTCCAAAGCAGTCGGCCAGAAGAATCCATGGCGGAAAGCTTTGGCGACGAGGGATCTGGAAGCCGCGTGGTGGCCGCATTCGCCTTGGGACTTAATGGCGGTGCGGGGCTGGTAGAGGATGGTGTGGGGAGCTAGCTCGATGGCCCACTTGGCCACCCGGCCTGATGCGTCTCTGTTGCCCATGATCTCGGCGAGTGGGGCAGTGCAGACAACCGTGATGGAGTGCTCTTGAAAGTACTGCTTGAGCTTCTTGGCGGCAAAGTACACGTTGTAGCACATCTTCTGGTAGTGGGGGTAATTCTGCTTGGAGGCCGACAGCACTTCACTCAGGTAGTAGACGGGCCTCTGGACCGCCTGCGCCTTGCCGTCTTCCGGGCGCTCGACCACGATGACAGTGCTGACCACCCGGCTGGTGGCGGCGATGTAGAGGAACATGGGCTCCTTAGCGGCCGGAGCCGCCAGGACAGGCGGCGTAGTCAGCATCTTCTTGAGCTGGAGGAAGGCCTCATCCGCCTTGTCGTTCCACTCGAAGTGAGTGGTTTTCTTCATTAGCTGGTACAGGGGAAGAGCCTTCTCGCCCAGCCGACTAATGAAACGACTGAGGGATGCCAAGCACCCGGTGAACTTCTGGACGTCTCGCAGCCGGGTGGGCCTCTCCATCCACTCAATGGCCATGATCTTCACAGGGTTGCACTCGATGCTGCGTTCTGAGACAAGGAAACCAAGGAGCTAGCCGGCTGGGACTCCGAAGACACACTTTTCTGGGTTTAGCTTGATTTGAAAACGGCGCAGGTTATCGAAGGTCTCCTTGAGATCCTCCAGGAGGGTGCCACGCTTCTCCGTCTTCACCACAATGTCGTCTACATAGACGTGGGCATTTCTGCCGAGTTGCTTGAGGAGGCACTTCTGCATGCAACGCTGAAACATGGCACCGGCATTTCTCAGGCCGAATGTCATGGTCAGGTAGCAGAAGGCTCCGAATGGTGTGATGAAGGCGGTCTTCAGCCGATCGGCCAGGTTCAGCTTGATCTGGTGGTAGCCAGAGTAAGCATCCAAAAAACTCAACAGCTCGCATCTGGCTGTGGAGTCAATCACTTGGTCTATCCGAGGCAGAGCGAACGGATCTTTGGGGCAAGCTTTGTTGAGGCTGGTGTAATCAATGCACATGCGCCACTTGTTCTTCTTCTTCAGTACAAGGACTGGGTTGGCAAGCCATTCTGGAAAGAACACTTCCATGATGAAGCCGGCTGCCAGGAGCCGGGCGATCTCTTCACCAACAATTCTTCTCTTCTCTTCCGACAGGCAGCGGAGGGGTTGCTTGACTAGTTTTGCATCCGATCTAACATGTAGCTTGTGCTCGGCAAAATCCATCGGAACACCCGGCATGTCCTTGGGAGACCATGCGAAGATGTCCCGATTCTCACGGAGGAAATCGACGAGCTCGCTTTCCTATTTACTGTCGAGGTGGGCCCCCACGACAGCGAACCTCTCCGGGTGCTCAGGGTCCAAGGGAATCTTCTTGGTTTCTTTGACCGGCTGGAAAGAGCCTTGTGTCTCCGACTCCTTGGGATCTGGTGATAGGTCCGGCTGCTTGCCAGCCATGGCCACGACCCAGTCGAGGAGCCGCCTTTCTGCAGCGATGACAAGGGACTCGGCCAGCCGACTGCCGGCAGCAGCACACAGGGCCGACTTCTGGTAGTCGCTGGCTACGGTGATAATGCCCTTGGTGCCCGGCATCTTCATCTTGAGGTAGGCGTAGTGCGGTACCGCCATGAACTTGGCCAGAGCAGGCCGGCCAAGGAGCGCATGGTAGGGGCTCTCAAGATCCACCACCTCGAACCAGATTGGTACAATGCCATGGAAGACAGTCCGGCTGGGCTGGAGCTGCTTCTCCTTGACACACAGCTTCTCCAGGGTGTCACGGTAGAGGATGTTGATGCTGCTACCGCCGTCTATCAGAACTTGGGAGAAGCGACAGGCTCGCCGCTCCGTTGAAAAGGTGGCATCCAGCACCAGGGCATAGGAACCCGGAGAAGGCATCACCTCCGGGTGGTCAGCGCGACTCCAGCTGATGGGCCTCTTAGACCAGTGCATGAACTCTGGGACCTCAGAAGCGACCGTGTTCACCTCACGGTGCTGCTGACGCCGGCTGTGCCTGTCGTCAGCCACACTGGTGAAGACGACATAGGCTCCATGTTCTTCGGGGAATTCATCTTAAATTGCACCGACGGGGTGGGCCGCCGGCTACTGAGGAGGCGGAGCCGGCGGGCCAGCGGGCGGAGGGGGCAGCCCTTCGCCTTTGGCAATGCGGGTGAGCCAGTGGCACTTCCGGGTGGTGTGGTTGGATTCGCGCCGCTGTGGAACTTGCAGGGAGCATCAAGGGTTTGCTCGAAGGAGAAAGCGGGCAACCAAGCAGGCTTGCCGCCTTTTTGACGCTTGGGGCCAGGCTGCCCTTCCGGCTGTTAGTCTTCAACTGCTGCTACCTGCCGGCTGGTGGAAGCCGGCTGCTGGGCCTTGCGCTTGTTGTTGTTCGACTGCTGGCGCCGACTGGAGTCGCCAGCAGGCGTCTGAGGGTCCGGAGGGAGCATCTTTCCACACGCGTCCACTCGGAGCTCCGACTTCATGGAGGAGTCGGCGGTGGCGTACTTGTCCGCTATGATTAGTAGCTTGTCGAGTGTGGCCGGCTCGTCGCAGAGGAGTCGGTGCTTGAGTAAGGTGCCCTCTCGGCACCCGGTAGTGAAGTATTCTATGGCTTGCACCTCATGCACCCCTTCGCAGGAGTTGCGCAGTTCGGCCCACCACGTCAAGTATTCGCGGGTGGACTCGGTTGGGCCTTGGACGCACAGGGAGAGCTGGCGGGGCTTGGGCGGCCGCTTGTAGGTGCTGGTGAAGTTGCGGATGAAAACTTCGGTAAAGTCCAACCAGCTGTTGACGCTGTAGGGCTTGAGGCTGTTCAGCCATGTTCGGGCCGTGCCCTAGAGCATGAGCGGAACGTACTTCACGGCAATGCGCTTGTTGTCGTTTGCTATGCTGACGGCGGTGGAGTAGTCAACCAGCCAATCCTCCGGCTTCACGGAACCGTTTTACTTGGGAGTGTCTCGAGGAAGCAAGAACCCTTTGGGGAGGGGCTCGTCGCGAATGCGGGAGCCGAAACAAGGTGGGCCGATCGCATCTTCTTCTTCTAACGCAAGAGATCGAGCCAAGCGGTCAATCCGGTAGCGGGCGTCGCTTTCTCCGACTCCTTCACGGGGGCCCAGCCGGCCTCCGAGAGTCGGGTGCTCAATGGGCGGCGGGGAGGCGCGCCTCTCCCTGCGCGGGGGAGGCGGACGATCGTCCCGCCGTTCTACAGCTCGTGGGCGGCCATCTTGGTCGCGCTCGATGGTGATGCGTGTGCGGCTGCGGCTAACAGCGGGCTCTTGGTCTCCTCGGTCGCGGGCACCGCCTATCGGCGTCCAGGAGGTCACGCCGTGCTCTCGGCGAGGGGGGAGGTTCCCGGCCTACACGCCGGGTTCCATCACGCAGCGGCCGGCTTCTTGCTGTGCGGCGGCCGCGTCGATGAGCTGCTGGACGCGCTCCATCATGCAGCGACGCTCGTCGCCCTCCAGGCGGTCCAGCTCGTTTGCTGCCGCCTAGGCGGCGTGTAAGTTCTCCATTGGCGTGGCGTAGACTAGGCGGTCGGCCCCCAGCATATTGGTGATGGCCGCGCTGCACTGCCGAACCGTGCCTGCGCGGCTGGGCTCGCCGGCAGCCGGCGTGCCGCAAATGGTGCGGTCGATCTCGCGCTGGTAGGCCTCGGTGAGGCGTCTCATGGTTGCCAACTTGTTGGGCTGTCGAGGAGTGCAACACAGCACGCTTCCAGCGTTTCGCCGTTCGCACCGGGCGCTACGGGCGTGGACAGGTCTCGCATTGCCGCCCGCAACGGATCTCGGCCGGCCTCGTCGGAGGCTCCATCGTGGATGATGACCAGCACCTCGGCGACGGTGCTGGTGCCGGTGCCGATGCTGCCGTTAGTGGCAGGGA
This sequence comes from Thinopyrum elongatum, assembly GCA_011799875.1. NCBI lineage: Eukaryota > Viridiplantae > Streptophyta > Magnoliopsida > Poales > Poaceae > Thinopyrum > Thinopyrum elongatum. The sequence continues at coordinate 623,033,702 of CM022301.1, forward strand.
GCGGGTCGTCGAAGATCACTACATCACCAGGGAAGGCATCAGAAGGCGCGGCGTCGGCGTCGATGACCATGCCCACGGGCGGGTCGGTGGAGCCAACGGACTCCAGATCGGAGGCCTGCTCGCGGGTGACGTGAAGCTTGCCGAGGGGGTCGACAAGGCAGCTCTCGGAGCTGGTGGCGCCCGCGTTGGGTGCGGGCTCGTCGGAGAGGCGGATCCCGCTGATGAGGTCAGCGAGGCAGCCCGCGGTGCAGGCGGCCTCCACGCCACGCAGCAGGCCAGCGCAAACGCCGTCGGGCGTGCCGGGCTGGCTGCGCTCGCCAGGAAGGAAGAGGGTTCCCGTCCAGAACGTGTTTTCGGACGACGGTGCACCTTGCCCCACGGTGGGCGCCAAATGTCGGGGATAACATGCGACATATGCCAGGGGGTGGCTTATCATGGATGGGAACAAGAGTACATCGCCGGGCTCTAGAAGCGGGAGTGAGCGAGACCGCATACGCCTGCGAATCTTACCCAGGTTCGGGGCTCTCCTCGGAGATAACACCCCTAGTCCTGCTCTGCGGGGTCTCCGCATGATGACTATGAGCAACCAAGTAGCTACAAGCTTGCTCCTTGAGCTGTTTCAGCTAGAGGAGGGAGAAGGGCAAGGCTAGCTCTACTCCTCTCTGTACGTGTATGTGTGAATGGCGTGGGTGCTGAACCGAACAGCCCCACGAACCCCCTTGCATGGGTGAGCCTGGGGGGTTTATATAGGCCTACCCCTAGGGGTACAATGGTAATCCGGCCAGGTGTAGGACCCGGCCATCAGTGTCTCTGGCTGCCGGCTTCTCCGCCGACCGCTGGGGCCCGTCGCCTAGTGGGCCACGTTGACTGCTTTACGCTGTAGCCTCGCCCTCGATGACGAAGGCTTGATTGAGGGGAACGTGGTTACAGTCCCACCGCCTGATGGGTACTCACTGTAGCCATACCCCGTCTCATCTGGTTAACGGGGCACGGACTCCAAGGGGGAGGAGGGCCGCCTGCTAGGAGTCGGTCCTCCCTTGTCGCTGCCTGCTGGAGGTTTGCCGCCTTCTGGTGTCTCGCGGACAGGTAGGGCCCGCCACCTGCGGGTCATACCGACCGCCCGTCGTGGGAGCGTGGCTCCCTCTAGCACTAATGACATCACAGACTGTGCGGTAATAGTGCCGTGCTGGGCGGGGGGTGTCCGCCCAGTGCATAGATCCGTGGCCACGCCCCATCCTGGATTCGGGGGTGGCAGGCTGCACTGCAGCCATGCCTTGTCTTGTCGTGGAGATGTGGCGCTGACTTCGAGGGGACGAGGGGCCGTCTGCCAGGAGTCGGCTCCCTCGCGGCCGCCTTCCATGGCTCTGCCGCCTTATAGCAGCCGGCCTCTTGGACCAGCCGGCCCAAGAAGGCGGTCGTGCTCCCGGACGGTGTGAGGGGCGCAGCTAGCCCTGATGTCTTGAAACACCATGGGGGACTGATGAGGCAACCCGTGGTCATTTACTCCAACACGGCCAAAGTACTTGTGTTCCTGAAAACGGCCAAGTACCGGACCCAGCCACAGACCGCTGAGCGGCTGTCCGGCTAGCATTCTGGTAGCCAAAGGAAGGCGGCAAAGGAAAAAGCCAAAAAAGAACAAAAAAAGCAAGGCCAAGTCAGAACCCGGCAGAGTACAACTTGTGCGAATAAAGTTAATTTACATAGCAAAAGCTCTTAGCCAGCATTCAACAAAGATTGAATACACCCCCAGCGGGTGGAATTGCGCGAATTTACTTGCTTGTTCAAAAGATTACAAGAACAGGAAAAGATAAGATGACGTGGCCGTCTAGGCTAGGGAAGCAGCACGCGGGTCCGACGGGTTGGCAGAGGTAGCAGCACCGGATGGTGGAGCGGCCGACTGAAGGGTCTCAGCCTGATCGCCCCCGGCAGCAGTCGGTGCGGTAGCACATGGCTCGTTGGTCGAGGCTTGGTCGAACTGAGGCCGGCTGTCCGCTCCGTCGTTCGGTGCGTCGTCTTCGCCGTCCTCGTCCTCTTCGTCCTCGCCCTCGTCGCTGGAGGCGATCTCTTCCGCTGAGTCCCCTGCATCCCCCGGGTTCAGCCCGAACTAGCTGGGCAGCACCTCAGCGCCTTCCTCGTCCAGCTCGAGGATGAAAATAGTGGTGTTGGCGTACTCGGCGATCGCCGCCGCATGTTGAGTAAGCGCAGGGCCCACCGCCGCCAGCTCCGGTCCGGCCTCCTGCCGGAAGGTGGCCAGCTGGGCCAGGTCCAGCCCAGGATACCACGCCTTGGCGAACTCCAAGGCCGTTCGCGCACCCGCCCGAGCCGCGGCGCCCTTCCAAGCCTCGAAGCGGCTGACCGCTACCTCCAGCCAGTCGGCAGTCCGACTGGGGGTGCGTGGAATTTGAGCGTCGGGCCAAAAGGCGGCCAACACCTGAGCCCCGGCGCGCTACAGGCGGCGAAGCATCCTGTGAGCCGGCTGCAGGCGCGTCTTGACGGCCAGAAGCTGCTCGCCGAGATTCTGGGGTGCGTTGGGCGCAATGTCCATGCCCGCCTTCCTCCGCATGTCGCGACGCGCCTCGATGGCCTGGCTGACGGCGACAGAGTGACCGGGAAAGTATTCTGCACAAGAAGAAAATCAAAGATTAGAAGCCAGAGGCCGACTCCTGCTGCAGTCAACGGCTGTTCAAAAGATGAAGTAACTTACCATCAATCATGTCCTTGATCTCGCCATAGCCGTCAATCAGGAGTCTCTCCTTCTCGGCCCAGTTCGAGCGTTGACTCTCGAACTCGGCCTTGAGGGAGTCTTCCTCCTCCTTCAGCTTCTGGAGCTCCGCCTTGTGCCGCTCCGCCTGGTCCGCCAGCTCCTTGGCCAGGCGGCCGCATTCCTGGGCCGCCTGGCTACGCTTCTGCTCCTTGGTATGGAGCGCGGACTCGGCCTCGCCCAGGCGCTGCCGCAGATCTGCTGCGGCCTCTACCAAAAACAAAGAAAAAAGAAAACCATCAACACCAATGAAAAGTAGTTGCCGGGAGATCCGGCCCGACTGCTCAGCAGTCGGCCCGAATCTCGGGGACTACACCCAGCAGGTGCGCTGACGCACCCCCGCAAGGAAGTACACCAAGTACTTACTTCGGCTCTCCGTCAGATCGGCGGTCCGCTTGGTCAGCTCCTGGAGCTGAGACTTATAGGCGGCCGCACGGATGTTGTGGTAATCCTGCAACAAAGACAACAGAAGAAGGTAACGAGTCAGTACTCGGAGCTTGACCTGAAGTTCCGAGCCGCCTGCTCAGCAGCCGGCCCGAAACTCGGGGGCTACACCCAGTGGGTGCGCTGGCGCACCCCCACAGAAGATTACAAAGAAACGAAAACATGAAACATACCCGGACGGCCGCCCGCGTCGCCAGGAACTCCTGCGTGTACTGCTGGAGAGCGGTGCCTTGGGCGTTGAACCGGGCCAGGACTTCCTGCGAGGCCGCGTTCAAAACACCCGTACCACCCCTAGACGTCCAATCCGATGGGGCGGCGCTGGTAGCCTCGTCATCGGGGGCCGACGAGCTAGCGGCCTCGACATCCAATGGCTACGGTGCTGAGGCCGCCTTCCCCGCACGCCGACGCACCGGGATACGGGTTGCAGGAGTCGGACCCACCACCAACTCGCCGCTGGCTGGCGGCACCAGCGACGCATCGGGACGACCGCCCTGGGTGTCGGCAGCCGGCGTGCGCGGGTGCACCTCCGACTCCGGGATAACAGGGTCCCCTCCCCTCTCTTGGATCGGCTGGTCATCGCCAGCCCCTCCAGTCGGAGCCTGGACCTCCAGCACCACAGGCTCCGCAGATTGCGGACCGGTGGAATCCGGAGCCCGGCTGCGGGACACCTCCTCCGCCTGCACCTTGGCGGCCACGTCCGCCTGCTCCTTGGTCGCGATGTCGGCTTGGGCCTTGGCCGCCGCGTCGGCCTCCGCCTTCTCCCGGGCCGCAGCTTCCCACTCCTCTCGCGCCTCCCGCGCGTTCTTCTCCGTCGCCTCCTGGAGGGCGGCGAGTGGATCCATGCGGCGGGGGCCCGCGACATCGCCTGCTGCCCCGATCACCGAGCCGAACGGGGCTCGCGACAAGGAAAGTGGGGCGCTGCGCGCCAAGGGAGGAAGAGAATAAAAAGGTCGCAAAGATAGAAGAAAAGCAAACGCAAAGAAAGATGCAAGAAAGGACAAGGCACTTACGCGGACACCAGCGGGAGCCGCTTTGGGGCTTTCTGGAAGAGGGCCGCCTTCGTGGCAGCCTCTTGCCGCTTGGTCGCGGCGGTCGAGGTCCTTGCCTTCTTGGGCCGGCTACCGAACAACCCGGGGTCGGCCCGGCGCTTCGGCGCGCCAGCTGCTGCAGTCGGCGCGGCCGAGGAACTGGCGCCCGCCCTATCGGCGCCATAGGCACGGCGCGGCTCTTCGTCCTCCTCTTCGTCATCCGGCCAATCCCCAAGGCCGCCTCCTAAAGAGCCGCCTGCTCCCTCGCCGCCACCACCTGTGGCGTCGTCCTCCTCCTGCGCGGCCGCCCCCAAGTCAGGGTCGTCCATGTCACTCACCGGCTGGTCCGCCATGTACTGGTGACCCAGGGCCGATGTTTCAGTGGCCGTCTGGACCGAGAAGTGCTGCATCAAGGCCGACTGGTCAGGCGGCAAGAAAAAACCCGGACGAACAAAGGAAAAAAGAATAAGAAGACGTACCAGAGGCGACGGGTTGGCCCGGGTGTACGGCAGCTTGCCGAACTGCCACTCCATCTCCGACAGCTTGCAGTTGGAGAAGAAGTTCACCATGCGGACCACCTCCATGTCCGGCATCACCTTGGTGGACAGCCGGCACGGGTCCCGGCGCCCACTCATGTCGTTGATCAAGTGAGGCCGGGCTTGGAGGGGCAGCACTCGGCGCTTCACGAACGCGGCCAGCTCCGACACCGTCATCTCCTGGAGCCGGAGGAGCGCGGTGGAGCACGCGGCCGACAGGGTCCTCGGCCGGAACTTCCAGTTGGTGCGAGGCCCAACAGGCGGGCCGGCTGCGTAGGCCGGCAGGTTGACGTAGTCCCGCGTCGAGTGGATATTCTCGACGTAGAAGTACGACTTCTGCCATAGTTTGGCTGACTGCAGTAGGGCGAGAGCTGGGAAGCAGACCCCGGATCCCGTGTGCCGCACCGCGACGCAGGCTCCGCACTGGGCCACCTTGTTCTTGGCGGCGGTGCCAAGCTTGAGGTAGAAGAGCTCTCCCCACACCTCGAGTGTGGGGAGCGTGCCGAGGTAGCCCTTGCACTGGGTGACGAAGGTGGAGAGCAGCACCACCGTATTCGGAGTGAGGTGGTGGGGCTGCACTCCGTAGAATTCCAAAAAAGAGTGAAGGAATCCGCTCGCCGGAAGGCCGAAGCCGCGGAGGAAATGCGACCGAAAGACGACGCGCTCGCCGCCTTCCGGCGCCGGCGAGATCTCCCTTTCGGGGGGGACACGCACCTTGACGTTTGATGCATGGGGAAGTCGCCGCGTCTGGCGGAGGAACTCTAAGTGCCTGTCGTGGACATTGGAGCCGTCCCAGTCGCCCGCACGGCCGCTTTGCGCCATGGGCTCCGTGCTCGGCGGCAGCGCAAGGTGGCTACGGCGCGAGGAGGTCCGGCAACGGTGGGCTACGGCAGCACTTCGGCGAGAGGAGAGTCCGCGGCAACAGCAAGAAGACGAGGAAGGAGAAAAGCAAACAGAAGGGAGAGGAGGGCGCGCGTGCGTTCTGCCGCCCCCCTCCTCCCCCTACTTATAGCCCTCTGGCGGCAGAGCCGAGGGGGCGAGACGCGGGGGGGCACAAGATTAATTGTGCCCACTCCCCCCACGACCCCGCAGTTACAGCGCCGTAATGGTGTGTATTAATCGCACCTGGGAAGCGCAACCGCCCGCCACGGCCGCAGTGGATCCGCACGCGTGCCGAGGCATTGTAGTGGCGGGCCCAGGCCTGCGGCGACGTCTCGTCGCGCATGTGGGCTAGCAGGCCGGCCTGACCTGCTGGCGCCGCATGGCGAGCGAGCAACGGGCGGCAAGCCTGTCGTCCGACTGGCACTCTACCCGGCCTCCGCACGACGATTCGAATTCGCCAGGCGGCCGGCCTGGCCTTGGCCGGCTCCTGGCAACCGGCCTCTCCAGAAGACGAACGAAGCCCAACTACCAGACCACTTAGAGTAGGAAGCTGTTGAGGCTCCTTGTTTTTCAGCCACGGTGCCCCACCAGCTTCGGGGACTACTGTCGGAGTATATGATCACGGGTAGCCACATCAGTCCCCCATGGTATTTTGAGACATCAGGGCTGGCTACGCCCCTCACACCTTCCGGAAGCACGACCGCCTTCTTGGGCCGGCTGGTCCAAGTGACCGGCTGCTAGAAGGCGGCAGGACCATGGAAGGCGGCCGCAAGGGAGCCGACTCCTGGCAGACGGCCCCTCGTCCCCTCGAAGTCAGCACCACATCACCACGACAAGACAAGGCATGGCTGCAGTGTAGCCTGCCACCCCCGAATCTAGGATAGGATGTGGCCACAGAGCTGTGTACTGGGCAGACACCCCCCGCCCAGCGCGGCACTATAGCCGCACAGTCTGTGACGTCATTAGCGCCAGAGGGAGCCACGCTCCCACGACGGGCGGTCGGTACGGCCCGCAGGCGGCGGGCCCTACCTGTCCGCGAGCCACCAGAAGGCGGCAAACCTCCAGCAGGCGGCAACAAGGGAGGGCCAACTCCTAGCAGGCGGCCCTCCTCCCCCTTGGAGTCTGTGCACCATTAACCAGACGAGACGGGGTATGGCTACAGCGAGTACCCGTCAGGCGGCGGGACTATACCACGTTCCCCTCGATCAAGCCTTCGTCATCGAGGGCGAGGCTACAGCATAAAGCAGTCAACATGGCCCACCAGGCAGCGGGCCCCAGCGGTCGGCGGTGAAGCCGACAGCCAGAGACGCTGACGGCCGGGTCCTACACCCGGCCGGATTACCATTGTACCCCTGGGGGGTAGGCCTATATAAACCCCCCAGGCTCACCCATGCAAAGGGTTCGACACCCACGCCATTCACACACACACGTAGAGCGAGGAGTAGAGCTAGCCTTTCCCTTCTCCCTCCTCCAGCCGAAACAGCTCAAGGAGCAAGCTTGTAGCTACCTTGTTGATCATAGTCATCATGCGGAGACCCCGCAGAGCAGGACTAGGGGTGTTATCTCCGAGGAGAGCCCCGAACCTGGGTAAGATCCGCAGGCGTATGCGGTCTCGCTCACTCCCGCTTCTAGAGCCCGGCGACATACTCTTGTCCTCATCCATGATAAGCCACCCCCTGGCATATGTCGCACGATATCCCCGACAATCTGTGAAGGTCAGAAAATGACGATACCCGCAGCGTGCCTGAACACTCATCGGACCGCATACATCGGTATGTATTATTTCCAATAAGTCATTAGCTCGCTCCATTGTTCCGGAGAACGGAGTTTTAGTCATCTTGCCCATGAGGCATGGTTCGCAAGTATCAAATGATTCATAATCAAGTGATTCCAAAAGCCCATCTGCATGGAGTTTCTTCATGCGCTTTACACTAATATGACCTAAACGGCAGTGCCACAAATATGTTACACTATCATTATCAACTTTGCATCTTTTGGCATCAATATTATGAATATGTTTATCACTACAATCGAGATTCAACAAAAATAGACCACTCTTCAAGGGTGCATGACTGCTACTTCTTGAGCTTGCGTTGGTTTTTCCCTTGAAGAGAAAAGGGTGATGCAGCACAGTAGAGATAAGTATTTCCCTCAGTTAACAACCAAGGTATCAATCCAGTAGGAGAAGAACGCACAAATCACCAACACCTGCACAACCAATCAAACACTTGCACCCAACGCGATAAAGGGGTTGTCAATCCCTTCATGGTCACTTGCAAAGGTGAGATCTGATAGAGATAGATAAACAAAAGATAAAATATTTTTGGATTTTTTGGTATATAGATATGAAAATAAAAGATTGCAAAATAGTAGATCGGAAAGTAATATGATGGAAAATAGACCCGGGGGCCATAGGATTCACTAGAGGCTTCTCTCAGGAATGCAAATAATATGGTGGGTGAACAAATTACTGTCGAGCAATTGATAGAAAAGCGCAAAGTTATGACGATATCCAAGGCAATGATTATGCAATATAGGCATCACGTCCGTGTCAAGTAGACCGACTCCTACCTGCATCTACTACTATTACTCCACACATCGATCGCTATCCAGCATGCATCTAGAGTATTAAGTTCATAAAGAACGGAGTAACGCTTTAAGTAAGATGACATGATGTAGAGGAATAAACTCAAGCAATATGATGTAAACCCCATCTTTTTATCCTTGATGGCAACAATACAATACGTGCCTCGCTACCCCTACTTTGTCACTGGGTGAGGACACCGCAAGATTGAACCCAAAGCCAAGCACTTCTCCCATTGCAAGAAAAACCAATCTAGTTGGCCAAACCAAACCGATAATTCGAAGAGAAATACAAAGATATCAAATCATGCATATAAGAATTCAGAGAAGATTCAAATAATATTCATAGATAAGCTGATCATAAATCCACAATTCATCGGATCTCGGCAAACACACCGCAAAAGAAGATTACATTGGATAGATCTCCAAAAACATCGAGGAGAACATGGTATTGAGAATCAAAGAGAGAGAAGAAGCCATCTAGCTACTAGCTATGGACCCATAGGTCTGAGGTAAACTACTCACGCTTCATCGGAAGGGCAATGGTGTTGATGTAGATGCCCTCTATGATCGAATCCCCCTCCGGCAGGATGCCGGAAAAGGCCCCAAGATGGGATCTCATGGGAATAGAAGGTTGCGGCGGTGGAAAAGTTTTTTCGTGGATGCCTCTGGTGGTTCTGGAATATATGTGAAAATATAGAAGGAAGACCTAGGTCAGGAGGTCACCGAGGGGTCCACAAGGCAGGGGGGCGCCCCCCCCCCCCCCCGTAGGGCGCGCCCTCCACCCTTGCCGGCGCCTCGTGGCTCTTCTGACTTGGACTCCAAGTCCCCTGGGTGTCTTCTGGTCCAAGAAAAATCATCGTGAAGTTTTATTCCGTTTGGACTCCGTTTGGTATTCCTTTTCTGCGAGGCTCAAAAACAAGGAAAAAACAGAAACTGGCACTGGGCTCTAGATTAATAAGTTAGTCCCAAAATTAATATAAAATAGCATATTAATGCATATAAAACATCCAAAACAGGTAATATAATAGCATGGAACAATCAAAAATTATAGATACATTGGAGACGTATCAATGACCATATAAGATATTACTCATATAAATAGAGCAACCATTATTCTCTGATTTAAATGAATAACCGTCTCGCACTAAACAAGATCCAGATATAATGTTCATGCTCAACGCTGGCACCAAATAACAATTATTCAGGTCTAAAACTAATCCCGAAGGTAGATGTAGAGGTAGCGTGCCGACGGCGATCACATCGACCTTGGAACCATTCCCGACGCGCATCGTCACCTCATCCTTAGCTAATCTTCATTTAATCCGAAGCTCCTGTTTCGAGTTACAAATATGAGCAACCGAACCAGTATCAAATACCCAGGCGCTACTACGAGCATTAGTAAGGTACACATCAATAACATGTATATCAAATATAGCTTTGTTCACTTTGCCATCCTTCTTATCCGCCAAATACTTGGGGCAATTCCGCTTTCAATGACCAGTTCCTTTGCAGTAGAAGCACTCAGTTTCAGGCTTGGGTCCAGCTTTGGGCTTCTTCCCGGGAGTGGCAACTTGCTTGCCATTCTTCTTGAAGTTCCCTTTCTTTCCCTTGCCCTTTTTCTTGAAACTAGTGGTCTTGTTAACCATCAACACTTGATGATCCTTCTTGATTTCTACCTCCGCGGCCTTAAGCATTGCGAAGAGCTCGGGAATTGTTTTGTTCATCCCTTGCATATTATAGTTCATCACGAAGCCTTTGTAGCTTGGTGGCAGTGATTGAAGAACTCTGTCAATGACACAATCAACTGGAAGATTAACTCCCAGCTGAGTCAAGTGATTATAATACCTAGACATTTTGAGTATGTGTTCACTGACAGAACTGTTCTCCTCCATCTTGCAGCTATAGAACTTGTTGGAGACTTCATATCTCTCAACCCGGGCATTTGCTTGAAATATTAACTTCAACTCTTGGAACATCTCATATGCTCCATGACGTTCAAAACGTCTTTGAAGTCCCGGTTCTAAGCCGTAAAGCATGGCACATTGAACTATCGGGTAGTCATCAGATCGAGCTTGCCAGATGTTCAAAACATCAGCTTCTGCTCCTGCAGCAAGCCTTTCACCTAGCGGTGCATCAAGGACACAATTCTTCTGTGCAGCAATGAGGATAATCCTCAAGTTACGGACCTAGTCCGTGTAGTTGCTACCATCATCTTTCAACTTAGCTTTCTCTAGGAACGCATTAAAATTCAAGGAAACGGTAGCATGGGCCATTGATCTACAACATAGATATGCAAATACTATCAGGACTAAGTTCATGATAAATTAAGTTCAATTAATCAAATTACTTAAGAACTCCCACTTAAATAGACATCCCTCAAGTCATCTAAGTGATACGTGATCCAAATCAACTAACCCATGTCCGATCATCATGTGAGATGGGGTAGTCATCAATGGTGAACATCTCTATGTTGATCATATCTACTATATGATTCACGTTCGATCTTTCGATCTCCAGTGTTCCAAGGCCATGTCTGTACATGCTAGGCTCGTCAAGTTTAACCCAAGTATTCTGCATGTGTAAAACTGTCTTACACCCGTTGTATGTGAATGTAGAGTCTATCACACCCGATCATCATGTGGTGTCTCAACACGACGAACTGTAGCAACGGTGCATACTCAGGGAGAACACTTTTACCTTGAAATTTAGTGAAGGGATCATCTTATAATGCTACCGCCGTACTAAGCAAAAGAAGATGCATAAAAGATAAACATCACATGCAATCAAAATATGTGACATGATATGGTCATCATCATCTCGTGCTTTTGATCTCCATCTCCAAAGCATTGTCATGATCTCCATCATCACCAGCTCGACACCTTGATCTCCATCGTTGTGTCGTGGTCATCTCACCAACTATTGCTTCTACAACTATTGCTAACTCATAGCGATGAAGTAAAGCAATTACATGGCGTTTGCATTTCATACAATAAAGAGACAACCATAAGGCTCCTGCCGGTTGCCTGATATCTTACAAAACATGATCATCTCATACAATAACGTATATCACATCACAACATACCCTACAAAAACAAGTTAGACGTCCTCTACTTTGTTGTTGCAAGTTTTACGTGGCTGCTACGGGTTTCTAGCAAGAACCGTTCTTACCTACGGCAAAAACCACAACGGTGATTCGTTAAGATTGTTGTTTTAACCTTCTTCTAGGACCGGCCATAGTCAAATTTGATTCAACTAAAGTAGAAGAAACAGACACCCGCCAGCCACCTTTATGCAAAACTAGTTGCATGTCTGTCGGTGGAACCGGTCTCATGTGCGTGGACATGTAAGTTTGGTCCGGGCCGCTTCATCCTACAATACCGCCGAATCAAAATAAGACATTGGTGGTAAGCAGTATGACTATCACCGCCCACAACTCTTTGTGTTCTACTCGTGCATATCATCTACGCATAAACCTGGCTCAAGATGCCACTGTTGGGAAATGTTGAATGGAAAAAAAATCTACGCACACGCAACGATCTATCCATGGAGATGCATAGCAACGAGGGGGAGAGTGTGTCTACGTACCCTCGTAGACCGTAAGCAGAAGTGTTTCACGACGCGGTTGATGTAGTCGAACTTCTTCGCGCTTTAACCGATCAAGTACCGAACGCACGGCACCTCCGCATTCTGCACATGTTCAGCTCGGTGATGTCCCTCGCCTTCTTGATCCAGCAAGACGTCGAGGTAGCAGATGAGTTCCGTCAGCATGACGGAGTGGTGACGGTGATGGTGAAGTGATCTCCGCAGGGCTTCACCTAACCACTACGAAAATATGACCGGGGGTGTAAACAGTGGAGGGGGTGCCACACACGGCTAGGCAATTGTCTGGGGTGTGCTAGGCGCCCCCTCCTCATATATGTGATGCCCCTGGCTGAATCGTGCACTAATGATACACGCAAATGCACACGATCAAGCCTAAGGACTCACGGGAAGATATCACAACACAACTCTAAAACATAAATAAAGTCATAAAAGCTTTATATTACAAGCCAGGGGCCTCGAGGGCTCGAATACACAAGCTTGCGCACAAGCGTCAGCGGAAGCCTCAGATATCTGAGTACAGATATAAAAGGAAACACAGAAAGGCCCTTAAAAGGTGGGACAAAAGAAAACACTACGATCGAAAGGCGCAGGCCTCCTGCCTGGGACCCTCCGATCCTACTCCTGGTCGTCGGCCAACTCGTAGTAGTATCCACCCTCGGGGTCGAAGTAGTAGCGATCGTCGGCGGGGGCAACTGTCTCAGGGACTCCGTCATCTGGTCGCATCAAACGGATATGGGGGAAAAAGAAAGCAAAGCAACCGTGAGTACTCATCCGAAGTACTCAGCAAGCAAGGATCTACACTACATATGCAACATTATCAAAGGAAGGCTGTATATGTGGACTGGGCTGCAGAAATGCCAGAATAGAGAGAAGGCCTAGTCCTATCGAAGACTAGCATCTTCTGTGGTCTTGCAGCATTAGAAGAGTGTAGATTAGTACCGTATAAAGTAGTAGTATCATCAACCTCACCCAGAGATCCTTTCTCGACTCCCTGCGAGAAAGCAATCCCAGAGCCATATAGCCATCAACCTCGTCCAGAGATCCCTTCTCGACTCCCTGCGAGAAGCAATCCCAGAGCCATAGTATCCAATTCTAGTTGTATCGATCGGGATACAACTCCGAGTGTCCGTTACCTTAGGACAGGCTATCGATAGATGTTTTCTTCCCTGCAGGGGTGCACCAACTTACCCACCACGCTCGCTTAACTCCGGCCGGACACACTTTTCCGGGTCATGCCCGACCTCGGCCAAACGACACACCGCAGCCCTACCTAGAGCTCAGCAGAGAGGTCCCCGCCGGTCTACATCCTAAGCGCAAGGGGTCTTGGGCCATCGCCCCTCACCCTCCGGGTCGTTGCGCACATGGCTCAGATCCAAGCACCACCTCTGTCGTGAATGGCGCCAATCACTCCATGCCGCACTGCTGAACTGGTCGTCTGACAGAGCTTTCGGCTGATGCATACGATGCAGAACGCCCATACCATGCCCACGTGATGGTTAGTGCTATCGGGCCAGAGGCCCACTCGAATCAAATATCCAAATCATTAGTACCTTGGGGGTGCGGTAACGAGCAGAGACTCACGATCGATGTGACCCCGTCGCCCCGTCTCGAGGACTTGTGGCAAGGGCCAGGAATGCCCGGCCATGCCTCGTATTCTCACTCGGGCACCATCCAGGCAACCCGTCTTCACAACACCCGCCACTTAGGCGCACGCAGGTACCCCTCAGGGTCGACCCGCCTTTCCAAGTAACAATGTAAGGTCCAAGTATCCGTGTGTCCATAACATCAGGGGAATCCGAGGTATCACCCTTGTTAGATTCCTACTCGATGTAACCGTCAAGGTGAACTTAGGAGGAATCACCCTCGATGGGTTCACACTTGGTGTGTTGCACGACAGGGTCGTATCGGAAGTGGAGAAGGAGGAATCACCCTCGATGACCACGACCGAATAGCTACTCTACAGAGTTAACATCAGAAGTGCTACAAGAGGTTTCACCCTCGGCACTCGATAGTAACATTGCAGTGTCATTACAACTAGGGGGGTGATGTGCGGTGCCGGGGCCTGGTCTTCAATCCCGTTGATCGGGTCTTCGGATAATCCAGCGGGGCGGTCGGGACTAGTGGGGTCACTGATAGGTCTCTACCCAGCCTATACTAAGCAGTTTAGGTTATGCAGGTAATTATCAACAGCAGGTTACAATAAACAGGCTATGCATCAGAATAGGTAAAGCAGCAGCAGCAACAATTCTAATGCAAGCATGAGAAAATAGAATGGGCGATATCGGGATGATCAAAAAGGGGGGCTTGCCTGGTTGCTCTGGCAATAGAGAGGGATCGTCAACGGTGGCGTCGGGCTCCGGAGCTGCGTTGGTACCGGGAACTGCGTCGGTGTCAGGGTCTACCGAGAGAGAAGAGGGGGAAGAAACAGTAAATACAAAGCAATCAAGAGCATGACATGTCAATAAGCAGAGCTAGCGGTGTTCTATCGTGGTGCTACACGATTTAGGTGAAGAGGAAAAACATCTGGGAATGTTTTCCCGGTTCCGGACATTTGTCAGACAGATGACCGGAGGGGAACGGTTCCATGTTCGGATAGTTAGGGACGTGTGACGGATGAACGGTCCGCGTATTCGGATTCGTCTCGTCGTTCTGAGAAACTTTCATGTACAAAGTTTTTTGATCTGAGCTACGGATTATTTACTATGATTTTCTAAAGTTTTTATTAATTTCTGGAATTAATTTAAATTCGAAATTAAATTGGAAAAATGCTACGGGTACCCAACTCTGTGTACACAGAGTGCACACAGTGGCTGACCAGCGGGCCTATTGACTGGGTCAAGGGTCCAGTCAACGGCCAGCCCACAGCGGCTGACATGTGGGGCCAGAGTCAAAGTCAACAGCCCAGTCAGCTGCTGACTGGGTTGACTGCTACAGTGGCAAACAGTGTAGGTGGGGCCTACCTGTCATAGACACAAGTACTAAATGGGTTGATTAATTTAGTTTAGTTAGTGGGTGGGGGCCACTATCAGTGGGGTTAGTGGGTAGTTAAATTAGCCTAACCAATTCATTAGCGGTTAATTAAGCCAGCGGGACCCACCAGTCAGTGGGTCAATCCCACTGGTTTTAGAACGCGCGCGTGTGCACGGTGCGTACGCCGGCGGCGAGCTACAGGAACGGCGGTGATAGCCGGAAACGTCGCTCCGGCAGCCAAATGGAGCGGCGCGAGTTCCTATCGAACCAGCGCAATGCGCTGCATCGAACCATGCCACGGGCGTGAGCTGAGGCGGACAAAAACGACGGCTACGACGAGCTCCCGCGGTGGCGACGGCTCGGCCTCAACGGAGTCGAGCCAACGGGGCTCAGGGAAGAAAGGGGAGAGGCTAGGGAGGACCGGGAGCTCACAGCGAGCTCGATGACGTGGTCGGGGAGGCCGGGGGCGCAGTGAGGACGGCGGATCGAGCGGCGGCCGAGGCGGATGCCGATAGAGGGGAACGACATGGGCGACGGCCGTGGTGCTCCCCGTGCTTGATGCAGTGGCTAGGAGGAAGATGGCGTCCGCGACGGAGCTTCCGGACAGCTCAGAACGGAGAGGGAAGTCCGGTGAGCACGCGGGCGAGGTGAAGCATGTCGACGGCGGCTCGGTCTTGCACGGGGAAGAAGAGAACGACGCGAGGGAGGAGGATGAGCAAGCTAGGGTTAGTCGAGGGAGCACTGCAGGTGCTCTCATCCACCAGAGATGGGCGCAGCGACGCGCTGTCGCGCAGGAGAGGAAGGGCCATGGCGCGCGCGGGTGCTTTGCAAGCGACAGCAGCGCAGGAGTGAGCAGGAGGAAGGGGATGAGGTGGGGAGTGGGCTGGGCCTCCTCGGTTGACTTAGGCCCAGCTGTGCGGCCCTTTTCCTTTTCTTTTATTCTTTTCTATTTTCTCTTTTCTTTTCTCACTTTTGCAAAATGTTTTGTCTCCAATTTGGCTTTTCTAAAATGTGAGACTCAGCCACAAAATTACAGTGCATTATTAGCTACCACCAGAAATTGGTTTGGAGTGAATACGTTCTCATTTGAATTTTCATTAAATAAAAATTGATTAAACATTTCTGTTTTGGTTCTATTTTAGGATGCTTGAGTCATGTAACTAATTTAGTAAATGTTGATTTCATTTTTATAATTGCCTCTGGATTATTTACAACATTATGAACATTTTAGTTCTGAAGTTGGAAGAAATATTAATTTGACTTGTATTTCAAATTTGAATATGAGTTGGATTATTTCCTACATGCAATTTGTTTAGGATGATCATGATGACATGGCATCATTAGCAAGGGATTACTGTAGCTAACCCCTGGGGGTGTTACAAATGCCCCCCGGCTTAATCGTGCACTAATCATACACGCAAATGCACACGATCAAGCCTAAGGACTCACGGGAAGATATCACAACACAACTCTAAAACATAAATAAAGCCATACAAGCTATATATTACAAGCCAGGGGCCTCGAGGGCTCGAATACATAAACTTGCGTACAAGCGTCAGCGGAAGCATCAGATATCTGAGTACAGATATAAAAGGAAACACAGCGAGGCCTTCAGAAAGGCGGGGCAAAAGAAAACACTACGATCGAAAGGCACAGGCCTCCTGCCTGGGACCCTCCGATCCTACTCCTGGTCGTCGGCCAACTCGTAGTAGTTTCCACCCTCGGGGTCGAAGTAGTAGCGATCGTCAGCGGGGGCAACTGTCTCAGGGACTCCGTCATCTGGTCGCATCAAACGGATATGGGGGAAAAAGAAAGCAAAGCAACCGTGAGTACTCATCCGAAGTACTCAGCAAGCAAGGATCTACACTACATATGCAACATTATCAAAGGAAGGCTGTATATGTGGACTGGGCTGCAGAAATGCCAGAATAGAGAGAAGGCCTAGTCCTATCGGCCTAGTCCTATCGAAGACTAGCATCTTCTGTGGTCTTGCAGCATTAGAAGAGTGTAGATTAGTACCATATAAAGTAGTAGTATCATCAACCTCACCCAGAGATCCTTTCTCGACTCCTTGTGAGAAAGCAATCCCAGAGCCATATAGCCATCAAAATGTTGTACGACGGCGTCGTTATCGGAAGCGGTGAAGGAGGAATCACCCTCGATGACCACGACCGAATAGCTACTCTACAGAGTTAACATCAGAAGTGCTACAAGAGGTTTCACCCTCGGCACTCGATAGTAACGTTGCAGTGTCGTTACAACTAGGGGGGTGATGTGCGGTCCCGGGTCCTGGTCTTCAATCCCGTTGATCGGGTCTTCGGATAATCCAACGGGGCGGTCGGGACTAGTGGGGTCACTGATAGGTCTCTACCCAGCCTATACTAAGCAGTTTAGGTTATGCAGGTAATTATTAACAGCAGGTTACAATAAACAGGCTATGCATCAGAATAGGTAAAGCAGCAGCAGCAACAATTCTAATGCAAGCATGAGAAAATAGAATGGGCGATATCTGGATGATCAAAAAGGGGGGCTTGCCTGGTTGCTCTGGCAATAGAGAGGGATCGTCAACGGTGGCGTCGGGCTCCGGAGCTGCGTTGGTACCGGGAACTGCGTCGGTGTCAGGGTCTACCGAGAGAGAAGAGGGGAAGAAACAGTAAATACAAAGCAATCAAGAGCATGACATGTCAATAAGCAGAGCTAGCGGTGTTCTATCGTGGTGCTACATGATTTAGGTGAAGAGGCAAAACATCCGGGAATGTTTTCCCGGTTCCGGACATTTGTCAGACAGATGACCGGAGGGGAACGGTTCCATGTTCGGATAGTTAGGGACGTGTGACGGACGAACGGTCCGCGTATTCGGATTCGTCTCGTCGTTCTGAGCAACTTTCATGTACAAAGTTTTTTGATCTGAGCTACGGATTATTTACTATGATTTTCTAAAGTTTTTATTAATTTCTGGAATTAATTTAAATTCGAAATTAAATTGGAAAAATGCTACGGGTACCCAGCTCTGTGTACACAGAGTGCACACAGTGGCTGACCAGCGGGCCTATTGGCTGGGTCAAGGGTCCAGTCAACGGCCAGCCCACAGAGGCTGACATGTGGGGCCAGAGTCAAAGTCAACAGCCCAGTCAGCTGCTGACTGGGCTGACTGCTATAGTGGCAAACAGTGTAGGTGGGGCCTACCTGTCATAGACACAAGTACTAAATGGGTTGATTAATTTAGTTTAGTTAGTGGGTGGGGGCCACTATCAGTGGGGTTAGTGGGTAGTTAAATTAGCCTAACCAATTCATTAGCGGTTAATTAAGCCAGCGGGACCCACCAGTCAGTGGGTCAATCCCACTGGTTTTAAAACGCGCGCGTGTGCACGGTGCGTACGCCGGCGGCGAGCTACAGGAACGGCGGCGATAGCCGAAAATGTCGCTCCGGCAGCCAAATGGAGCAGCGCGAGTTCCTATCGAACCAGCGCGATGCGCTGCATCGAACCATGCCACGGGCGTGAGCTGAGGCGGACAAAAACGACGGCTACGACGAGCTCCCGCGGTGGCGACGGCTCGGCCTCGATGGAGTCGAGCCAACGGGGCTCGGGGAAGAAAGGGGAGAGGCTAGGGAGGACCGGGAGCTCACAGCGAGCTCGATGACGTGGTCGGGGAAGCCGGGGGCGCAGCGAGGACGGCGGATCGAGCGGCGGCAGAGGCGGATGCCGATGGAGGGGAACGACGTGGGCGACGGCCGTGGTGCTCCCCGTGCTCGATGCAGTTGTGAGGAGGAAAATGGCGTCCGCGACGGAGCTTCCGGACAGCTCAGAACGGAGAGGGAAGTCCGGTGAGCACGCGGACGAGGTGAAGCATGTCGACGGCAGCTCGGTCTTGCACAGGGAAGAAGAGAACGACGTGAGGGAGGAGGATGAGCAAGCTAGGGTTAGTCGAGGGAGCACTGGGGGTGCTCTTATCCACCAGAGATGGGCGCAGCGACGCGCTGTCGCGCAGGAGTGGGGGGGCCATGGCGCGCGCGGGTGCTTTGCAAGCGACAGCAGCGCAGGAGTGAGCAGGAGGAAGGGGATGAGGTGGGGAGTGGGCTGGGCCTCCTCGGTTGACTTAGGCCCAGCTGTGCGGCCCTTTTCCTTTTCTTTTATTCTTTTCTATTTTCTCTTTTCTTTTCTCACTTTTGCAAAATGTTTTGTCTCCAATTTGGCTTTTCTAAAATGTGAGACTCAGCCACAAAATTACAGTGCAATATTAGCTACCACCAGAAATTGGTTTGGAGTGAATACGTTCTCATTTGAATTTTCATTAAATAAAAATGATTAAACATTTCTGTTTTGGTTCTATTTTAGGATGCTTGAGTCATGTAACTAATTTAGTAAATGTTGATTTCATTTTTATAATTGCCTCTGGATTATTTACAACATTATGAACATTTTAGTTCTGAAGTTTGAAGAAATATTAATTTGACTTGTATTTCAAATTTGAATATGAGTTGGATTATTTCCTAAATGCAATTTGTTTAGGATGATCATGATGACATGGCATCATTAGCATGGGATTACTGTAGCTAACCCCTGGGGGTGTTACAATATATATAGGTGGGAGGGAGAGGGGAGAGGCCAAGGGGAGCCCCAAGTAGGTCCGAATCCTACTTGGGCTCCTACCCTTGGTCGCGCCCCCCCTGCCATGTTTGTCAGAGGGGGAAGGAAAGAGGGGGGGGAGAGGGAAGGAAGTGGGAATCCTAATCCACACTTACCTTTCCCTTCTCCCCTTTCCTTCTCCTCCTTAGGCCGGCCCATATGGGGGGCGCACCAGTCCCTTATGGCTGGTGCGTTTCCCCTCTTGGCCCATAAGGCCCATATCTTTTGCCGGGGGTG
The DNA here is from genome assembly GCA_011799875.1 of Thinopyrum elongatum. NCBI lineage: Eukaryota > Viridiplantae > Streptophyta > Magnoliopsida > Poales > Poaceae > Thinopyrum > Thinopyrum elongatum. The sequence continues at coordinate 623,053,377 of CM022301.1, forward strand.
CCCGGAACCCCTTCCGATGACCCGATAAGTACCCGGTACCCCCCGAAACTCTTCCGGTGTCCGAATACCATCATCCTATATATTAATCTTTACCTCTCGGCCATTTCGAGACTCCTCGTCATGTCCGTGATCTCATCCGGGACTCCGAACAACATTCGGTCACCAAATCACTTAACTCATATAATACTATATCGTCAACAAACGTTAAGCGTGCGGACCCTACGGGTTCGAGAACTATGTAGACATGACCGAGACACCTCTCCGGTCAATAACCAATAGCGGAACCTGGATGCCCATATTGGCTCCTACATATTCTACGAAGATCTTTATCGGTCAAACTGTTATGACAACATACGTAATTCCCTTTGTCCATCGGTATGTTACTTGCCCGATATTCGATCGTCGGTATCTTCATACCTAGTTCAATCTTGTTACCGGCAAGTCTCTTTACTCGTTCCATAATACATAACCTCGTGACTAACTCCTTAGTCGTTTGCTTGCAAGCTTATGATGTGTATTATCGAGAAGGCCCAGAGATACCTCTCCGATACTCGGAGTGACAAATCCTAATCTCGATCTATGCCAACTCAACAAATACCTTCGGAGATACCTGTAGAGCATCTTTATAATCACCCAGTTATGTTGTGACGTTTGATAGCACACAAGGCATTCCTCCGGTATCCAGGAGTTGCATAATCTCATAATCGAAGGAATATGTATTTGACATGAAGAAAGCAGTAGCAATAAAACTGAACGATCATTATGCTAAGCTAACTCATGTCCATGATTAGGAAACCATAACCATCTATGATCAATGAGCTAGTCAAGTAGAGGCTCACTAGGGACACGGTGTTTGTTTATGTATTCACACATGTATTTAGGTTTCCGATCGATACAATTCTAGCATGAATAATAAACCTTTATCATGAATAAGGAAATATAAAATAACAACTTTATTATTGCCTCTAGGGCATATTTCCTTCATTGTCTTGGGGCATAAAATTTCTGAACGAGGTATTGAGGTGGATAAAGCTAAAGTTGATGCAATTGAGAAAATGCCATGTCCTAAGGATATTAAAGGTATTCGTAGTTTACTAGGTCATGCTGGTTTCTATAGGAGATTTATTAAAGACTTCTCTAATTTCTAGGCCTCTTACTAATCTTTTACAAAAGGATGTTCCATTTGTTTTTTATGATGATTGTGTAGAAGCCTTTGAAACACTTAAGAAAGCCTTAACTTCTGCACCTATTATTCAACCACCTGATTGGAACTTGCCTTTTGAAATTATGCGTGATGCTAGTGATTACGCTGTTGGTGCTGGTCTAGACAAAGAGTTGATAAGAAATTGAATGTTCATTATGCTAGCAAAACTCTAGACAGTGACCAAAGAAATTATCCTACTACTGAAAAAGAATTTTTAGCAGTTGTATTTGCTTGTGACAAATTCAGATCTTACATTGTTGATTCCAAAGTAATTGTTCACACTGATCATGCTGCTCTTAAATATCTTATGGAAAAGAAAGATGCTAAACCTAGACTCATCAGGTGGGGTTTTTTTGCTGCAAGAATTTGATTTACATATCACTGATAGAAAAGGAGTTGAGAACCCCGTAGCTGATTGTCTAGGTTAGAGAATATTCTTGATGACCCACTACCTATTGATGATAGCTTTCCTGATGAACAACTAGCTGCAATAAATGTTTCTCATAATACTCCTTGGTATGCTGACTATGCTAATTATATTGTTGCTATATATATACCACCTAGTTTCACATACCAACAAAAGAAAAAAATCTTCTATGATTTAAGCCATTACTTTTGGGATGACCCACATCTTTGTAAAGAAGGAGTAGATGGTATTATTAGACGTTGTGTACTTGAGCATGAACAGAAACAAATCCTACGGAAATGTCACTCTGAAGCTTATAAAGGGCATCATGCGGGAGATAGAGCTACTCACAAGGTATTGCAATCTCGTTTTTATTGGCCTACTCTCTTCAAGGATGCCTGTAAGTTTGTTTTATCTTGCGATGAATGTCAAAGAATTGGTAATATCGGTAAGTGTCAGGAAATGCCTATGAATTATTCACTTGCGGTTGAACCATTTGATGTTTGGGGTTTTGATTATATGGGACATTTTCCTTCCTCTAATGGGTATACACATATTTTGGTTGCTGTTGATTATGTTACTAAGTGGGTAGAAGCAATTCCAACTAGTAGTGCTGATCATAACACTTCCATTAAAATGCTTAAAGAAGTCATTTTCCCAAGGTTTGGAGTCCCTAGATATTTAATGACTGATGGTGGTTCACACTTTATTCATGGTGCTTTCCTTAAAATGCTTGCTAAATATGATGTTAACCATAGAATTGCATCGCCCTATTATCCTCAATCTAGTGGTCAAGTTGAACATAGCAATAGAGAAATAAAACTAATATTACAAAAAACTGTTAATAGGTCCCGAAAGAATTGGTCTAAGAAATTGGATGATGCACTTTGGGCCTACAGAACAGCATATAAAAATCCTATGGGTATGTCTCCCTATAAAATGGTTTATGGAAAAGGTTGTCATTTGCCTCTAGAGTTAGAACATAAAGCTTATTGGGCAATTAAAGAACTCAACTATGATTTCAAACTTGCCGGTGAAAAGAGGTTATTTGATATTAGCTCATTAGATGAATGGAGAACCCAAGCTTATGAAAATGCCAAATTATTTAAAGAAAAAGTTAAAAGATGGCATGACAAAAGAATCCAAAAGCGGGAATTTAAAGTTGGAGAATATGTTATTTTGTACAACTCTCGTTTTAGATTCTTTGCAGGAAAACTTCTCTCTAAATGGGAAGGACCATATATTATCGAGGAGGTTTATCGCTCTGGAGCTATCAAGATTAATAGTGTCGAAGGTGCTAACCCGAAGGTGGTCAATGGGCAAATAATTAAACACTATATCTCAGGTATGCCTATTAATGTTGAAAGCAATATTATTCAAACCATGACACCGGAGGAACACATAAAAGAAACCTTCCGGAACACTCCAGAATCCTGAAAAAGAGGAGGTACGTGATACGGTAAGTAAACGGACTCCGAAAAACCCATAAAAATATTTTTTGTCAGTTTTAGAATATTACAAAAATTAGGAAATTAAGAAATGACCAGGAAGGCAACTGAGGAGGGCACAAGACACCAGGGTGCGCCTGCCTTGCCTGGCGCGCCCAGGTGGGTTGTGCCCACCTCGGGAACCTTCCCGACTCCGTTTTCCTCTAGTTTGCTTGTTTCCCAAGATAAAAAAAATCTTTATATACCCCCCGAACGTATTGACCACTGTATCACGGAGAAATGTTCTGTTCTTCTTTCTTGTTGTTTTCTAGCAGATCTAGATCCCCATGGCCGCTCCGAGCTCCTCCAAGGACAAGTTCTTCGAGAAGGTCATCAACCCGTATTTGCGGGAGGTGATGTAGCACCCTCAAGCCATTGAGATGCGTGAGGGGTGATATGTCTCCAACGTATCTATAATTTATGAAGTATTCATGATGTTATATTATCATTCTTGGATGTTTTACAATCATTTTATAGCAACTTTATATCATTTTTTTGGGACTAACCTATTGACCTAGTGCCCAATGCCAGTAGCTGTTTTTGCTTGTTTTTTACATCGCAGGAAATCAATATCAAACGGAGTCCAAACACCACGAAACTTTTTGTGGATTTTTTATGGACCAGAAGACATCCAATGGGCCAGAGCAGCACCTGCGGGGTGCCCCGAGGGGGGCACAACCCACCTGGGCGCGCCTGGGGGCCCAGGCGCGCCCAGGTGGGTTGTGCCCACCTCGGTGGCCTCCCGCACCGCCTCTTCGCCCTATAAATTGCCAAATATTACAAAAACCCTTGCAGAGACCCTAGATCAGAAGTTCCATCGCCGCAAGCCTCTGTAGCCACAAAAAAACAATCTAGACCCCGTTCCGGCACTCCGCCGGAGGGGGAGATCATCACCGGTGGCCATCTTCATCATCCCGGCGGCCACCATGATGAGGAGGGAGTAGTCCAGCCTCGGGGCTGAGGGTTTGTACCAGTAGCTATGTGTTTAATCTCTCTCTCTCTCTCTCTCGTGTTCTTGAGATGTCACTATCTTGATGTATCATGGGCTTTGTTAATATAGTTGGATCATATGGTGTTTTCCCTCTCTATCTTGTTGTGAATTGAGTTTTCCCTTTGAGATTTCGTTTTATCGGATTGAATGCTTTAAGGATTTGAGAACACTTGATGTATATCTTGCATATGAATACCCGTGGTGACAATTGGGTATTATATTGATTCACTTGATTTATGTTTTGGCACTCAACTCGCGGATTCCCGAGGTGACATTGGGGTAATCTATGCATAGGGGTTGATGCACGTTTTCGTCCTTGTTTCTCCGGTAGAAATCTTGGGGCACTCTTGGAGGTTCTTTGTGTTGGATTGAGTATTATGAATCTGAATTTGCTTTGGTGTTATTCTAGTACGAACTCTTGATAGATCGATTGGAAAGAATAACTTGGTATTATTTTAGTACAAACTCTTGATAGATCTATCGGAAAGAATAACTTGGTGTTATTTTAGTACGAACTCTTGGATAGATCGATCGGAAAGAATAGCTACAAACAATTTCTTCTTATGTTCTCCGCTAGATAAGAACTTTGGAGTGATTCTTCATCGCACTTTGAGGGATAGTTATATGATCCAATTAGATTAGCATTGTTGAGAGATTGCACTAGTGAAAGTACGGACCCTAGGCCTCATTTTCAAGCATTGCAATACCGTTTGTGCTCCATTTTACCAATTGCTACCTTGCTATTTTTTATTTTCAGATTACAAAAATATATTTCTACCATCCATATTACACTTTTATCACCATCTCTTCGCCGAACTAGTGCACCTATACAATTTGCCATTGTATTGGGTGTGTTGGGGACACAAGAGACTTTTTATTATTTGGTTGCAGGGTTGTTTGAGAGAGACCATCTTCATCCTACGCCTCCCACGGGTTGATAAACCTTAGGTCATCCACTTGAGGGAAAATTGCTACTGTCCTACAAAACTCTGCGCTTGGAGGCCCAACACGAGTCTACAAGAATAAAGTTGCGTAGTAGACATCAAGCTCTTTTCTGGCGCCGTTGCCGGGGAGGTTAGGTAAGCGGCACTCACACCCCGTCAACGAAGCTCTTTTCTGGCGCCATTGCCGGGGAGGTGAGTGCTTGAAGGTATATCTTTAGATCTTGCAATTGAATCTTTTAGTTTCCTGTTTTATCACTAGTTTGGTTTATAAAAAGAAAATAAAAAATGGAATTGAGGTTGCATCATATTATTGATCATCTTTATAATATCTTTCTTGAAAATGATGGATCGGAAAATTGTGCTCAATTGTTAGAAGAAGAAGTCAATAAAATGTTTGGCACAAAAAATTTGAATGATGAGCATGATTGCAATGTTGTTAGTATGAATTCTTTGAATATCCAAAATGCTAATGATGATTGCACAAGTCATGACAAAAATGTTTCTTATAAGCATGTCAATTTTTGCGGAGTGAATTGGGAGTGCAAATGCACACAGAGAAGGGAAGATAGATTTTGTAAGAAGCATAAATATTTAGAAACAAAAAAGTTGCAAGAGAGGCCAGATGATTGTGCTGAAAGATTTAATTTTTTTCACCATCCTTGTGAACTTTGTAATGAACGTGGTCATTTAAATCTCCAATGCAAATTGTTTCACGATCAAATCATGTCCAAAAATTGTGATAACTTGATTACCCTTGAGCATCATAAAGAGCTTAGTCTTCTTTTGGGGTATGAAGAAATGAAATGTATAACTAAGGGTATTCCAAAATTTAATCTTGAGAGATTTCTTGATTTTGATCTAGAGGAAATTTATATGTTTTGTGCGGTAAGTTGCATTGAGAATCCTTATATTGCCAACTATCTAAAGACAAGAAAACAAATAGAATATGAAGAGAGTACTAATGAAAGGGAAAATATTTCCTAATACCCTCCTAGTGTTTATTATGATGAATCAGGTAACGAGGAGGAGCTCCCTATTCAACCAATCTCATCAATAAGATGTTGGGAAACGTAGCATGCAATTTCAAAAAAATTCTACGCTCACACAAGATCTATCTAGGAGATGCATAGCAACGAGAGGGGAGAGCGTGTCCACATACCATCGTAGACCGAAAGCGGAAGCGTTAGCTTAACGCGGTTGATGTAGTCGAACGTCTTCTCGATTCAACCGATCAAGCACCGAACGTACGGCACCTCCGAGTTCTGCACACGTTCAGCTTGATGACGTCCCTCGAACTCTTGATCCAGCAAAGTGTTGAGGGAGAGTTTCGTCAGCACGACGGCATGGTGACGGTGATGGTGAAGTGATCCGCGCAGGGATTCGCCTAAGCACTACGACAATATGACCGGAGGAGTAAACGGTGGAGGGGGGCACCGCACACGGCTAAGAACAATTGGTGTGTCCTTGGAGGTGCCCCCCTCCCCCGTATATAAAGGAGGGAGAGGGGAGGAGGCCGGCCTAGGGGCGCCCCAAGTGGGAGGAGTCCCACTTGGGCTCCTAGTAGGATTCGTCCCCCCCCCCCCCTTTCCTTTTACCGGAAGGGGAAAGGGGGAAGGAAAGGGGGGCGCCGCCCCCTCCCCTTGTCCAATTCGGACTCCCCATGGGGGGGGGGGTGCGGCCACCCCTTGTGGGCTGCCTAGCCTCCCTCCTATGGCCCATATGGTCCATATCTTTCCCCCGGGGGGTTCCGGTAACCCCCCCGGTACTCCGATACGTACCCGATACATTCCGAAACACTTCCGGTGTCCGAATACTATCGTCCAATATATCAACCTTTACCTCTCGACCATTTCGAGAGTGCTCGTCATGTCCGTGATCTCATCCGGGACTCCGAACAATCTTCGGTCATCAAAACACATAACTCATAATACAAATCGTCATCGAACGTTAAGCGTGCGGACCCTACGGGTTCGAGAACTATGTAGACACGACCGAGACACATCTCCGGTCAATAACCAACAGCGGAACCTGGATGCTCATATTGGTTCCTACATATTCTACGAAGATCTTTATCGGTCAAACCGCAATGACAACATACGTCATTCCCTTTGTCATCGGTATGTTACTTGCCCAAGATTCGATCGTCGGTATCTCTATACCTAGTTCAATCTCGTTACCGGCAAGTCTCTTTACTTGTTCCGTAATGCATCATCCGGTAACTAACTCATTAGTCACATTGCTTGCAAGGCTTATCATGATGTGCATTACCGAGAGGGCCCAGAGATACCTCTCCGATACTCGGAGTGACAAATCCTAATCTCGATCTATGCCAACCCAACAAACACCTTCGGAGACACCTGTAGAGCATCTTTATAATCACCCAGTTACGTTGTGATGTTTGATATCACACAAGGTGTTCCTCCGGTATTCGGGAGTTGCATAATCTCATAGTCAAAGGAATATGTATAAGTCATGAAGAAAGCAATAGCAATAAAACTTAACGATCATTATGCTAAGCTAACGGATGGGTCTTGTCCATCACATCATTCTCCTAATGATGTGATCCCGTTCATCAAATGACAACACATGTCTATGGTTAGGAAACTTAACCATCTTTGATCAACGAGCTAGTCTAGTAGAGGCTTACTAGGGACTCAGTGTTTTGTCTATGTATTCACACATGTATCAAGTTTCCGGTTAGTACAATTCTAGCGTGAATAATAAACATTTATCATGATATAAGGAAATATAAATAACAACTTTATTATTGCCTCTAGGGCATATTTCCTTCAGTCTCCCACTTGCACTAGAGTCAATAATCTAGATTACATTGTAATGATTCTAACACCCATGGAGTCTTGGTGTTGATCATGTTTTGCTCGTGGAAGAGGCTTAGTCAACGGGTCTGCTACATTCAGATCCGTATGTATTTTGCAAATCTCTATGTCTCCCTCCTTGACTTGATCACGGATGGAGTTGAAGCGTCTCTTGATGTGTTTGGTTCTCTTGTGAAATCTGGATTCCTTCGCCAAGGCAATTGCTCCAGTATTGTCACAAAAGATTTTCATTGGACCCGATGCACTAGGTATTACACCTAGATCGGATATGAACTCCTTCATCCAGACTCCTTCATTTGCTGCTTCTGAAGCAGCTATATACTCCGCTTCACACGTAGATCCCACCACGACGCTTTGCTTGGAGCTGCACCAACTGACAGCTCCACCATTCAATATAAATACGTATCCGGTTTGTGACTTAGAGTCATCTGGATCAGTGTCAAAGCTAGCATCGACGTAACCATTTACGACAAGCTCTTTGTCACCTCCATAAACGAGAAACAAATCCTTAGTTCTTGTCAGGTACTTCAGGATGTTCTTGACCGCTGTCCAGTCATCCACTCCTGGATTACTTTGGTACCTCCCTGCTAGACTTACAGAAAGGCACACATCAGGTCTGGTACACAGCATTGCATACATGATAGAACCTATGGCTGAGGCATAGGGAATGACTTTCATTTTCTCTCTATCTTCTGCAGTGGTCGGGCATTGAGTCTGACTCAATTTCACACCTTGTAACACAGGCAAGAACCCTTTCTTTGACTGATCCATTTTGAACTTCTTCAAAACTTTATCAAGGTATGTGCTTTGTGAAAGTCCAATTAAGCGTCTTGATCTATCTCTATAGATCTTGATGCCCAATATATAAGCAGCTTCACCGAGGTCTTTCATTGAAAAATTCTTATTCAAGTATCCTTTTATGCTATCCAGAAATTCTATATCATTTCCAATCAACAATATGTCATCCACATATAATATTAGAAATGCTACAGAGCTCCCACTCACTTTCTTGTAAATACAGGCTTCTCCAAAAGTCTGTATAAAACCATATGCTTTGATCACACTATCAAAGCGTATATTCCAACTCCGAGATGCTTGCACTAGTCCATAAATGGATCGCTGGAGCTTGCACACTTTGTTAGCACCTTTAGGATCAAAAAAACCTTTTGGTTGCATCATATACAACTCTTCTTTAAGAAATCCATTTAGGAATGCAGTTTTGACGTCCATTTGCCAGATTTCATAATCATAAAATGCGGCAATTGCTAACATGATTCGGACATACTTAAGCATCGCTACGGGTGAGAAGGTCTCATCGTAGTCAACTCCTTGAACTTGTCGAAAACCTTTTGCAACAAGTCGAGCTTTCTAGACAGTAACATTACCATCAGCGTCAGTCTTCTTCTTAAAGATCCATTTATTCTCTATGGCTTGCCGATCATTGGGCAAGTCAACCAAAGTCCACACTTTGTTCTCATACATGGATCCCATCTCAGATTTCATGGCCTCAAGCCATTTCGCGGAATCTGGGCTCATCATCGCTTCCTCATAGTTCGTAGGTTCGTCATGGTCTAGTAACATGACTTCTAGAACAGGATTACCGTACCACTCTGGTGCGGAACGTACTCTAGTTGACCTACGAGGTTCTGTAGAAACTTGATCTGAAGTTTCATGATCATTATCATTAGCTTCCTCACTAATTGGTGTAGGCATCACGGGAACAGATTTCTCTGACGAGCTACTTTCCAAATTGAGAGGAGGTACAATTACCTCATCAAGTTCTACTTTCCTCCCACTCACTTCTTTCAAGAGAAACTCCTTCTCTAGAAAGGATCCATTCTTAGCAACAAATATCTTGCCTTCGGATCTGTGATAGAAGGTGTACCCAACAGTCTCTTTTGGGTATCCTATGAAGACACACTTCTCTGATTTGGGTTCGAGCTTATCAGGCTGAAGCTTTTTCACATAAGCATCGCAACCCCAAACTTTAAGAAACGACAGCTTAGGTTTCTTGCCAAACCACAGTTCATACGGTGTCGTCTCAACAAATTTAGACGGTGCCCTATTTAACATGAATGCAGCTGTCTCTAATGCATAACCCCAAAACGATAGTGGTAAATCAGTAAGAGACATCATAGATCGCACCATATCTAATAAAGTACGGTTACGACGTTCGGACACACCATTACGCTGTGGTGTTCCAGGTGGCGTGAGTTGTGAAACTATTCCACATTGTTTTAAATGAAGGCCAAACTCGTAACTCAAATATTCGCCTCCACGATCAGATCGTAGAAACTTTATTTTCTTGTTACGATGATTTTCCACTTCACTCTGAAATTCTTTGAACTTTTCAAATGTTTCAGACTTGTGTTTCATTAAGTAGATATACCCATATCTACTCAAATCATTTCTGAAGGTCAGAAAATAACGATACCCACCGCGAGCCTCAACACTCATCGGACCGCATACATCGGTATGTATTATTTCCAATAAGTCAGTGGCTCGCTCCATTGTTCCGGAGAACGGAGTCTTAGTCATCTTGCCCATGAGGCATGGTTCGCAAGCATCAAGTGATTCAAAAATTCCATCCGCATGGAGTTTCTTCATGCGCTTTACACCAATATGACCTAAACGGCAGTGCCACAATTATGTTGCACTATCATTATCAACTTTGCATCTTTTGGCATCAATATTATGAATATGTGTATCACCATGATCGAGATTCAACAAAAATAGACCACTCTTCAAGGGTGCATGACCATAAAAGATATTACTCATATAAATAGAATAACCATTATTCTCTGATTTAAATGAATAACGGTCTCGCATTAAACAAGATCCAGATATAATGTTCATGCTCAACGCTGGCACCAAATAACAATTATTCAGGTCTAAAACTAATCCCGAAGGTAGATGTAGAGGTAGCGTGCCGACGGCGATCACATCGACCTTGGAACCATTCCCGACACGCATCGTCACCTCGTCCTTAGCTAATCTTAGTTTAATCCGTAGCCCCTATTTCGAGTTGCAAATATGAGCAACAGAACCAGTATCAAATACCCAGGCGCTAGTACGAGCATTAGTAAGGTACACATCAATAACATGTATATCAAATATACCTTTGTTCACTTTGCCATCCTTCTTATCCGCCAAATACTTGGGGCAGTTCCGCTTCCAGTGACCAGTCCCTTTGCAGTAGAAGCACTCAGTTTCAGGCTTAGGTCCAGACTTGGGCTTCTTCCCGGGAGTGGCAACTTGCTTGCCATTCTTCTTGAAGTTCCCCTTCTTTCCTTTGCCCTTTTTCTTGAAACCAGTGGTCTTGTTAACCATCAACACTTGATGCTCCTTCTTGATTTCTACCTCCGCGGCCTTAAGCATTGCGAAGAGCTCAGGAATTGTTTTGTTCATCCCTTGCATATTATAGTTCATCACGAAGCCTTTGTAGCTTGGTGGCAGTGATTGAAGAACTCTGTCAATGACACAATCAACTGGAAGATTAACTCCCAGCTGAGTCAAGTGATTATAATACCCAGACATTTTGAGTATGTGTTCACTGAGAGAACTATTCTCCTCCATCTTGCAGCTATAGAACTTGTTGGAGACTTCATATCTCTCAACCCGGGCATTTGCTTGAAATATTAACTTCAACTCTTGGAACATCTCATATGCTCCATGACGTTCAAAACGTCTTTGAAGTCCCGGTTCTAAGCCGTAAAGCATGGCACATTGAACTATCGGGTAGTCATCAGATCGAGCTTGCCAGATGTTCAAAACATCAGCTTCTGCTCCTACAGCAGGCCTTTCACCTAGCGGTGCAGCAAGGACATAATTCTTCTGTGCAGCAATGAGGATAATCCTCAAGTTACGGACCCAGTCCGTGTAGTTGCTACCATCATCTTTCAACTTAGCTTTCTCTAGGAACGCATTAAAATTCAAGGGAATGGCAGCACGGGCCATTGATCTACAACATAGATATGCAAAAACTATCAGGACTAAGTTCATGATAAATTAAGTTCAATTAATCATATTACTTAAGAACTCCCACTTAGATAGACATCCCTCGAGTCATCTAAATGAGCACGTGATCCATATCAACTAAACCATGTCCGATCATCACGTGAGATGGAGTAGTCTTCAATGGTGAACATCTCTATGTTGATCATATCTACTATATGATTCACGTTCGACCTTTCGGTCTCCAGTGTTCCGAGGCCATGTCTGTACATGCTAGGCTCGTCAAGTTTAACCCGAGTATTCCGCACGTGCAAAATTGTCTTGCACCCGTTGTATGTGAACGTAGAGCTTATCACACCCAATCATCACGTGGTGTCTCGGCACGACGAACTGTCGCAACGGTGCATACTCAGGGAGAACACTTATACCTTGAAATTTTAGTGAGGGATCATCTTATAATGCTACCGCCGTACTAAGCAAAATAAGATGCATAAAAGATAAACATCACATGCAATCAAAATATGTGACATGATATGGCCATTATCATCTTGTGCCTTTGATCTCCATCTCCAAAGCACTGTCATGATCTCCATCGTCACCGGCTTGACACCTTGATCTCGATCGTAGCGTCGTGGTCGTCTTGCCAACTATTGCTTCTACAACTATCGCTAACGCATAGTGATAAAGTAAAGCAATAACATGGCGTTCGCATTTCATACAATAAAGCGACAACCATAAGGCTCCTGCCAGTTGCCGATAACTTTTTATAAAACATGATCATCTCATACAACAACGTATATCACATCATGTCCTGACCATATCACATCACAACATGCCCTACAAAAACAAGTTAGACGTCCTCTACTTTGTTGTTGCAAGTTTTACGTGGCTGCTACGGGCTTCTAGTAAGAACCGTTCTTACCTACGCATCAAAACCACAACGATGTTTCGTCAAGTTTGTTGTTTTAGCCTTCAACAAGGACCGGCCGTAGTCAAATTTGATTCAACTAAAGTTGGAGAAACAGGCACCCGCCAGCCACCTTTATGCAACAAGTTGCATGTCTGTCGGTGGAACCGGTCTCATGAACGCGGTCATGTAAGGTTGGTCCGGGCCGCTTCATCCAACAATACCGCCGAATCAAAATAAGACTTTGGTGGTAAGCAGTATGACTATCATCGCCCATAACTCTTTGTGTTCTACTCGTGCATATCATCTATGCATAGACTTGGCTCGGATGCCACTGTTGGGAAACATAGCATGCAATTTCAAAAAAATTCTACGCTCACGCAAGATCTATCTAGGAAATGCATAGCAACGAGAGGGGAGAGTGTGTCCACATACCCTCGTAGACCGAAAGCGGAAGCGTTAGCTTAACGTGGTTGATGTAGTCGAACGTCTTCTCGATTCAACCGATCAAGCACCGAACGTACGGCACCACCGAGTTCTGCACACGTTCAGCTCGATGATGTCCCTCGAACTCTTGATCCAGCAAAGTGTCGAGGGAGAGTTTCGTCAGCACGACGGCGTGGTGACGGTGATGGTGAAGTGATCCGCGCAAGGCTTCGCCTAAGCACTACGACAATATGACCGGAGGAGTAAACGGTGGAGGGGGGCGCCGCACACAGCTAAGAACAATTGGTGTGTCCTTGGAGGCGCCCCCCGCCCTCATATATAAAGGAGGGAGAGGGGAGAAGGCCGGCCTAGGGGCGCCCCAAGTGGGAGGAGTCCCACTTGGGCTCCTAGTAGGATTCGCCCCCCCCCTCTTTCCGTTTACCGGAAGGGGAAAGGGGGAAGGAGAGGGAGGAGGAGAAGGAAAGGGGGGCGCCGCCCCCTCCCCTTGTCCAATTCGGACTCCCCATGAGGGGGCGCGCGGCCACCCCTTGTGGGCTGCCTAGCCTCCCTCCTATGGCCCATATGGCCCATATCTTTCCCCCGGGGGGTTCCGATAACCCCCCCAGTACTCCGATATGTACCCGATACATTCTGAAACATTTCCGGTGTCCGAATACTATTGTCCAATATATCAATCTTTACCTCTCGACCATTTCGAGAGTCCTCGTCATGTCCATGATCTCATCCGGGACTCTGAACAATCTTTGGTCACCAAAACACATAACTCATAATACAAATCGTCATCGAACGTTAAGCGTGCGGACCCTACGGGTTCGAGAACTATGTAGACATGACCGAGACATATCTCCGGTCATTAACCAACAGCAGAACCTGGATGCTCATATTGGTTCCTACATATTCTACGAAGATCTTTATCGGTCAAACCGCAATGACAACATACGTCATTCCCTTTGTCATCGGTATGTTACTTGCCCGAGATTCGATCGTCGGTATCTCCATACCTAGTTCAATCTCGTTACCGGCAAGTCTCTTTACTCATTCCGTAATGCATCATCCCGTAACCAACTCATTAGTCACATTGCTTGCAAGGCTTATCATGATGTGCATTACCGAGAGGGCCCAGAGATACCTCTCCGATACTCGGAGTGACAAATCCTAATCTTGATCTATGCCAACCCAACAAACACCTTCGGAGACACCTGTAGAGCATCTTTATAATCACCCAGTTACGTTGTGACGTTTGATAGCACACAAGGTGTTCCTCCGGTATTCGGGAGTTGCATAATCTCATAGTCAAAGGAATATGTATAAGTCATGAAGAAAGCAATAGCAATAAAACTTAACGATCATTATGCTAAGCTAACGGATGGGTCTTGTCCATCACATCATTCTCCTAATGATGTGATCCCGTTCATCAAATGACAACACATGTCTATGATTAGGAAACTTAACCATCTTTGATCAACGAGCTAGTCTAGTAGAGGCTTACTAGGGACTCAGTGTTTTGTCTATGTATTCACACATGTACCAAGTTTCCGGTTAATACAATTCTAGCATGAATAATAAACATTTATCATGATATAAGAAAATATAAATAACAACTTTATTATTGCCTCTAGGGCATATTTCCTTCATAAGAAGCTTGAAAAGATTTATTAAACCCATACATGATGTGGTGAAGAAGAAGAAAAGAAGAAAGAATAAAGGTAAAAAGGTATCTCTCCCAAACGATGTTGCCTCTATTATTGTTGTGCCTCATGAAAATGAATCAATATTAATTATGGAAGATGATGCACTTGATGATGATTTTGTTATGCCTATTGCTTGTTGTGATGATTATGATTGGGAAGATAATGATACTTCTTATAATCTTGGAAATATTTTTGGCACCAACTTGGGAAATTATGATGATAACAATTGTTATACCATTGGTGCTATTCATACTATTAATGATGAGGGTGATTATGCTTATGATATGCCAAGCCACAAGCTTGGGGATGCTATGTTTGATGAGAATGACATGTTTGAGAATTTATTTGCTGCAATTAATGTTTGTCCCAAGCTTGGGGATGCTATGCTTAATGAAGATGATCTTTTTAGTCCCCCTACTTTGAATGATCAAATTTGCTATGATGATTGCATGCCTCCTATCTATGATGAGAACAAAGTTGCTACTTATGATGATTATTCTGATGATACTTATGTTATAAAAAGTAGTGATGATTATATTTATAAAACTTGTCATAGTTATGATTACCCTTTTCCTGAACATTACTCTTTTAATGTGGGAACAATTTATAGTATTCGAGTTTCATATGATACTCCCACCATTGTGAATGAGGAGAAATTTTCTTATGTGGAGAGTAATAAAATTTCTATGCTTGGGGATCATGAAAAGAATGTTTTATGTGATGGTTATATTGATGAATCTATTCATGATGCTACTGAAAATTATCATGAGAGAGGAACTTATGATTCATGATGCTCTTATTATGTTTCAATCCTTATCTTTTCTGCGAGCATCATTGAACTTATCATGCCTAGCTAAAAGGCATTAAAGAAAAGCGCTTGTTGGGAGACAAGCCAACACTTTTACCTACTGTTTTTGTGTGTTCACATGATTATACTACTGTAGTAATCATGTTTTATTGCTTTTGTTTCAATAAAGTGCCAAGTAAAGCCTTTGGGATAGTGTGGATGATAGTTGACTTGAATCTGTGCAAAAACAGAAACTTTTGCGCTCAGTCCAGGAATTTTGAAACTTCACTGGAACGTGATTTTGATCTGAATTTTTTACAGGTGATATATATACAAATTCTTTACGTTGTCCTAATTTTTCAGAATTTTTGGAGTAGCATAAGTATGGTTGGAGTACAGATTACTACAGAATGTTCTGTTTTTGACAGATTCTGTTTTCAATGCATAGTTTGCTTATTTTCTAGTTTCTATGGCTTATATTGCTCAATATAAATTGTGGAAATGATATGCTACAGTAGTAATTGTGTGGAAACAATTATTAATCTTGTCTTTGACAGTACCAAAGTGAAATAGTTTGCTCTTTATCATACTAACCTATCTCACGAAGTTCCGTTAAGTTTTGTGTGATTGAAGTTTTCAAGTTTTGGGTGAGATGTCGATATGAGGAGAATAAGGAGTGACAAGAGCCTAAGATTGGGGATTCCCAAGGCACCCCAAGTTAAATATCCAAGGAAGATCCAAGCAACTAAGCTTGGGGATGCCCCGGAAGGCATCCCCTCTTTCGTCTTCAACATTATCGGTAACCTCACTTGGAGCTATATTTTCATTCGTCACATGATATGAGTTTTGCTTGGAGAGTCATTTTATTTTATTATTATTTGATTGCTGTTAGTTATAATAATGTTTTACATCTTTTATTTCAATAAAAGTGGCAAGGATAGCCATCACCATGCTTATTTTGCAAATATATGAGTTGCTGTTTCAAAACAGAAAGTTTATCGCTGTTGCAATAATTATCCAGAAAATTTAGAATGTGATAAAATGTTGAAAATTTCTTAACAATAAGATCTGATAAATTTTCTACAGTGTGGTAAATTTTTATAATTTTTGGAGTTTAAGAAGTATTGATACTCTTGCATTCTTTACAGACTGTGCTGTTTTGGCAGATTGCTGTTATGTTTGCATATGTTTGCTTGTTTAATGATTCTATTTGAGGATAGGAGTATTAAATATGCAGAGTCATTTAGTATGCAATGTTGAATAATAATTTTAGTTATTTTCTACAGTAGAGAATGATAAGGTTTTTGCATTGGTTTATACTAACTTATCTCACGAGTTCTTGTTGAGTTTTGTGTGGATGAAGTTTTTAAGATTTAGGGAAACCGTGATATAAAAGGAATTAAGGAGACACAAAAGCTCAAGCTTGGGGATTCCCAAGGCATCCCAAGATAATATTTCAAGAAGTCTCAAGCATCTAAGCTTGGGGATGCCCCGGTAGGCATCCTACCTTTCTTCATCAACAATTATCGGTTAGTATCGGTTGTGCCTAAGTTTTTGCTTCTTCACATGAGTTGTGCTATTCTTGGAATGTCATTTTGTTTTGTTTTACTTGCTGTTTTAATAAAATACTTAGATATGAAAGTTTTTAAATAAGAGACAGTCCTCAATTAGCTACCCCTTTACTTAACTACTCGCTTGATCTTCACTTATATCTTTTTGGAGTAGTTTGTCATTCACTCTTGTGCTTCACTTATATCCTATGAGTAAATTGTTGAATGAATTGAATATCATGAAGTTGAAATTATATGTTCATATCATGCCTAGTGGTAGCTTCACATTGGGTTTAGAAAGTGAAATCTTTTGAAGCTTGACAATCACAATATTGGTCATACAAGCAATTCATGAATGATTACTATAAGGAAGAGAACTTTCACATGCAAATACACTATCTTGGAAATCTTTTGTGATTGTGAGCCCCCGTCAAAATATTATATGCCAAAGTTGTTGACGTTGGACAAGGAAGACAACGTAATGATTTATGTTTGTTCATATTCACATAGAAGTTATATTGTCAGAGATCCTTCAACATGTGGTGCTTGCCCCCATCTTTGCTAGCCAAAAATTCCGCACCAAGTAGAGATACTACTTGTGCATCCAAAAACCCTTGAACCCAAATCTTATTTTCAAGAGTCCACCATACCTACCTAAGGATTGAGTAAGATCCTTCAAGTAAGTTGTCATCGGTGCAATAAGGCAATAAAAATTGCTTCTAAAAGTGTTCAAGTCCACATGGGCTTTTGAGGACTTAGGATTGAGGTGTCCTAGTAGGAATAGGATTGGACTTGGAGTCCAAGTCCACGTGTGTACTATTCATGGTTACTGTTCATGTGGTACTATTCCTTCAACTCCAAGCCCCTACACATATATAAATAGAGGAGAGGGGCGCCCCAAAAGGACACAACAACATCTGTTAGCCGTGTGCGGTGCCCCACTCCACAGATTACACCCTCGGTCATATTCTCGCGGTGCTTAGGCGAAGCCCTGCGCGGATCACTTCACCATCACCGTCACCACGCCGTCGTGCTGACGGAACTCATCTACTCCCTCGACACTTTGCTGGATCAAGAGTTCGAGGGACGTCATCGAGCTGAATGTGTGCAGAACTCGGAGGTGCCGTACGTTCAGTGCTTGATCGGTCGGAACGAGAAGAAGTTCGACTACATCAACCGCGTTGTCAAACGCTTCCGCTTTCGGTCTACGAGGGTACGTAGACACACTCTCCCCTTCTCGTTGCTATGCATCTCCTAGATAGATCTTGCGTGAGCGTAGAAATTTTTGAAATTGTATGCTACGTTTCCCAACAGTCCAAGGGCCCAAGAGGACGGGAACAGTGGAGGCCAGGCTCGAAGCCATGGAGCAGGAGGTCTTCAAGTGCAAGGGGATGATGGAATGTGGGCTCAGTTCCAATCACCTCATGATTACGGAGTTCACCCGTGATCACAAGGTGGATGGTCAGTACATGAAGGACATCGTCTTCACCCTCAACGAGCAAATCAATTTTCTACAAAGCCAAATCTATGATCTCCAAAATCAAGTCTTTGAATATGAGGCAAGATTTAAAGGTATGAGTTTAGCTACTAGTTGCAGGACTCGTGAGACTCGCGCTTCCTCTTATGATGGTGAACCGCTGCCATGGAAGCCAGAGGATAAGCTCGCTACTACCTCATCACCACCACCATCATCATCTTCTCCGCCAAAGGAGACTTGAGTACATGGTATGGGCACTCCCCTTGGCTTGTGCCAAGCTTGGGGAGGTGCCCTAGTATCGTATTACCACCACTATCTTTGCCTTCTATTTTAGTTTGATCTTTAGTTATCCTATGATTTACTTGAATAAAAGTTTAGTTTGATCTATTTTCGAGTGCTTGCTTAGTGATCTATCTATCTATGTAATCGTGTGCGAGACATATAATAAAGAGTAGTTTGAGTTTTGTTTCTTTACTCTTATGTTTCAATAAAAAGAAAGGAAAATAAATGAAAAAGATCATATGCTAATCTTATGGTAAGTAATGACATCACATAAGGAAAAGTATAATTGGTAAAATTTATTGAAGATTAACAAACATAGCATTGGTCAATTATGCAATTCATGAAAGAATTACTAAGGGAAGAGAAGATTCACATGCAAATACACTATCTTGGACATCTTTTATGGTTGTGAGCCCCCATTAAATATTATATGTCAAAATTATTGACGTTGGACAAGGAAGACAACGTAATGATTTATGTTTGTTCATATTCACATAGAAGTTATATTGTCATAGATCCTTAACATGTGGTGCTTGCTCAATATCTTTGCTAGCCAAAAACTCCGCACTAACTAGAGATACTACTTGTGCATCCAAAAACACTTAAACCCAAAATCTTATTTTGAGAGTCCACCATACCTACCTATGGATTGAGTAAGATCCTTCAAGTAAGTTGTCATCAGTGCAATAAGGCAATAAAAGCTGCTTCTAAATGTGTTGGACCATTTAATGTAATAGAAAATTGAGCGTTGTACGAACTTGTGATGGCAAAGTAATAAAAGCGACAGACTGCATAATAAAGGTTGCTATCATAAGGGGTAATATAACGTGACGTTCTTTTGTATTAAGGGATTTGCCATACAAACCAAAAAGCGCATGGCAATCTCTGCTTCCCTCTGCGAAGGGCCTATCTTTTACTTTTCTGTATTTACTTTTATGCAAGAGTCAAAGTATTCTTCCCTATTCCTTTTATTTTTCTCTATTTGCAAGCATCATGTGGCGAGGAAAGATCTAGGCACATATATCCAGTTGGATCTGAGTGAGCATGAGTTATTGTTGTTGACATCACCCCTGAGGTGAATACGTTGGGAGGCGAAACTATAAGCCCCTATCTTTCTATGTGTCCGTTTGAAATTTTTTGTTCATGGGTATGCCGTGAGTGTTAGCAATCATAGAAGGTTAAATGATGGTTGAGTATGTGGACTTGCCTAAAGGCTCCGAAACATGACCCTTCCTGAAATAATGATGAATTGTAGTTGCAAAGTTGACTGAGAACATAGTTTGTTGGTTTTCAATAAAGTTTATGCTTTATACTTCAATGTTGTGATGAATTGTTACTTGTTCATGAGAAGTAATATGATAAAAGTTGTGTGATAAAGTTTTATGTTAAAGTTCTTTGCTGTTATAATAATAAGCATGATGCTTTTATGTCCGTATTTTGTTTTTTATCGACACCTCTCTCTCTCTAAGCATGTGGGCATGTTTTTCGATTTCGGTTTTTCGCTTGAGAACAAGCGAGGTCTAAGCTTGGGGGAGTTGATACGTCCATTTTGCATCATGTTTTCCTACTGTTATTTATAATGTTTTTATGCATAATAATGCTTTATGGAGTAATTCTAATACCTTTTCTCTCATAATATGCAAGGTTTACACAAAGAGGGAGAATGCCGGCAGCTGGAATTCTGGGCCTGAAAAAGCTACGTCAGAGTTACCTATTCCGCACATCTCCAAATGAGCTAAAAATTTACGGAGAATTATTTTGGAATATATCAAAAAATACTGGAGCAAATAACTACCGGAGGGGGGCCACCTGGTGAGCACAAGACACCAGGGCGCGCCAGGCCCCCCAGGCGAGCCCTGGTGGGTTGTGCTCAGCACGGCCCACCTCCGGTGCCCATCTTCTGGTATATAGGTCATTTTGACCTAGAAAAAAATCTAGAGGGGACTTTCGGGACGAAGCGCCGCCGTCTCGAGGTGGAACTTGGGTAGGAGCACTTTTGCCCTCCGGCGGAGCGATTCCGCCGGGGGAACTTCCCTCCCGGAGGGGGAAATCGAAGCAATCGTCATCACCAACAACCCTCTCATCTTTGGGAGGGTAATCTCCATCAACATCTTCAACGACACCATCTCCTCTCAAACCCTAGTTCATCTCTTGTGTTCAATCTTTGTACCGGAATCTCAGATTGGTACCTATGGGTGACTAGTAGTGTTGATTACATCTTGTAGTTGATTACTATATGGTTTATTTGGTGGAAGATTATATGTTCAAATCCATTATGCTATTTAATACCCCTCTGATCTTGAGCATGATTATCATTTGTGAGTAGTTACTTTTGTTCTTGAGGTCACGGAAGAAGTCATGTTGCAAGTAATCATGTGAACTTGATATGTGTTCGATATTTTGATGATATGTATGTTGTGATTCCCTTAGTGGTGTCATGTGAACGTCGACTACATGGCACTTCACCATATTTGGGCCTAAGGGAATGCATTGTGGAGTAGTTATTAGATGATGGGTTGCTAGAGTGACATAAGCTTAAACCTTAGTTTATGCGCTACTTCATAAGGGACCGATTTGGATCCAAAAGTTTAATGCTATGGTTAGATTTTATCTTAACACTTTTCTCGCAGTTGCGGATGCTTGCGAGGGGGTTAATCATAAGTAGGAGGTTTGTTCAAGTAAGAACAACACCTAAGCACCGATCCACCCATATATCAAATTATCAAAGTAACAAAAACAAATCAAACCAACATGATGAAAATGACATGGTGAAATTCCCGTGTACCCTCAAGAACGCTTTGCTTATCATAAGAGACCGTTTTGGCCTGTCCTTTGCCACAAAAGGATTGGGCTACTTTGCTGCACTTTATTTACCGTTACCGTTACTTGCTCGTTACAAATTATCTTGCTATCAAACTACCTGTTACCGACTATTTCAGTGCTTGCAGAAAATACCTTGCTGAAAACCACTTGTCATTTCCTTCCGCTCCTCGTTGGGTTCGACACTCTTACTTATCAAAAGGACTACGATTGATCCCCTATACTTGTGGGTCGGTGGGCGGCGGGGGCACGGGGACGCCTCCGGTGCTGAGCCTCCACGAGCCCGGCACGCGCATGTCCGGCGGCATCAGGTAGTTGGTCTCGTGGAGAAGACGAGCCTCCCACTCGTGTAGATGATGGCGGCCGAAGCCGTTGGCCGCCGCTCCGTCGTCGAAGAACCTCTCGACCATCTGTGGAGGAAGGAGGATAGGGCGATAACAAGGGCGTCGAGGCGAGGGAAAGAAGGTGGTCGGCGGCGAGAGAGAGAGAGATGGTTGTGGAGGCGAGTGTGCGGCCAGCGGTGACGAGGGACGGCTTTTATAGCGGCGAGGGGGCGGCAGCAGTGCGGACGCGTGGCGGGAAGGGGCGGGACGCGCGGCAGCGCGCCTTCACTACGCCGCCCGTGATCAATGAAAGGCTGACCGTCAACAGCCTTGGCATTGATTCACGCGGGAGCTGAGGCGGGGCGCTGAGGACGACGATGCTAGTCGCTGACTCTGCGGGCCCACGGGGTGGGAATCTGGCGTAGGAAGTTTTGGCGTGTTTTTTCTTTCCCCCGGCACCCGGTCGGCCCCTAGCGCGCTGGGTTCGGCCTAGGTCTGCCGGCGCCAATTTCGGCCCTAACCAGCGAAATCTGGGCTCCTGGGACGCGACTGGACCGTTTTTTTCGAGCCGACGATAAAAAAGGGGCCTGGAGGGACCTGTTGGGGGGGGGGGGGGGAAGTGGATATGCTCTTAGTCTTGCCTCTCGGGAAAAGACATGACACCCTCATCATGTGATCGGAAGTGTGATGATATAGAATAACTAACATGTATAATGATAAAAATATAATTTTGCAACATTAAAAGCATGCTCTTCTGTGTTCTTGTATATGAAATTTTGGCCACTCATCTCTGTGATAGTGGTAGCATGTTTACAAAAAATACATGATATAAAGTACTACTCCCTCTGTCCCATAATATAAGAACGTTTTTGGCACTAGTGTAGTGACAATCCCTCTGTCCCATAATATAAGAACGTTTTTGGCACTAGTGTAGTGACAAAAATGCTCTTATATTATGGGACGGAGGGAGTACCTAAGAACTTGGAAGGAATCCCTAGCTAAAGGTTCGCACCTCGTTTGACTTGGCATACAATAAAACATTTTTTTGAAAAGCATAATGAGTATATATTGTTTGGTTTCACTAAGACTAACATAATAACCACGAGTATCACTAGAAAAAAAAGAGTGGTTAAATGGCCACGAGTATCATACAAAGACACACTAAACTAGCATAAGTGACATAAATTTTATCTCCACACCGGCACTGGAGTCTTGTACTAATCCAATAAATTTTAGTATAATAAATAATATTGTGAACTGAGCGTAGCTCAAAGGCCACAAAGATTCAAGTTACATTTTTTTTTTGTGAATAAAAGATTCAAGTTACTTATGGTTAGAATCTGGAAGGTGCTCAAGGGTATCCATTGCTGCCCTACACATAGTAGTATCTTGTAGGCTAGGTTAAGAAAAGAGAGAGGGCACATTCTTTGGCTTTGGGTTTGGCAGCGGAGGGAGGCCACACGATGATGATAAACACACCCATTTATTTGTATATTTTGCGATAATAAATAATAATATAAAGTAGTCGTATGTTACTTTTTGATTTTGTCGAATTAATCCGAGCTAGAACAATATCCTTTTTTGAGCTAGCACAGTATCCTTCCTACACGGATACACATAGGAGGAGTATCTTGTAGGCTAGTCTGGTCTAGGTTAAGAAAAGAATCGAACGACTGCGGGATACACATAGGAGGAGTATCTTGTAGGCTAGTCTGGTCTAGGTTAAGAAAAGAATCGGACGACTGCGGGATACACATAGGAGGAGTATCTTGTAGGCTAGTCTGGTCTAGGTTAAGAAAAGAAAAGAAAAGAATCGGACGGCTGCGGAATACACATAGAAGGAGTATCTTGTAGGCTAGTCTGGTCTAGGTTAAGAAAAAAAAGAAAAGAAAAGAAAAGAATCGGACGGCTGCGGAATACACATAGAAAGAGTATCTTGTAGGCTAGTCTGGTCTAGGTTAAGAAAAAAAAAGAAAAGAATCGGACGGCTGTGGGATACACATAGGAGGAGTATCTTGTAGGCTAGTCTGGCCTAGGTTAAGAAAAGAAAAGAATCGGACGGCTGCAGGATTGAGATGTTGGATGTTGGATGGGATCGGACGGCGGAGGGCGTCTAATCCCTCATCCTACCAACGCCGCAGCAGCGAAGGTAAGGAGGTAAGGATGGGATTTGGATTTGGGATCGGATCGGACGGCGGAGGGCGGCGTCATCCATCGGCTTTGGCTTTTGGCAGCGGAGGGGAGGGGATCCTCCCTCAAGAGTCCAACCCTTGTCCTCTCCCCTCTTCCCCTACTTACCCCGGCCGTCGACTCCCCACCGCCGCCGCCGCCCCGCGACGGGTCAGATGTCAGCCGGCCAGCCGAGGAAGCGGCCCCCGCCCAACCACCACAGATCGAGCAAGCGGGCGAGGCCCGAGCAGCCGCCCCGCTCCCCGCTGCTCACCCTCAGCTCCCACATCCACCTCCGCTGGGATGACCGCTCCAGGCGGGCCCTCCCCGCCGACGACCAGATCGCCATCCCCTGGCGCCATCTCGCGCCCTTCGTCGACTCCCCGCCCCGCGCCCGCCACGCCCTCGCCGACGTCGCGCCCGTTCCCAGGCGGATTTTCTCCCTCGCCGACCTCCCTCTCCTCGGAGGCCTGCTCTCCTACCAGGTACGTACGACCTCCCCCTCTCCCTGTGTGTATATGGATGGATGGATGGATGCTGAGGATGCTTTGCTATTTTCGTATCCCTGTGTGTATCCCTGTGTGTATATTTTCTTCATATCCTACTAGGTCTGGGACGCCTGCCTAACGGAGGCCGACAGGAAGTTTCTTGCTCGGTTTCTTCCGGCCGGGTCCGATGCCGAGGAAGCAGTTCAGGATTTGCTCACAGGGGAAAATCACCACTTTGGGAATCCACTTCTAACCTGGCAAGTACTCTACTTACTATTCCTTCCTACTTTACTTGACTCACAGCGTGCGCATGATTCTACTCATGCTGTCTTCAGTTTGGTACCAAGTGTTAGGAACTGACAATTGCTAGCTTTCGTGCTAATTATCCCTTTTTTGTGTGTTACTTATGCTGTCTTCAGTTTGGTGCTTACATTACTACTATTTTATATCAATAATATCAATGCCTGTTGGTGTTAAGGACTGAGGATTGCTAGCTTTTTTTATTCCACGCGTCTTCTTGTCCAATACCTACTTTTTACTCAATCATGACCAGTTTCAGTCAAGACTAAGACTGGAATTGCCACTTCTTTCTTCCATCTAAAACATACACTCTTAATTGCCTCCCACATGCATGTGACCAATACTCATTTTTCCTTCTCCACTATCAGTGTAACACACAACTTTATTTTGTTTTTCTCTTTTCGTGATGACACAACTTTGCTTAGTTGGCTAGCGTATTTTTAAATTTATATATGCAACCCTTGTGCCTGAGCTATATTATTAAACATAGTTATTTATTTAACAAAAGGAAGGTCACGTGCAGCAAATTTTACTTGCACAGTGCCTTCTTCTTATGCATGAACGTAATTGCATCACTACCAAATAAATGTCTTGCTGCCTCTGGTGCTGTTCTTAAGACAAAATTTCTGTCTGGTGCTTGACGGTTCCGTCCTCACTTATATTTCTTAATTTCTGTTGGGTATGAGCGCTTATTAGGTTCTGTTGCACTCCAGGTCCTCTTCTCTTTGCTGTGGTGATCTTCATCCAGACGCTATACTTAACAAGGAGCAGCAAATCAGAGCTGATAAGAAGGCATATCATGCACAGTTGAAGAACTACCATTCCAAGTATGTCAAAATGCAAATATTCTACTCCATTCTGCTTATATTGCAATTGTCTCTCTCTGCAATTCTTAATAAACACCCTAACTACGCAGCATGACTGAGACCGTCGCGAGGTGGAGGGACAAATGGTTAACTTGTGACAATCCAAAAAGCTTGTTCAGGTTGTTCTCTCCCTCTGATTTTATTTATTCAATGCTTTTGCTTCTAAATCTTATTTGGTAGTTGCTCGTTCATCCCCAAAATGACCCACTTGTCAAACACACAACACACACACACACACACACACACTACTTGATGCTCCTGGTAACCTTTGAAGTTTGAATAGTTTTATGGTTCACTGAGTTTTAAGGAAGTTTCTTTTTAAGCATCTAACTTCTCAAGTTCCTTTTAGTCATTCAGCTTCTGGCTCGCCACCTAGCCTTTAGGAGTTATCATTGGATTGGCACTTCCTTTTTTCTTATCTTGTGAAATATATATCTCATATATTGTTACTAGTTTGAATACCCTGGTGATACTTTGTTAGTTGCTACTAATAGTTCAACTGCTTCCCATTGGCTCTTACAAAAGGAAAAAGCTCATGTGTTTTGGATTATTCTGACTTGAAGCCTATTATTGCTTATCTCGTGTAGGGATAACCTTGCTAAACAGCGACGAGGGGACCGGCAGTCATCCGGAGAAAATGTCATATTTTCTAATGCTCCTAAGAATGCAATACCCATGAAGGTTGTACGAAATGGTGACGTCACAAAGTATATGTCATATATTAAGGTAAACTTTTTGGTGCTTAGAATACATTTTTGCTTCCGCTATGCTGGAGTGGAGATGTAAATAAAGTCCGAGCCATTGCAGTTCTTCTTAACATAATATAACCAATCATATATCACTTCTGTTTCTAATGCAGTGTCAAGCTTTAATTTGCTTGTTCAACCCAGTAGCATCGAATTCATTTAGGACTAAAGTAGCTGTTAGATCTGACATAAATCCAGTTTTCTGAAATATTTTCCTAGAGGATTGTTGAATTTCCGATTGCATCCATCAGCCACAGCCGATAGTAATATACCATTTTCCTCTTATGAAGATGCCATATTGTTGGATGTATCTACCAGCAATTGTTTTTAATGTACTGCTGATGTTATGCTGATCTGGAATCACAGATTTACTTTGGTGTTCCTATTTTCAGGTCAGCAGGGCTCAACATGATCTTGTTAAGAGAATGAAACAATCTGGTGATGGCATTCAGACAAGACATCTTGTTGGTGTTATTGGTGATATTGATAACTTCCATGTGAAACCATATGAGACACTGATGGAGGATGAGAAACAGAAACTGCACGATCATTGGTCAGTAATAATATCTTAATTTTGTTTGTTTTTACTTTCGATGGGTCTTTTCTTACGTCAAACTATACCCATGCTAGGGTTATTCTGTCATGTAAAGAACTCCCTGCTGCTTTCAAGGCCCGCCGGGAAGAGAAGTTGATTGCTGAGAAATTAAGGAGGTCACTGTGCCTTGAAATTGCAGAAAGGAATATGTCTGAGGTGGAAAAGGTTTGTTATGCCTTATCATTTTGAGCACTTCTACTTTTATATGAAGAACATGATGTGGAATTTACTTCTGTATGAAAATAAACTGGATTTTTCGCTTAGATGGGTTGAGCGCAGCCGATAGTATTTGGTACAGCTATACATCTATTTGCACGAGAATAGCAGATTTCTCTTTGTACACATTGCTGTCCAATGGGTCATTATAAAATTTTATGATGGCAATGTATTAGTGATCATGCAGCACAGTCGGTTTAGGCACCCAGTAAACATGATTTTTTTTAAAGCATTTCTTATTTCTTATTTATTCATTTAAAAGTTATGATTAGTTTCTAACAATCTGCCTTCTAATTTTTTTATGAGAAGGCAGAGCAGTTAGGTGTCAGAACCGCAGAAGTTGGACAAGATGGTGCTTTTCGAAATGGTGGCACCTCAGATGGACAGGAAGAACTGGTAGAGCACTCGCCTCAGGATGTGCCGCAATCCGGGAATAATAGCAGTGCAGGTCTTGAAGATGAAGAAGATGCCAATGATACAAGTGATACTACTGATACATCCACAGACTCTCATGACAGCCCAAACACGACAGATCAAGATGGCAATGATACAAGTGATACAGGTACATCCACTGACTCTCATGACGGCCCAAACGTGACAGATCAAGATGTTATGGACATGAATAACACGAATATACCTACCCAGAGTCAGGGTACCTCAGACGAGCAAGATGAAGAAGTTGAAAAGATCAGCAGCACAAGTGCTAAAAGTGGCGACAGCTCAGACGCGCAAGATGAAGCCCCTATGGATATAAGCTGTAGGAACGGAATCTCCCAGAGCAATCCAGGCTTGGCAGATGATGATATGGAAGACACCAGCTGCAATGATACAGCTCTTCAAGACCATCACATTCCAGATATGCAATCTCAGGAGCTCAAGGCCATGAGTGACACGATCTCACCTATTCAAGGCCTCAACAGCCCGAATATGCTAGTTCAAGATTGCAAGAAGACTGGCTATATAGGTTTTCCTATTCATGTTCATGGCGGTTTTGATGAGCGAACTGACGACTTGAAGAACATGTGCTACCCGAGTGCCTCAACTGGACATGACAATAAAAAAGAGACGAATGGCATGATTCTTGATCAAAGAGAGACTGATAATATCACAATGATGCCCTCTGATAGCACTTTGAGCAGACAAAATTATGCGAAAGGTCCTGAACTGAAAGGGCCTGCAAAATGCCAGAAAGAATTATGGCAGCCAGCAAGCCCTGTGGATTCCTTCTACCACCCTCCGGAGAATGGTCTGTATGCACAATCAGGTGCCCTGCAGCTTAAACATCATCTCTCTGGAGGGCCAGCAACTTGTATGATTGACTTGGAGGTAGATGACAGACGCAGACAGCAAGCTCAAATCAGTGTTCCTGCTGCACAACCGATGAGCAATTCAGCATCTCTGTTGCAACCATGCACGAACCAGCTAAACAGTGAGCAGCTCCTAAATGGCGTGAAGGGTGTCGGAATGGTCCCCTCTTATTCCCTGGGACATGTGAACGGCATGAAACAGTCTATGGGCTTGCATTCCATGACAAACGGACACCTAACTCAATCTGGTCTGGCCCAAGAGCAGATGCAGTTGCTTGGTGAGAGGCACAGCGGACTTTACTCGCAGCAAGTTGAGAACAACATTAACATGTATTCCAGTGCAACACTTCGTACCCAGAACAGCTTTCCTATGGTCGAGCCGCAAAGTTTTGCTGGTCACGTGCCTGCGGATCGGAGTCGCAGCTGGTTCCCTGATGAGGACCAACCATCACATAATAATTGGTCTGGAATGGGATCAAACGGCGTCGTTTTAGGCCAGGATCTGCCTGGCGGGGACGGGAGCCTTCTGAGCGTCCTGTCCCAGTACAAGCAGCAGGTATCTTCACGCCCGCCGGGCTCTGACCAGCTGCTCCTTGGAGGAAGGAGGAATCTAGTTGCTCCTCTTGGTGTTGCTGAGAACATGGTTCCTCCATCCACAGACATGTATGGGTACACCCAGAATAATGTGGCAGGCAGCCAGGTGGACAGCAATCTGCAATGGGCACAGGGAATGACCCATCCTTCTTCCTCTGCTGCTTGCTTCAGGCAGTTTGGTGGAGGGCCCTGGTCAAGATAGCATCTCATCTCACCTCACCTCACCTATCTGGCTGGTTGTATATGTTCTCCGATTTATTCCGAGATTGCGGGAGGAGGCGGTTTTGTTAAATTTGAGGTCGGATTTGTTGGTGTACATAGTGTGCCGAGGTGTAGATATGCGAGTTGCGGCGCAGAGAAGAAAGAGAATGAATAAGGGCTTCTTCAGTGCAACTCCATCTGAGGTTTAGATTAGAATGTTTTTCTTCTTGGAGTTTACAGAATAAGGAGATGCTGCCCCCACCAGCCAGGAGTTTGTTTTGCAGTATCGATTATTCATGGTGAATTCAAGAATTTGGCTTCATTCGGTTGTACAATTTTGTCGCTGTACTCTACTCTCTGATGAATATCAGATATGTTGCAATGCCTTCCTTTGGGTGAGATTCAAATTGCTCTACAAGAATATGTGATTTAAACTCACACTATCTAGTGGTGCTACCTTATTTGAATATTTGACAGAGAATTTCAAATTTATGCATGTGACTAGCATATGACCTAATATTTTATAAGTATTTTATGATCCAACTTGAGGTTCAAAATTCGAGGAGGCCATAGGAGTTTTTTCTTCTTACAAATGACCCAATCTATTATTATAAAGGTTCATCATATAAATAAAGCACCCAAAACATAATAAAAAGAGTTAATTACATCTGGAGCACATAAACTTGCGCTGCGGTAACAAAACCATACAAAAAACCGCATAAAAGTGGTACATTATTTTGATGTTGTATCATTTAGGTAGGGTATTACCTCACCATGATGGCCCGTACCTGGGTAAAGCCCTCGTGCTAACTCTCATCTGATACTTTTAGCTACGTTCTCTACCCTACTGAGGGATCTGATGGTTTTTTGTACCATCAGTTTGTGTTAATCTGTCGGAAGTGACAGTTAGTATGATGCAATCATGTTCTTTGGGTAAATTCGGTTTCAATTCTGTCCAAATTAGTTTGCATTTTCAGTTTGCAATTCTATCCAATTACTATTTACCTCAATTTTCAGTTGAGTAACAAATTACAGTTGCTCAATTGACACCTTGGACAAAAACTTCACATAACCAACTTGAGAAAACCCGACATGTTCCATTTATTCTTCTTCAGCATACATTGATCTACAATCACACAAACCGCATAATAAGCAATGCAACCCCATCATAAAGAACAACACTTGCAAACACCACAAATATTACAAACAAAACTCTCTTCCCCTTTTTTTGCTCTACTCATTATGTTGATTCCTCTCTTGCTTCATCCTGCAGATATCCCGATCCATCTCAAACTGAGCCTAGCCTTTTGCAGCTTCTTGTTTTCATCTGCAAGCTTGTGAATCACAAGCCTTGCTCTCCCTTGCCATACTTGATCGGTCCACCTCAAGTGCCCATAGGAGTGTAACCCGTGTAAAATTTAAATGGCAGAGACACATTCAGTCAAATTTCTAGACAGTAAAAAAAATCAGTGAAACCTAAAAGCCTAATTTAGTACCTCGTATGGACAGCTCTGAAATCATCGTCTTACATCAAATCCTTCATTGCACACTCTAAGAACTGGCGTCATTTTTGCGCCCACAGATTCAACCCTATCATGTTGGCCAATTTCACATGACCCAATCTCATCCACCTATTTCATGACTGACATCAGCAGAACACCATCATGCATCGAGTAAAGAATGCACCTTCATGGCTCTTTTGGAGCCAAAATGAAGCTATGAGGTCATTCTCCATTTTCTAGCCATGTCACCGCCGATGTCACAAGCTTGGTTGACGCCGTTGTTCCCGTCGTAGATCTCGCCTCTCGGGGGTGCACGACGACTAGTAGAGTGCCCTACCTTCTACCCTCCCTCCATGGCATGCACACAAGAAGTGGGTGTGGCGTCGCCATCGCTGCTGGGCCAGCTTCAGTAGGGGATAAAACAGAGAAGAGTGGCATGGGTTAACTAGCATATATTTCAGGGATCTTTTTCGTAAAAAACACGTGCACAACTGGCTTTTCCTACCATACGTGGCGCCCAACGTGGCTATTTTGGGTGAGGTTGCTGCCTAATTGAGTCTGCATCGAAGATAATGTACCACTTTTATGGGTTTTAAAATTTATTTTTGTTATCGTCACCCAAGTTATGTACCCAGGTGTAATTATTAACCTAAAAAAATACATTGAGTACCTAGACCACCAACGATCACCATCGTTGTCGCCAGGATAAGACGTTGTCGTCGCACCCCTACTGAAGCTGGTCCGACCTTGTCTATGACAGCCGGGAGGTCTTTACTTCACACCCAATCTCTCTGTCACCCATACGATGAGAAAATCCTAACCTCGCTACCCCAAGGAGATGGCATCAATCTACGTCGAAGCTCCGTTGATTCCGCCCCAACGAGCAAACTCGAGGAGGATTGAAGCCTAACAGACCAATTCGAAGATGAAGCGTCGTCGTCAACCTGAGCGCTGCCCCTTTGAGGGAAAAAAAATCCTAACCTAAACTACTGACCAGCGACGAGGCACCTGGATCCCTCTCCCAGCCCGAGTGGTACGCAGAGGGAGTCAGATCCAGAGACTCGTCGGCAAAGCCAAGAGGGGATGAGTGCTCTGGTCGTCACATTCACAAGAGGGAAAGAATCACCAGGCAAGTAGGCTATATAAGAGGAGTTATATGCATACATCACTTAGAGATATTAAGTTCCCAGGGAATGAAGCCCTGGGAGAGCCATATTTTACTTGGAGTGGACCTGGTCTGTCATGAACAACACTTGCATACACCACAATATATTACAAATAAATATCTTTTCCCCCTTCTTTTGCTCTACTCATTCTGTTGATTCCTCTCTTGCTTCATCCTACAGATATCCGGATCCTTCTAAAATAGAGCCGTTTGCAGCTTCTTGTTGTCATCTCCAGGCTTGTGAATCACAAGCCTTGCTTTTCCCTGCCACTCTTGATCGATCCACCTCAAGTACCCATAGGAGTGAAACCCCTATAAGTTTTAAATGGCAAAAGAACATTAAGTCAAAATTTCAGACAATGCAAAATTTAGTGAAACCAAAATACCTAATTTAGTACCTCATATGAACAGCTCTGAAATCGTTGGTCTGCATCATACCCTTCATTGCACATTCTAAGAACCGGAGTCATTTCGTACCCACACGATTCAGCCCTATCATCTTGGGCAATTTCACATGACCCAGTCTCACTCGCCTACATTTGGTGACTGGCATCAGCAAAAGCGAAAAGGCTCAAAATGAAGTGCTGAGGTCATTCTACATTTGCTAGACATGTCACCGTCGGTGCCGCTGGCTTGGTTGATGCCGTCGTTCTTGTCGCAGATCTTGCCTCTCAGAGGTGCACAGCGAGAGTTTGCCATCGGCGATGACCCAGTAGAGCGCCTCACCTTCTTCCCTCCCTCCGTGGCGTGCACATGAGAAGTTGGTGTGTTGTCGGTCGTTGGGCTAGGGATTTGGAGAAGGGGATTTGGGAGCTGGGATAAAATAGAGAGGAGTGACATGGGTTAATTAGCATATATCTTGGGGGGGGGGGGGGGGGGGCTTTTCGCATAAAAACACATGCACAATCGGCTTTTCCCGGCATATGTGGTGTGTGTGTGGCTACTTTGGATATGATTTGGGCCTGATTGAGTCCTTATCAAAAATAATGTAGCACTTTTATGGTTTTTTTTAGCTTATGTATGATTTTATTACCGCCACACAAGTTTTTGTGCATAGGGTGTAATTAACTCTAAAAAGTACATCGAGTTCATGGAGCACCAACAATCTCTATCTGACGAGCCGTTGTCGCCGCACCTTTATAGAAGCTGCCTTGGCCGCCGCAGTTGCAAGAGGGAAAGAATCACCATGCAAGTAGGCCATAAGCGGAGTTATATATACATACTACTATATAAATAAAACCAGATGAAAATCCTAGAAGAGTTGGAGTAATAAATACAACAATTAGGGTAATTGGACTTGGAATCTGGAATTAAGCAACCCAACAATTTCATTGAGATTTGGGCCCAAATAACAATTATCCAATCCAATGGCCGGCGGCCTCTCTCTGCACCGCAAAACTATCTCTCGTCTCGTGTATTTCCTTCCTCTCGCTCTCTCTCTCTGCCCCAAACCGCCGCCGCCGCCGCCGCCGCCGAGGGTTAGGGTTTGTGGCCGGATTGGATTGGATTGGATTGGATTGGATTCGATTGAAGCGGCCGGCGCGGCGTGGGAGGATCGAAGAGAAGAGAAGAGAAGCGAAGATGGACGCGCAGCGTGCCCTGCTTGACGCGCTGATGGGTTCGTCGCGGGACCTGACGGAGGAGGAGAAGAAGGAGCACCGGGAGGTGGCGTGGGACGACCCCGACGTCTGCGCCCCCTACATGGCCCGCTTCTGCCCCCACGACCTCTTCATCAACACCAAGAGCAACCTCGGAGTATGCCCAAAGATCCACGACCCAGCGCTCAAGCAAAGGTTCGGTTTTTTTCGATTTCTTTCGATCCCCCTCCTATCCTAATCCTAACCAAATCGATTGATGCAGCTTCGAGTCCTCCCCCCGCTACGCCGCCGCCCTCCCCAAATTCGAGGCCGAGCTCGCCCACCGCTGCGAGAGGCTCGTACGTTCCTCTTCCTCTTCTTCCCACACAGATTTTGCATCTACCAGGATTCTTTGTGTTGTGGTTGAATTATCTATCCAGATTCCAATATTTCCTTCTGCTGCTGCTGCTGCAGGTCCAGGACCTGGATAAGAAGATCAGGCGCGGCCGCGACAGGCTGGCGCAGGACGTTGTGGAGGTGCCGCCCCCCGCCGCCCACGCCGAAAAGGTCGAGCAGCTCGCCATTCTCGAAGAGAAGATCAAGAAGCTGCTCGAGCAGATCGAGCAGCTCGGCGACACCGGCAAGATCGACGAGGCCACCGCGCTCATGAGGAAGGTACCGCACAGACGGCCTTCTCTTTGTGTTTACTAATTTTATTTAGGGTCTGTTTGGAAGATTGAAGCCTGGGGCTGCCCTACCAATTAATTGGCGCTTGACTACTAGCGTTTTCGTGCGTTTCGGTTGACACCAAAAAGTCGGTTCCACGCCAATTTTTTGGCAGCCAGTTCACTTTGTACGTCCGTGCGTTGGCGAATCGCTGGCGGCGAAAACCTGCGCGAAATTATTGGCGCGGCCAACTTTGGCAAGGCTAGCATGGCCGTGAACCAAACAGCCTCTTACTGTTTACTAGCCATTGGCAATAATTAGATGCCTTAACCGAAGCTTCTGTTCCTGGCTTGCAGGTGGACATTCTGAACCTTGAGAAGTCGGCTCTGACCCATCAGATAGAGACCAAGCTCTCCATGGTCCCGCAGGAGAAGAAGATGGAGCTCTGCGAGCAGTGCGGCTCCTTTCTCGTCACCAACGACGTCCTTGAGAGGACGCAGTCCCATGTCACTGGCAAGCAGCACATCGGTTACGGTCTGGTCAGGGAATTTCTCGCTGAATACAAGGTCAGTTTTAACTAGTGGTTGCGCCAAAAGAGAACAATGTTATTCTGCTTTATGAGACCAATTTCTGATGGTTGTTGCCTGATTGCTTTTTCAGGCTGCGAAAGAAGCGGAGAAGCTTGCAAGGGAGAAGGAAGCAGAGGAGCGTCTGAACCGGGAGAGAGGTCACCATAACAGAGGCCACCGTGATGACTATAGGGAGAGATCTAGGGAGCATGACCGTGACCGCTACTATGAACGAAGCCGTGACAGAGAGAGGCCCTATGAGCAGGGAGGTAGAGGGTCAGACTATAGGGGCGGTTCCTATAACAGCCGGAGGGATTCTGAAAGGGTGAGGCACAGAGATAGGAACGGTGGTGATTTTTCAAGAAGAGGAGACCCGGGGAGGATGAGGAGCAGGTCCCGGTCTCCGGGCAGGCATGGTTATTAATCATTTCAAGTTATGAGACTCGTGAGGTAGACCATTATGCTCCTTTGCTTATTCATTCAGTCGTGATGTCTGAGTGTTGTCATGATTAAATTTAAACCTTAATCTGCTCTAGCAGCTTTTTGTTGAAACCATACCTGTGGTCTTCCTTTTATTATAGAGAGGATAAAAAACAGAGGAAGGTACCATCTGTTCTTGGCAATATTTCTGTGTTTATTACATCTTACGTGCACTCTCAGATTGTTCTTGCCAGTCTAGGAACTGAAAAAATGTTGTTTGATATGATAGAGCTGAAAGCCGTATGATGATACTATCATCCTAGGCAGGTATTCCGTAACCTCTGTCTTACATGTTAAAATGATTGATTGATGACATACAAGGTTTGGTTAGGACCTGGAAGAAACAGTAGACAGGTAACCTCCGTCTTATACATGTTAAAATGATTGATGATATATACAAGGTTGGATCGGACCTGGAAGAAACAGTAGGAAGGTAACCCGTAATCTCCGTCTTATACATGTTAAAATGATTGATGATATATACAAGGTTGGGTCGGACCGGACCTGGAAGAAACAGTAGGAAGGTAACCCGTAACCTCTGTCTTACATGTTGAATACATTGGGTAGGACATGGGAGACACAGCTAACATTACAGGATATTGGTTTCTGAATGCCCAGTCTTGTACCACATTTAATTTGCACTGCCAGTACAGATTTTTGTGTGTACTGTGCCAGACATTTCTTGATAGATTTTAAGAAATGACGTTGACTAGTATCTGCAGTAGGTGTATCTTTCAATCAATCGTTAAACACGAGGATGGTCGACATTGGAATTTCTTTCAATCGCTATAAACATTGGAATTTCTTTCAGTCTAGGATCTGAAAACTTATCTTGTGATAGAGCTGAAAGTCTTAGGATGAAACTACTATCATATCATCCTAGGCAGTGCAGTGCAGGTAACCCGTAACCTCTGTCTGTCTGTCTGTCTGTCTTACATGTTTAATTGAAATTTGACATACATGACTGGGTAGAAGAGGTGGAAGAATTAGGCGCAGGTGGTTTTTTTGGCTCAAGAAGAGGTAACAACATTATAGGGCCATTGGCCCAGCCTTGCACTTCCAATTTGCCTGCATGGCCAATACAGATCTTGCGCGACATGCGTTTGTTTCTTGTTTATATATCAGTGAGAGATGAGCACGGGCTGTCTTGTCTTTGATAAGATATATGATGGTCATTAGTATTCATCATCAATCTTTAAATACAGGATTGGATCGTCAACTTTGGAGTACATCAGCCAGAAGAATGAATTCCAGCGAGTGTTGTTGGCCACAGAGATGAATGCTAGATTTCAATCAATTACACAATCACCCTTTTGGGCGGTTGGTAAGTGTTGCAGTTGGGCATGTAAAATCATCCAGTTGTTTGAGCGCAAGTGTTGCAGTTGGGCATGTAAAATCATCCAGTTGTTTGAGCTTTGAGCGGACTTGAAACATTTTGCAGCATGTTGAAGTTGTACATTTTCTCGCAAATGCAGACATGTGTACCAAGTGACGTTGGATGCAATTTAAAAACAAGCTTGAAAGGTGATTTGTCTGCTGGCTGTGGTTTACATGCCACCTTTTGTTCCAACCATACCTCCGGATAGGAAATATGATTTGGGCATGGGTTTTTAGGTCCACAATTTGGCCATAAAAATCATATCGCTCTAGATTCATTATCAAATGAGCTTTCTAAATTGTAATTAATGGCATCAAGAGGGAGTATCATCACATTCAAAACATTTGTGCATGAAGTTATTAAAAACACAAGAGTCACCAAATGTTTCGCCTCGCAAAATGTACAAACACAACATCCATCAGAAAATTCCTTCAAATGCCTTCATAGCCCCAAGAATGCAGCAAACCTCTTGAAGAACATGCCGAAGGGCTTTTCTTACCTGCCTCAGCAGACTCCTTCTAGTGCTCCAGTAATAATCGCTTAAAGCTACGTTAGCAAATTACCAAGACAAGGAAGAGCTACAAGTGTTGATAAAAAAAACACAGGACAGACAACTTAACAGCATAAACAGTAGTGGTATTTTCTTGAATATGCGCTGCCACCAAGTTAGGGGCTAAAATCAGTCACTGATACCCTCACTCCTTCACGTACCACAAACACCAAAGCCTAAAAGTTTCCATGAAATCTTTCCATCAACAACCCAAAATCCAACTCATAATTGACTATAAAATGGTACCAACCAGAACCAATCTCTTAACACCAAAACTACTTCTTCATCCATGCTGAAATTCTGTCATCATGTCCCCCAAAGAGCACCTCATAAATATGACCAAATTTGGACCAACTGCTAAAATAGCCAATGAACCTCGAGAAAAAATCTTACTTGACCAACTCCAACAATTGTGACACCGTCAACTGCAGCCTCACGTGAATGCTAGTTACTGCATCATCCACTATATAATCAGAACATTTACACCAAATATCCCCAAGACAAGAATCAAATATCTTACTAAACAACAGTCTCATATCAATTTCATATCCCCATTGACCTCAAGACCAACATCAACAATCTCAGGTAATTCTCTGCAAAGCCACATAAAACTGTCTAAAATCCATAATCCATAATGTTATCTAATCAAATACAGAGAGGTCGGTCCATGTCATGCTTCTAGTTATATAACATCAACCACCAATATCCTCACAACAGATTCATGACCCCAAACATGTCCTTTAACAAGGACAATTAATTATTGGTCTGCGACAACGGTACTTATAAAGATAACTAACAACCAACTGACTTGCGAGTACTAGCTAATAAGCGGCATAATGTTTCTCACTAGTCACTACCAAACCAAACACTACTGTCATGCAGCAGCACCTGAAGTCTGCATGTAAACCGATGTTAGTGCCGCACGATGCAAATATCAAACAAGACCAGTAAGAGAAAGTCACACCAGGTGACAAGAGACATACTGTGATACCACCTAGTGGTGGTAATAACCGCCTCCAGAATGCCCGCCTCTATGGTGTGGTCGGAATGCACCCCTACCATATTGCTGCATAACATGGGAGAGAAAAGTAGAAGCCAGAAAATTAGACAAATAGATAGAGGGATAACCAAGTCACTAAGGTAGTATTATACTTACAGCTGGGGCATGGGCATGGGCAGGGGGCGGGGCATGGGCAGGGGGCGGGGCATGGGCATGGGCATGAGCAGGGGGCGGGGCATGACCAGGGGCGGGGCCATAGTAATCACGTGAATAACCACCCCTCGTCCCATAAGAGTCTGCAATGACAATATACAATGAGAAACTAACACAAAATAAGATCAAAGGGGCATCACAAAGCATGCCCGTGCTCCATCCAACATAGGATTACAACCTCTGTGGCGGTCCCCTCCAGGAAATGGTGGCTGGTCATAATGATCAAAACGGTTCCCTCCAGGAAATGGTGGCTGGTCGTAATGGTCAAAGCGAGGGCGCACACGAGGAGGACCAGGCTCAAAGTATCCAGCAGGACCGGGTTCCTATCGTACAAAAAGCAAGTTCAGTGCAGATGGTACAGAGAACTACTTAGCACTTAGCATAGTAATAAATATTTGTAACAAACCATGTGAGAATATGGCCTCTTAGCACCATGCCGGACATCTTCATGGAAATACGGGTTTTCACCAAACGGTCTACCAAAATCACCCTCAGGCTCAAATGTTGGCCCTCTAGGTGGAGGATATCCTCTCCCCTGCCTCTCTGAGGAAGGTTCCCATCTCCCCCCTGCGAACATTAGTCAGCAGTGTAAAAATGCGCTCAAAAGGTTGAAGGAGTAAATTTGTGTTTTTGAATTGCAAGAGGCAGCCCACCTCGAAAGGCAGGAGGAGCCTGCCTCGCTCGGAAATCAGAGGGCGAAGCTTCAAAACTGCTGTTGCTGTATGCAGAATTAAATCTGCCACCACGACCAGGAGTATGATTATTGAAACCCCTATCACCATGGAAACCTTCCCGGCGAGGGGCAGCTCTTCCCCTATTAAAACCTCTACCTGCACAGCCATAGAAGTCAACAAACAAATCCTCATATAACAACACAAGCGGTCGTGGAAGTTGGGGAGGGGGCACAATTACTTACCAGGCCTGTTAAAACCAGATCCAGGATGTCCAATTCGAAACCCACCACTCATTTCACCTTTCACAGCCTGACTTTTAGGTAGAGGGTTCGAAAGTCTAACCCTGACTTTTAGCTAAGTTAAAAACACCAAAATTATCTATCACTTATAAGCATCAACACAAGGACATGTGAGCACATTGTTTTGGTATACATGAAAACAAAGACGGTACGGTACCATTCCAAACCAGAAAAATACCTTTGGTTTTCCATCATCACCCAGTTCGGTGTTGTTGGTGGCTTCAATACAAGCAAGAGCCTCCTCATGGGTTGAGAAGTTCACAAATCCAAAATCGTTTCTTTTAGCACTAGACATATTGCGAGCAAGCACAACTCGTTCTATCAAACCATAAGCTCTGAATCGGTTTTTAACACGTTCTTCATCCCAGTATGGTGGAAGTCCATCAATAAAAACTGATTTGACCTGCAGCATGAAAAAGTATTCAACGGCATGATAAATCGTAGACTTGCGATGGTTGGATATGAAAACCAAATAATTGAGAACATTCCAAATGTGAAAATATGATTTTTGTTTTTTTCCACCACAAATGTGAAAATGTAACAAAGTGAGGACAGCAAGAAAAGAGTAAGGCACAAATATATGCCGTAATCATATGTCAACAGACATTAAGTTATTTTCTACAGAATATATGTACCATAGAAGATGTCTCATCTCAGTAAATTATCTAAATTGTAGTAACAAGCAGCTAAATGTGAGCATCATTGTAAATCATAACTCTTGGATAAACTACAAATAACTAACCAATAGGTAGTATTAAGACCATTATTGCAAGTACAATGACGTATTTCTATACTTGTCACTTAATTCACTAACCCCATCAATAAAAATTGAAGGCAACTTGCTCATACAACAATCCTGTGTATATACAGAACAGAAGCATGGTAAAGTAGTTAAGCACCTGAGCCATAACTTCTGCATCTGCTTCTTTTATTGGCTCTGCAAAAGCAACTTTTGCAGTTCTCTCGGGATGACCAAATAGAGCATCTGGTTGCTGCAGCCTTTTGAATGCAAGCATCGCATCCGCGTGGCAAGAAAACTCGAGAAATGCAAAACCTCGGCTCTGGCCTTCGTTTTGAGTGTCAGGAACAAGAGTTAAGCTTTGAACTCCTTCTACCCCATAGTCAAGCAGCCTCTTCTTAATCTGAAAAATAAAGGCACAGAATTAGCAAATTAGTCATTAACAGGCTTATGATTGCGCATATTATTGAAGGAAAACATACAGCTTCCTTTGTCCATGTATTGCAAATATTGCCCAAGAAGAGTGTATCGTTGTCCTCGCTAGCAGCGACACCACAACGTTTGCCATGTATCTGCAGCAAAAGAAAATAAATAAATAAACATGTATCACACATCCCACAAACAATCGGATATCGCATTACAGAACATTGTATCTTAACATTTTTTTTTCAAAGTGAAAATGTCAGGGGAGCTGAGGTATTACCATAGGATTCTTCACCTCAGCAAGCGCCCGAGCCACCTGCTGTTTGTTTGCAAACCTGACGAACGCAAACCCCTTATTCTTGTTGGTGGAGAAATCCTTGTGGAGACGGACCTCCACAACATCACCGACGTGTGCGAACACCTTCCTAATATCCTCCTCGACGGCTTCACGGTCCAGCCCTCCCACAAAGATCTCTAGCTCCTTTTTGCGCTGCCTGTTCTTGGCCATGTCTGACATAACCTTGCGCTCGTCCTCGTCCACCGCCCTGGCACGATGGCCTTCCTCTTTGACCTCACCTGCAGCCTGCCCGTGCTCCTCCGACGCCCTAGCACGATGCTCTTCCTGTTTGCTCTCAGCTGCAGCCTGCCCGTCGTCCTCCTCCACCCTAGCAGGGTCATCTCCTTGTTTGAGCTCAGTTGCAGCCTGCCCGTCGTCCTCCTCCACCCTAGCAGGGTCATCTCCTTGTTTGAGCTCAGTTGCGGCCTGCCCTTCACCAACAGAGACAGAGTCCTCGAAAATGACCTCTTCAGGATCCTCCTCCTCCTCTTCCTGCTCAGCATCCATTTGTTGTTGGTGGAGTGGGTGAGCTTCAGTGCCTTGCTTATTTTCTGAATTATCATCAGTTGCAGCAAGCATTTGTCCCTGGTGGAGTGGGTTAGCTTGACTGTCTTGCTCATTTTGTGTGTCAGCGCTTGAAGTATGTGCAGGAACATCACTCTTCACCGCTACATCATCATCGTCGGCCTTTTCACCCTCCGGCTCTATCACCTGTGCTGCCTCGTTCTGTAGCGTTTGCTTGTCTGCGTCTGTCGCTGCCTCTTGTTCTTCTTCTTCTTCTTGTGTAGGGACTGGTGCTTCTTCCTCTGCGGCCGTATCATGAGGCTCTCCAGCCTCCACCTCCATTTTCTGCTGCTGGTGCTGGTGCTGCTGCAGTAGCTCATGATTATTGGTAGCAGACGCAGACGGAGACGGCATGTCGGCCTCACTCGGCTCATGGGGTTTGTGGTGGACGACTGTCATTGAGCTTGGCTCCTTGATCTGCTGGTCGACTGTGGTTGAGCCTGGCATCATGACATTCCATCAAAGTCGGTCGAATGGGGGAGTATGTAGTGGAAAGGAAACATCTTCTCTCTATATAGAGTTAGAGTAGGTACTTACTGTATATGTCAGGCGAGGCGCAGGCCCGAAGCTGAGGGGATGCGTCTGGCGAGTCAGAGATCTCAATCGTCTCCCGCGCGGCAGAGGCAGAGGCATCTGGCAAGAAGAGGAGACGGGCAGTGATGAGAAGGAAAGTCGACAGCTTTAGGGCGGAAAGAGGAGCAAGAAGGGAGTACCGTGGGTGTGGGTGAGCTGCTCCTGCTCCTGCTCCTGCTCCTGCTCGTGCTGGGCGGCGTCGGGAGCCTCCTCCGGCGCGGGTTCTGCGGGCGGGCGGGAGCAAGGAAGGAAGGGGA
This sequence comes from Thinopyrum elongatum, assembly GCA_011799875.1. Taxonomy (NCBI): domain Eukaryota; kingdom Viridiplantae; phylum Streptophyta; class Magnoliopsida; order Poales; family Poaceae; genus Thinopyrum; species Thinopyrum elongatum. Next base: position 623,095,932 of record CM022301.1, read on the forward strand.
TTGGTTGGTTAGACAGAGACACAGAGAGCGCGCGCACCAGAGAGGAATGAAGAAAGGAACCACCTGCGGCGGGAGGCGGGGTCTTGGCCGCTCGTCCACGCCCACGGCCGCGGCCGCGTCCCCGGGCCCGTCCTCGTCCTCGGCCGCGACCGCCCGCCGGCGCCATGCTTGCTGATGAAGGAGTTGGGGGTTTGGGTTTGGTTAGGGTTGGGACAGATTTGGGTGGGGAAGGGAGGGGAGCAAATCAAATCTGACCAAGGAGTTGAGTTTTTCCTTCCTACATCTACATCTATCTACATGAAGATGAAGGAGATGGAGATGGATGGGTGAGGTGGCGCCACACCGTTTTCTTTCCTTTTCCCTTTCTTCATCTTCATTTCAAAAGGCTACATATTCAATATCTGAAAAGTCCACTCATCTTCATTTCAAACAACGCTCCATACCAATTCAATCCAATCCAATCCAATCGATCAACACTAGAATCAAACATGCACAAACCCGCTTGGATTTTGTCTCCAAACACTACAACACGGTTGTCAATATTAGGCGTTTTGGTAAGACTGTTTCTATAAACGCCTCCAAACTATATATAACAAGGCAGATCTGGAAAATGCTCCGATGGACGAAGCTTTTAGGGCATCTTTTAAGATTGCCATAAAAAACACATACTGAGACGTCTCTGCAAACGCCATCTATTAGATTGCGAGGTGTTACTGAAAATGCCTCATGATGGATACCCTTTTGAGGCATTTTCTTCAAATTGCCCAACGCCGGCCGCGTGTAGAGAGCCGGTGCAGCAGATGGGGCTCTTGGGCAAGCAAGTGCAAGCTCGTTGCGTATTGCGATGCGTAGGCGAGCAGGTGCAAGATTGGTGCGGCGGGTCGGGTTTGCCGAGCTGTTGTGGCGCATTCCTGAGGAAAGTAAAGATATATACTAGTAAGTAGAGCACCTTGGTTGGCGTCGGGCGAGGCCCAGTTCTGAGGAAAACAGTTTCGGGGGCTACTGCATTGTTGATTCAATGTAGTAAATTTCAAACTGCAAAACTGTTTCCGAGGAGATTTCGATCCTCTGGTTGGTCGGCCGCACCTAACCTGAGTCTCAAGGACTATGCACACCGTGTTTTAATTCCTAAAGTATGCTGCCGAGCAAGGAATTGATCCTCAAGCCGATTTCGCGAATCAACCTGAGTCTCAGGGGCTACTGGGATCAGCAGTTTTACTTCATCCTTCAGGTGCATCCCGGATTTTAGGCTGACACGCACCTTGAGGGCTACTGGCTATACATCTCGGCAGAGAATAAATTGTACCAATCGAAAAAATCCACAAAAAATCAGCCCACGGCCGAGGTGGTGCACCACCTCGGAAGCAGTTCGGCATAAAGCTCAGATGCAAGTGGTTGGCTCCATAGATGGCATTTCCGGCATTAAGCTTGGCGGAATTCCTTCAACCTTTTCAAGACCGAGGAAATCTATGGCACCTCGGAGGCAGACCAGCGTTGGAGCTTGGCTGCAAAAAGATACCTCGGATGCAGTCCGGCGTTGGAGCTCGGCTGCAAGAGGACACCGCCGCTCGGGAAAAACTTCGAACCCAAGGTGTGGTAAAAACAACAAGGAATTGATAAAGGCCGAGAACTTAAAGGGGCTCCTCGGATACCCGACGCGAGAACTCCTCAGATACACCTCGGCGATCCTCAAGATCAGAGATGGTAAGAATTGTTGAACCAGCTTTCAAGGCCGATGGCCGAAGATGAAGGATAGTTCGGAAGAACCGAGGAGCATCCTGTAGGGTAACGCAGCAGAAAACAAAAATTTTCCGACCTACGCACCAACCCAGGACCACTATGGAGACTGCATACAAGGTTTGATCCTATTCGTTACCGACTCATAGCGCAGCGGAAGTAGAGTCGATGACGATCGGCGGTGCAGATCCCCGCAGCTAGGATTTACAACCTCCCAACCGCGAGGATGTATACCCTCATCCGCCACTCGGACAGCCCTCCGGGAGGCGGTCGGACAGTCCCCCGGATGGTGTTGCGGACAGCCCTTCGGGAGGACCTACAGAACTCGGACCGTCACTTGGACAGCCCTCCGGGAGGCACTCTCGAACAGCCCCTCGGGCACTAAGATCGAAACTACGACCTCTCTACAGAGTTGCACACATACGGTGTCATCTATCCGGCAGGGCTTCGCCGTCCAGAACTAGTTCCCACCGGAACCCAGACAGCCTTTCGGCTCTACGAAACTATTTCGCGGGGAGGGAGAGAGAAGCCAGATCATTGCATGGCACTTGTATATGAGAAGGGATGAGTGTTGTGGGCAGCCCACTCTCCTCTATTTATAGGAAACCCAAGGGGTAGGGTGGTTTTACAAGAAAACCCAAAATGCACATGGATGAAGTCCTTCCACAAGGACCCAAGTGAGAAATCAAGGGACAAGTGGGGGCTCCAAGGAGGAGCCCCCATGTGGCCGGCCATCTCCTTGTAGGGGCCCCCCAAGGGGGCCTCATCCATCCATGTCACCCCCAAAAATATCTTGGGACAAATCCCAAAAATAATGGCTTTCCAAAAAATAACCATAAAGCTGATTTTCACTATTCACGACAACATTTTTCAGCGTCCGTTCGAACTGAAAATATTTATGTGGGCTTAGAACATTTCCAGTACCCACTAAAATAATTTTCAACGCGTTCTGGAACAATTCCAGTTTAGTGATTTTCATCTGCGAAAAGCATCTGAAGTGGTTCCGGCAGCTCCGGAACATTTCCGGTTTTTCTTCCAGAAAATTCCCAAAAGTTTCCAGAATGATTCTGGCACCCTCCAAGAATTATCAGGCATGTGCCGAAACCAATTTGACTTTATGGTATCCTCTGAAACAACTTTTCAGTTTCACCGGAACTCATCCGGTGACCTCTCTCTGCGGAACTTTTCCACTGTCCGAAACTTTTCGGTGTCCGAAACTTTTTCGGTGATTTTCTCTCAGACTCCCTGTCTAGTATTCAGCAGATAGATGACCCTTAAGCGTGTGACCCTATAGGTTCGGTGAAGTATAGACATGAACTGGAACACCTTCCGATCAATGATCAGCATCGGAGCCGTGGACACCCATATTAACCCCTATACCCACACGAATGAATATTCGAGTGAACCTCCAGTTGCCGTGTGCTATTCCTGTTGCTTCGCGATATGTTACAAATACCCGAGGTGAGACATGTTGGCATTCCCGTGGATCAACAACTTGTCCACTATGCTAGTTACCTCGTTACCGGTATTGTTCTCTTTTCTCGTTACCGTGTTCTGGCATCCCCGTGATCAAATCACAAAGTGTCTGGCCAGACGATGATGGATACCGTAACACCGAGAGGGCCCAGAGATATCTCTCCATCGTCGGAGGAGCAAATCCCAATCTTGAGCTATCAAGTTACTTGACATACTTTTCCATGAACCCGTAAGCCACCGTAATAGCCACCCATTTACGGATGACGTTTAACAAACCCCAAAGTTCATGAAGCAAGCATGAAGAAACTCGATACTCTCATGGTCTAAGGAATCATGCAAACGTTAACCATCTCTGTGTTATTAACCATTAACTTATGACGAATGTATCTCATAGCATAACATCAATTCGGGTCGATTCAACACAAATGTCCTTCCTGACATTGTGCCCTCAAAGTTGCTGGCATAGACATGCCCATGATTGAGAAAACATAATCATTATGCAACACTTGAGCTAGTCTTAGAGGCACGACTAGGAATACATTTTACCGTTTATTATACCACACGTGCACATGGGTTTTCCCCAGAGCCTTTATGGATATACGGGCTCGGGAACCATAGCAGTTATAGCATGGAATATAAACTTAATTATGAACAGGGAGATAATTAATAACATTTATTATTGCCTCTAGGGCATATCTCCTACACATCCCCAACTTAAAGACCGATTCAGGGGGCTACTGACGGTGTCCTGGACTAGGGGTACTCACCACGTCGTCTCCCGACTAGGTGGATTGGGCCGAGGACCTCCATGACGGTTCACTAATGGGCCACTTCGGGCAGCTCATGACATATACGAGGAAGATTCCACAAGACTTGGTGATCAATACAAGGACTCCTCTCCACCGACGTATCTGACTAGGACTCTTATTATCCTAGGCCTCCGGTACATTACATAAGCCGAGCCCAGGCTAGTCGATAGATCATGATGACATCAACCCAATATCATTCACCTAGCCTTAGAGTTAGACTACATCTAACGATCTCGAGGTAGATCTACTTTGTACTTGATACATCTCCATTGATATAAACAAGAGCATAAAGTAGGGTTTTACCTCCATCAAGAGGGTCCGAACCTGGGTAAACATCGTCTCACTATTCCTGTTACCCACGATCCGAGATCCACAACTCGGACCCCCTACCCTGAGGTCTGCCGGTTTTTACACCGACAGTAGTCATATCCTACTCGGTAACAAGTTAATTGAAAGTGTGTCTTGCCGCACCCTTGACGGGTGCAGTCGTATCCAACTCAATAATGAAACAGCAACAGTTGGAGCATCACATATACATAGCATAATAAGTGTTTAGTGCAGTACAAATACACTAAAGCACAATTTAGACAACTACAATAATTTTCAATTGTGAGCTATAACAGTCCGTATTATAAATGCAAGGGCAAACTAAAATTAGAATATAAATTAGCAACACTCTAATAAACATTTATATCAGAATGAAAATAACTCAAAGCGGGGCACATGATAAATTTCATAGTCATCTCCAACTCAGTTGGATACGCTTGTGAATCGATAGGTTTACATAATGGTACGCAAAACTGCACAGGTTCAAGACTTTGTACAAAAAGCAAGTAGACCGTAGTGCACCATAACTTATTTACAATGCTTGTATAAAGCATAAGAACAAAATATGTAGTTAACTTTATTAGACATAGAGAAGATGACTGGTGCATGCTGATTGGAAGTCTTTTTCCCGAGCAATCATCCAGTGTCATCCCCTTTCTTGATATTGGCTGCCTTGACGAACTATGTCCAGTTTGTAGTGATAATTGCCCTTTTATCTGGAGTAGAGCGTTTCGGTGCCCAGGCTCATCTGCACCCGGTTAGAAAAAAATTCGTAAAAAATTCAAAACAAATTCAAAAAAATCCAATTTTTTTTGTGCGGTAGACAATTTGATGCGTGAGGCCCGCCCCAAATTTCAAGTCATTTGGGCATTTGAGCAGCTCTCCGCAAAAAAGACAAATCGGACCAAAACAGTACATGAACAGTAAACATTTTTACAGACCCCCAATTTGTCTTTTTTTCTGAGAGCTCCTCAGATGTCCAAATAATTTGAAAATTGGAGCGGGCCTCACGCATCAAATTGTCTACCTCACAAAAAAAATTGGATTTTTTTGAATTTTTCTAGTATTTGTTTTGATTTTTTTTGTCAGCGTGGGTGCAAATGAGCTCGGGTGCAGATATGGATTTTCCTTTTATCTGTACCTTTTATTAAACGAACTTGTTATTGCACACATTCACACGTGGTTGTGATTGTCATGTCCTTGGCGATTGGATTGAGAATTCCTTGAGATACATCTTAGTGTATGGAGCAAAAAGTACTACACCAAAGAGTAAACCGGAGTTATTTGGTGTGAGTAAACAAGGTCAATCATGGCATATGACAATATGTAAAATAATTCACACCATTCTTTGTCGAGGAGTACTGCATGTGCAGATCATCATGTAGACATATAACTTAATGGCAGATACTTCAAACCAACCAACCACTTAAGTAGATAGATCTCATCCGAAGAGATGTCAAATTCACTTGGATATTTACATTGGAATTCAAAGTGTTCCCGGTACTGTATGCATGGCCCTATATTTGTAGCGTGATGGTATATATTGTATGGGTTGCTGTAGGAATTGGTGGTTACCTCGTGTAAGGGTCCTCGTTAAATTAATAACGAGCAGACCGCTGGTCGTCGTGAAGGTCGAGCAGTCCAATGTTGGACGCGTGGCTAGCCCGTTGTACTACTAACCATCGAGTATTTATCTTGCCGTTGATTGCCTAATTTCTAGTAGTGTAACTATTCCGTCTTTTGTTTTTGCAATGATATTTATGATTTCCTGTCAATGTTATTGCAAATGTTTAGCAGTAGGATATGGAATTGTTTACATAACAAGTACTGTTTCCAGTTATCTTGGCTCGCTGGTTCTCTCTTTTTGGTTTTTTGTCTTTTGTTTCAATCGGGTGGGAGAATAAAGGGCGAACCTGCTATTGTTTATATACGTTGTGCTTTCCGCGGTGCTCGTTAAAAGGACAAAGAATAGGTGAGACAGAGAAAATTGAAATATATTGGATAAGAAAAACTTGTTGACTTGTAATTGTTTGAAAAAAATGACTGAAACCCAATTCTTTTTCAGCTTACTGTCAAATAAATAGTCCATATTTTTATATCAAACTTTTATATATATATATTTAAAACTAGTTTACCATACTAATACATTAATGAATAAGATTGCTAATTTAGCTGGTAGAGATAACCACATAACAACGTTGTGTAATATTAAGTGTATATCATGCTTATTTTATCAAATTTTATATTTGCCACCCAAAAATAATTTCTTCTAAATTTAAGTTGTGTGTTTTAGGAAACTTGTATTTAAATAAAATTTTGAAAATTGAGTAAATTATATAGTGCACATGTATGTAATTGTGTGTTTTCGGTTTTGTTGGTGTATATTAATATCATTATATATCATGATAGAGATCTATAGTGTATCGTCTAACTAATATATTAATAGTGATTTCTAGTGTATTATCGGATAAACATATCTATAGAATCTCCCAGATCATATGTTATAGAATCTCCTAGAATACAAATTGTACCACTTGCAAATGTGAGGCAATACAGGTACATTAATAAGTTGACAACATGTGACTAGCAGGTTAACTAAACTCGGTGTCACCTATTGGATTCACTATAACCTATTAGAGTGGTTTGTTTCTATATGGTAGACGCTATTGGTCTATGGTGTAGACTTGCTCTTGCAAATATGATTTTATTTTTTCACATATGCAATAATGTTTTGAACTTAATGGAGAATAGTATTAATTGATATAGGAAAACACCCTCCATTAATTGAAGTTGTACACCATATCATGGTGATATCTTCAGACAATGATAGATATTAGTTGAATTATGTCACCCTTTTTGCCCCGTCTATGGACCGGCCTTGACCAAACGATGCAGGTCATGAATGATATCTTTAGACAATGATAAATCGATGCTTCATTCTCTCTGCTATTAATGAAATTAACATTCTCCTCTTTTGTTCCATCCAATGATTAATCCGACTTGGAACTAAGGGTGCATAAGGAAATCAACGCGTGAGAAGATCAAAGATTTGGGGCAAGTTTTTTCTATAAAAAGTCGATTTATTTATTTTTATTAATAACAAGACGGTCCCAGGTTTCATTGCTCTATTCCTTTCGCCATCTCATTCTGACAAAATACAATGTGAGAAAAAGGAAAGGAAACGGTTGTGGCAATGTGGATATGAAGAAGAAGAAGAGAGGCGGATAGGGAGGCAAGATAGCAGTCACTATGCTGCTCCGTCCAGCCCCTGGAGTGGCCATGGCGGCCGCCCATGTCCACCTCCACCACCATTACCTTCCACCGGCCGCCAGTCCGCCGGGCCTAGATCTGGCCCGGCAACCACGTCCCCAGCTCCCTGCGGATCCAGCGCCCATCTCGCGCCCGAGGCGCGCGCTCGTCACCGCGCCTTACTGGCGCGCCGGCTAGCGCCAGCCATCCCCCGGCCGCCTGCCGTGGCGGCCCACACCTCCGCCCGACGAGGTTGCCCCTGCGCAGCAACGCCAAGCAAGCGGGGGAAAGGAGGGCACGCCGCCGCCGACTCCATGCGGGCTTTGCCCGGCGGAGCATGCCGGCGACTAGGTGTGCGTCCGAGTCACCCGCGGGGGGACGACACGGGGCTCAAAGAGCAGATATCTGATGTCGAAGAAAATTAAATGTGAAAAATACGAAAAAGAAAAAAGAAAAAGAAACGGTTGTGGCAACGTGGACACGAAGAGAGGATAGGGAAGATGGTCACTGTGCTGTTGCTCCGTCCAGGTCCAGCCCCTGGAGTGGCCATGGCGGCAGCCGTCCATGTCCACCTCCACCACCATTACTTCCTCCGTACATGTCCGCCGCCTCGCCGAGCCGGAATCTTCTCCTCGCCGTGGCGCTCTCTCCCGCTCCCGCCCGCCCGCCTCCGCTCCTCCTTCCCCGCCCCCACCTCCCACTTCACCGTCGCCGGCACAGATGAGCGGGATGCGGAGGAGAAGGAGGAGTTCGTGGTGGTCACCTTCTACAAGCTGGTGCCCGTGGAGGACCCCCGCGCCGGGGTCGCCGCGCACCTCCACTTCCTCCAGGTCGGTCCACTTCTCCCCCGAACCATTTAGTTTCAGTTCTGCTCACCAGATTTTGGATATCTGATGAAAGTCTGGATCTTTCTTTATTTTTTTACAACAAAATTGCATCTCTCCTGATCCGATCCGATCCAGGGACGCGACATGGACATACACGGTCGCATCTACATGAACGAGCAGGGGATCAACGCTCAGGTACGTAATCCAAAGACAAAAACACTCTGTTTTTGATCGATGCACATGTTATGCACTGTAAATAATGATTGTACATCTCTGCAAGTTTGAGACAGTCTCATGGTTACACACCGCATATACTTTACCATTCTGAACATAGTCTCAGAACCGGGTTAACAATCAAGTTAATGTCACACACTTTAACGCGTATTCCCCAAAAAAAGTTAATGTCACACTGCATTAACCCAACAACACTACTCTTGGCACAAGCAATGAATTTAGGTTTGTCACCACAGTCCACAGTAATGTCACATCTCCTCACAACTTTTGTATTCGTATGCCTCTCTTAGACTTCGATGCATATTAATTAGCGCAAAATATGAAGAGTGATACGTATATCTGAATGCCGCAGCTTCCAGCATGGCTACTTTTCTAACTTGTGCTCTTGTCACAGTACAGTGGTCCGCGCAAAGATGCAATGGCATACGCCAACTGGCTTAGGAAAGATCATCGCTTTTCTGATATACTCGTCCAAGTTTCTCCAGCATTAACCGGGCATGCTTTCCCTCGGCTCAAACTGCGCTACAAACAATCTCTTGTTCAGGTAAGCAATCCTTGGGTACATATGCTTTTCTATCTCATAATTTGGAAACAAAGTTCAGTACAGTAGCCTCACATTTTAGAGCCTGGTATTCTTTGTGTCTCGATAATAAGATGAAGACTGGTTCCTAGGGGTGTGAGGGTAGGTGCGGTAATCTATTACCTGCTCAACGCTAAGCATCCAAGTAACTAGCTTCATGTTAGAAGAAAATAAACGAATATATCTTGTTCCAGAGTTCTATTCATAGCTCTAAATGGTGAAATTAGGAACAAATCTGTGTCCATCCAAGAGTTTGCAAGATGATAATCATCATCATACCATGTACAATATTTCAGGTGAAAGCCTTGTATTTCTTAGAAGTCCCGTGACCATTTCACGGTTTCACATTCTAATCTGTCCTGGAGCTTCTCCTGAGGCCGCAAGCCTCCTAACCCCTTTTCCTGTTGCTTTCATTTTAAGTGGTGAAATTAACTTGGTTATCTTACAGAATCCTACTAAAACTAGTCGGCATTTTATTTTTTTGCCCAGTGTGTATTTAATTTGTTATCTCGTAACTGCTGGGCTGAGGCCTTAGTGTAATTCAGAGAGGAAATTCGAAGCTTGCAGGAGTTGTGATGCTAGATAATGAACGCTCTTGTTCTGTTCAAGATTCTGAAAGTGCAAGATTACACACCAAAGGCATGCACTGGAGTCATCAAGTTCCAGATTCACTACAAGTTTACAGCAATGTTTCGAGTGTTATTTTGTGCGACAGTTACGAAGCTACTTCATCATTGAAGCACTGAATTTTCTTTATCTGAGCTCAGATGGTAGAGGATTATAAGTGCAAAAATTTCTTTAGTTTACTATATTCAGACTTGGGAACATGCAGTCCTATTTACAGTGAAGTCACCAGACATCTTATCTACAAACAAAACCTGCAGTTGGAAGGAGGCAGTTGTCATCTTCCTCTGGTGGAACCTAGCATGCGTGCTTCACCACTGACCCCATCGGAGTGGAGGGAGAAGCTTGAAGCTAGGAAACGCCTTGAAACCGAAGCAGCTGGAGATACCTCTGAACGAAAGCTTTTGCTCCTTGATGTTAGGAATGGTAAACTATGAATCCCTCTGTTATGTTTTGTGGGCCGATTTGATTTGAACTGGTAATCACCTATACATGTATGTCCTTTTTGTTTTTATGTCAGACTATGAATGGGACATTGGGCATTTTGAAGGAGCCAAGAGGCCTAACGTGGACTGCTTCAGAAGCACTTCATTTGGGCTGTCAGAGCAGGAGGTACTCCTTTAGCTAATGCCGTCTTGCTGTGATGTAATCCGTACATAGACAAAGCAGAAACCGTCTTACAGAACCAGAATGCAACATTCTTGTTTGATCGAATGTATGTGCAGATGGATTCAATGGACCCTCTACATGGAGTAGACAAAGAGAACACAGACATATTAATGTACTGCACAGGTGGCATAAGATGCGACGTGTACTCAACGATTCTGAGGTAAATAAAAGCAGTGTACATATATGCTAAGGGATGGGTGGCTATGTATTATACTTTAACCTTGTGTGCTTGTCCTTGACAGGGAGAAGGGTTTCGGAAACCTGTACACTCTGAAGGGGGGCGTGTTCAACTACCTCAAGAGCGAAGGGAGCGTGGAGTGGGTTGGTAACTTGTTTGTGTTCGACGACCGGCTCTCCCTGCCACCAGCCAAGTTTGCAGAGGCAGAAGACGCAGCAGAAGAAGGTGGTGCTGAGCTGTCATCGTCGCGGTGGCTGGGGCGGTGCTATGTGTGCGGGTCGGAGGTGGAGGAGCTGAGGCATCGCAACTGCGCCAGCATCGACTGCAACCGCCTCTATCTGTACGCTTTGTGATTATTCCTAGATTCACATTAGATACTACTCCCTCCGTCTCAAAATAAGTGTCTCAACTTTGTACTAGCTCTAGTACAAATTTGTACTAAGCTCAAGACACTTATTTTGGGACGGAGGGAGTATGTTCGATAGATTGAGCTGCAGGTTGTGCTAAGTGAGGTGTGGAATGTACTGAAGTGAACTGGACTGGTGCAGGTGCTGCGGTGGGTGCTTGGAGGAGCTGAGGGGCTGCTGCTGTAGGGAGTGCAGGGGCGCGCCACGGTTGCGGCCGCTGCTGCCGGGGCACCAGAGATACGACAAGTGGCATCTGTACCGCGACGACGCGCCGACCATCTCAAGCTGAGCTGAGCTGAGCATCATCCAGTCCAAGTGCAGCCTAGTAGTTGCTCGATAACGATTACAGAAGGTTTACAAGTAGCTCTATCTATCTCTCTGTTTCTCTCTTGTATACTACAGTACGTACTACTTTTTTTTTTTTTTTGCGGGAAGAGTACGTACTACTTGTGTTACATATAGGAAGGAAGGAAGCAACACTAACTGGCTGGAGTAAAATTATTTTGTGCCTTCAAATTCAAGAGGATTACTTGTGCATACATCATGTAGGAGTATGTGTCTATTTCTGTGGGTCGTACCACCATTTTTCTTGCATTCTGATCATAGTTTTAAATATAGCCTTTTCAGCAGGGTGTCGCTAAATGGTCGTCTTCACAAATAGCCCGCTATAGCTTCGTTATAGCTGGTTTGGAGGCCCGCCGCTATTTTTCCATAGCCCGCTATTTAAAACATTGATTTTGATTTGTTGGCACTTCCGGTGCATCTTTTTTCCCCTACTTTTAATTGAGAGCATGCAGTGAAGTGCAGAGTCTGTCTGTGCACTTTTTGTAACCTTTCTCATTTCACATTTCTCCACATATATACTACTCCCTCCCTCTCATAATATAAGAGCGTTTTTTACACTAGCGTAGCAGATAAGGTAGGTTGCACTTCAAGGCGTGACCACTAATAAGGTTGTACTTCAAGTTGTAGCAGTGGCAGCCATGAAAGTGTTTTTCGGCCGCTGTGGCGAAAAAGTCTTTCTGTTAACGTTTTTTCAGCCTTAGTTCAACAACTTAGGGCGATTCTTGGCCATCGATCCGTTGGTGGGATGGCATGAACCAACCAGTAGGCACCGCACTTTCCCTTGTAACAGAATAAAAGGAGATGAAATGAAATCAGAAAAGCTGCAACTTGTAAGAGGGAGCGCAAAAAACTCTCGGGTGAGCCGAGTGGGAGGGAGAGAGAGGAGCTGTTTGCCAACAGTAAGTAAATGATGAGTCAGTATGGATGCCGAACCTAATTTTTTGCCTTGAGAATTCAAGTGATATGCAGCTGAACTCAAAATATGATGTGACTAGCAGCTGAACTCAAGTGATATGATTGGCTAATAAGCGAGAGAAGCTAAGCAATCCTTGAGCATGTCACTCGCATCCATCTGACTCGGACTCATCCATCGGTCACCACCTCCAGATTTGATCTTCCTTTTGGATTGCGGAATTGCACATGCATGCATCTATGACATTGCATCACGAGTTAAGGAAGGCTCCACTTATTAATTTTTGTTAGTCTTGTGTGGATGGATGACAAATTCACCACACCTGAATCTGAAACAAATTCCTTCATTGACTTGACTAACTGAACGTAGATCAATGCATGAATCACTTGAGCTAACTCACCAACCACAGTAGTTTGGCCGTATGCATCGTTCTGATGCAGTCGAAAAAAAAAAAAAACCAACCACAGTAGTAACAAACACCATTCAGTGCAACTAATTAACTCTACGCATGGATAATTAACCAATTAATCAATATATAAAACCCAACCATCCGTGCAAATTAAACAAGACATAAACGAGCTAGTATAATTGGAGTTAGCTTAGCTTAATCAGGTCCATGCAAGCTAACATGTCATGGATTCTAGCTAGAAACCATGACATAACATGAAAAGGAAACCTCCTATTATTGCTGACACCCACAGCATTCCTTTGTCCCTCGTCAGCTAGCTGCCAACAAAGGCACGCACAAATGTTTTCTCTTGTCCTACCTTTACAGACTAACCCCTTTATTTAGTTAATTAACCGTAGGTATATTCTCCTAGCTATCTAGCCAGCGGTATTTTCTCTAGCTAGAATCCATGACACCCACAGTATTCCTTTGTCCCTCATCAGCTAGCTTTCTCTCTTCCTACCTTTACAGACTAACCCTTTTAAGTTAATTACGGTAGGTAGGTATATTCTCCTAGCTATCTAGCCAGCTTGTCCCCCCTAATCAGGGGAGATCTCCAACTGCTACAGCTGCCAAGGATTGCTTGCTAGCTTAGTTAGGCGCCGTTTTTGGATTTCATGCATGACAACTAATTAATCTTGGATGCTTAATTATGTGGTACCAAACTGCAATTATTCTACCTGAACCGGCCGTGCTGCTAGCTACATGCATACACATACAGTGCAGCAACCAATCAGCAGCAGGTTCAGAATCTCAACCCTTTTGTAAGACCCATACATACATACTTGTAGTATTTCATTCTTCTTGTCAGATTATTATTAAGTGGCTGAAACAGTACGTACGTACGTACTGTGAGTTTGGTTTGGACTGGACCACATATACTCCGTATATGATATGCATGTACATGTGGTAGCTGTTACGGTTAAGCACCAATCAATCAACTGAATGATGACTTGAGTAGTGCTCACAGCTCAGTCGACACTAGTCGTTGCGTGATCAATATACACCTAGTTATATATACCACAGTTCATCCTTTAGCTAGGCAGACATCGATTGATGATCCAAGTAATATAATAAAAGAGGAACAAAAATGATATAGAAACAAAATGGGAAGCAAGCTAGGCACGAGGCGTGACCTGCAAGATATGCGCGAATACTTAGAGACCTCGAAGATATATATCAATATAGGGATGATGACTCATTTGTTCCGTTAATCGAGTATTATTGTATATATAGATCGTACTACTGCTAGTAGTACTAATTAATTTAAGAGAGATATACTCCCTCCATTTTTATATACAAGGCCACAAACTCAAATAACAGATACCTAGGTAAAATTTAATACATATTTTACAACCCAACTTTTCTTTTCGTTTAGTGGGATCATTAATACACCACATGCATGCAAGAAAATTGAGTGAAAGAAGTAGCTAAGTGTCATTATGACTGCATGCATGAAAGTAATCTTTTCCAAGATGGATGGATGCAACTTTGAGCTCATCGGAGCGGCTAGCTAATGCATATTGTCGGTCGGTCTAGCACGGTCATCATCTGAGTAGTACTTCCTCCGTCCAAAAAAGTTTGTCCCTCAAATGAATATATCTAGCACCAAGTTAGTGTTAGATACATCCATTTGAGAGACAAGATTGGGACAACCTTTTTCGGACGGAGGGAGTACTTACTAATTCATTCCAAGCATAAGTTTAGTACTCCCTCTGTCCCAAAATAAGTGACTCAACTTACACGGAGGGAGTACGTAGTAATCCGTTGTGGATTTGTGGATCAGCGGGCGAAAGGTTAGCTGCAGGCCGGAATAGTTAACAAAGCTAGGCGATGCAGTGCTAATTAAATGAAATGAATGTCTATCGTCATCCGATCCGATCCATTGCACGGCAAAAAGCTGGTTGCCTACATGTGCATGCATGCATGCTTTAATTTGTCAATTTCTCTGCATGTACTCCGTAGATAAAGTTTCAGTTGGTGCCTGCCATGTTAAGATGAGAGATTAAGCTATGTATGTAATTATCTGTGTGTATAAATGTATAGTTACACTTGGACGATAGCTAGCCTGCTAATTAACTGTTATGGTGAAGGGTTTTACAAAGGGTTCATTGTTCTCTCTCTAGAATGGATGGGCTGAGTTGGTTTGGTTTGACCCACTATACCATACTTGAGTGCCATGCATAGTGCATATCATCTACAGCAATGCAATGCAATTTGTGACTTGACATTCACCCATCAGCTCCACCCTCCACCTACGCTGATCAACTTTTAGATGTTGATGAGTCATGATGAAGTGGATTGTTAACACTACTCTTAATAACTCTTAAGGAGGAAGAAACGAAAAAGCAGGATCGACAACACAAAGATCGATGCAGCTGTATTAAGGTGGGGTTGACAGAAAAGTTGCTTCTCTGTCGACATTGCGATGTTAAATTACTTGGAGCTGAATTAAGCAAGAAATGTTTTCATACACTTTCCCAAGATTCAACTTTTAGTTTTTCGGAAGCACCGCTTTGAACCCAACCTAACTAATTAACGGGCCGACTATATGTCATGCGTCTGGATTTTTTCCTAGGGTCAGTACATTTTTCCAACCGTTTTTTGGATTTCAATCCGAAGACCCGCATTGTTCTTCTTCTTCCTCTTCCCTCCATCTTCCTCTAGACAACCCATCCATGGACCGCTGGTTGGGCTGCTTGATGCCACCACCCGCGGCTGACGATGTCTCTGCACTTGCCTCCCTGCAGTGCTGCCCCCACCAGACCATCCCCCGTCCCCCGTCCCACCCGGATGTAGGCATGCTTTGCCCATCTACTCTACTTACACACTCCTATGTATGTGTAGATAGATGGTGACATGCATGATGTAACACTGCTTAAGGTGAATAAGTTTCTCCGTTCTTTCTGTAGATAGAATTTTAGTTGGTGCCTGCCATGCTAGGGTGAGAGGATTATTAATTAAGCTAGGTAAGTGTGTCTAGTTACGCTTGGAAATCGGTGGGGTGGGTCTCTTCTCTTGGTAGCTACTCCCTTCATCCCAAAATAAGTGACATGGTTTTAGTTCAAAGTGAGTAATAGGTTGCTTAATTGTACGTTGTCTAGAACTAGAATGGATGGGATGATGAGTTGGTTTGGTATGACTAACTCGGTTAGCAAGCTAGTTGTGTAACCCTAGGCCTGGTTCCATTTTATAAGGCAATGCCAGGTATAGCTCAAGAAAACTTACAATCTCAACCCTAGGTTCGATAGCATACACATCAACTCCATTATTGTAACACCCTCATATGAGCAAACCTATACATCAACCAAATCCAAGCAAGAGTAGGGTACTACCTCCACGATGAGGGCCCGAACCTAGATAAACGGGCCGTGTGTGATTCCTTCTGGTACTTCCGATCACGCGCACCAGACTATCAGGACTCTTGACAATTTTCTGTAGTCACACACACATGCATTGCGGCGGACCAAGTGCGAGAATAGAGTCAGGAACCATGCATCCAAAGTGTTCTTGTCCCACCACATATCACGCCAAAACGCCATCGCTTCCCATCTCCCACAACACAGACGATGCAGTCACCTAAGCACGACAAAAGTGCCAGAAGTTCCTTACAGGTAGCGGTGTCCATGAGGTCAGATTCACAAAGATCACGTGAGTACGCCCACCCGCAACACTCCATGAATCAAACATGCCATGTCATGGAGAGTGGGGCATGAATGCGGGCAGGGAGCTTCATGAGGAGGCATGCGTTCTGCAGGCACAGATCACACATGCCCAGGCCACCGTGACCCCGAGCTTGCAGACCTCTGTCCATGCAATCTTGCACTGTGCACTAGTTACCATGGTGTCATTTTCTCAGAAGAAGGCACGACACCTTTTCCCGAAGGTGGTGTGCGTGCTCTCAGCAAGTTGCAACGACCACCTGGTGTAGGTCGGTAAGGCAATGAGAACAACGTCGACAAGAGCCCACTTGCCAGCCGGTGAGAGCAGCATGCCTCACCACCAAGCGATCCATTTGTCGACCCTACCTATCTGGTGACCAAGGTCAGCGATCCGGAGATTGAGGGGGGGGGGGGGGGGGGAGCGGGAGCCCAAGGTATCAATGCGAAAAGCTAGCCACCGTACACCCGAAGACCAATGCCAACTGCACAGTTGCCTCCGGCTCGATGTTGAGGAACAAACATGTTTGTCAAAGTTGAGGGTGAGGCCAGTGTTCGCCATGAAGGAGTCCAACGCCGCTTTTAGTTTGGCCACCGGAGCGGCATTCGCTCAGAGTAGAATCAGGGTATCGTCCGATAATTGCAACATTGGGTCTGTCGTTATGCTCACATTTACTGTTTGGCATCTTCTAGATAGTTCACAACTTCCGAGAGGTCTGAGCTATAGGTTAGGGCTGAGCAGAGGAGAGGTATTAAGGAGGGTAGGACTTATAGGAGGGATGAGGTCGAACGGCTAGAAGCGTAAGGATTTGCCAACTTTCCACCATTGGATCATGTTGCAACTGGTGCATGTGCATATACTCTTTGGGTGTGGCTAGGTCTCAATCAACTGAGACTTAATCAAGTCTTAGTCAAATGACATAGTATATAAAAAGAAAAAAAATTACACAGATCTTCATACAAGATCAAACGAATATAGCATCGATTTGGACATAACCAAGAAAATATACATGGAATTGTTCGCCAACTAAAAGTGGGGCGATCCATTGATTTTTCGATTGGTGTATATACTATACTTAACATCCTCATCGATCGATCTTACAAGCGTGACCAATGTCCTTAAATTTCGTAGCTAATAGTACAATAACTACTGCTTATAATTACGCAGTAGTATATAATCGGAGTATAGAAATGTATATGGAGGATGGTCCAATCCGGCCAAGCCCACATGCTCAGCTCATATCCATGCCATGGCCCATGTGGTGATCCATCCATCGATCCGAGCTAGGAGATGACGCAGGCGTTGGGGTTCTCGTCGCTGAACATCTGCGGCGGCCGCTCCATCATGTAGCTGCTGCCGTAGTTGTAGCTGTTGTACATCGGCATCCCCGGAGGTGGCGGCGGCGGTGGAGGCGCCCACTGGTGGTGCATCATGGCGTAGGGGTTGTGGTGGTGGTGGTGCGGCGGCGGCGGCGGCATAGGTGGCGGCATGGCGTGCATGGCCATCCTCCTGGCCATCATGGCCTCCTCGGCGTCGGCCGGATGCAGCTTGTAGTGGACTCCGCCGCCGGGTGCGCCGCCGTATGGCCAGTACACCATCCGCTTCATCATCTCCTCCGGCGGGAAGCCGTCCACTGCCACACCTTCTTGCTTCCCCGGCTTCGGGTCCTCCTCGCCGGCGCCACCACCACCTTCCTTCTTCTCCTCACCTTCTGCAGCAGCTTTGCCGTCTTCAGCCGGCTTGTTCTCGCCGGCCTCTTCTTTCTTGCCGTCGGCGTCGGCTGGTGCTTCCTCCTTGGGTGGCTCTGCATCAGCAGCAGGAGCTGGTGGTTCCTCCTCCTTGGGCGGCTCCGGGGGCGGCGGTGGCACGACGGAGGCGATCTTCCCAGTCCGTCGGTGGATGTACTCCACGATCTTCTCATCCTCCACGGTGGCACTGAGCGTGAGCCTGCCGGCGGCGAGATCCGTCTCGGCGCTGAC
Organism: Thinopyrum elongatum; assembly: GCA_011799875.1. NCBI lineage: Eukaryota > Viridiplantae > Streptophyta > Magnoliopsida > Poales > Poaceae > Thinopyrum > Thinopyrum elongatum. The sequence continues at coordinate 623,114,394 of CM022301.1, forward strand.
CACCCCCTTCATCCTCATCATCTTGGTCTGCAGCTGCTGCGCGCAGGCCTCGCAGTGCATGTTGACGAGCAGGTCCACGGTGCGGGCCTCGCTGACCAGCGGCGGCGCCGGAGGAGGGGGCGGCGGAGGCTCCTCGCCCTCGGGGGGAGGGGGAGGCGGCAAAGGCGAGATGAGGGTGGCGTCGCGCTTGGTCTTGGCGCGGAGGCGGTCGCAGAGCGCCTGCGGGTCGACGGCGCCCTTGATGGTGACCTGGTTGGCGGGCATGTCGACGTGGACGGCCTCCACGCCCTTGCAGCGGAGGAGGGAGCGCCTGATCCGCTTGGCGCAGCCCGTGCAGTGCACCTCGACGCCCAGGATCACCGGCACCGGCACCGGCGGCGGAGGAGGAGGGGATGGTGGGTCGGCTGGTGGTGGTGCTGCTTCATCCTTCTTCTCCTCCGCCGGTGATTCTTCCTTGTTGTTGTTGGCCTCCTCCTGCAGGATTAAGTTGGGGTTGGACGTAGTACGTTAAGTAAATAAATTGTTCGCTAGGGGGCAAGTGATAATTATATGAAGACATGAACTCAAGATGAATGGGTTGTTTCTTTAATTAATTACCTTGGTGGCTACTTGCTCGCCCATGGTGATGGTGAAGCAATTGATGATTTAGCCGAGTATATATGAGTAGCTAGCTAGGGTGCAGTGGAGTGGTAATTCCGTGTTGAGCTTGTGTGTGTAATAAGGTGGGTGGAGGCATGCAAATGCAATTGCGAGCAGAGCAGATGGCACAAGGGAGGGAGGGAATGAGAGCGGAATGGAAGGGGACTTATAGTGCTCCTTCCTTCCTAGCTCAGTCAGAAGAATGCATATGGAAGGGAGTACTACTATTCGGCCCGGCGTGCATGGAGTTGGAGTTGGAGATGGAGATGGAGTAGCTAGCAAACAAACAAGGAGTACATCGTGATGAGAATAATTAGAGGAATGCATGCATGTACCAACTGCATAAAATAATAAAAATATTACGTGAGGGAGGATTCCCATGCATTCATGCAGCTCCCACATGCACGCAACTAGGAGTACTCGTCTTTCTAGCGTCATCGATCGTAGTATAATAGAATATGTTTTTGTATATTCGTTCCTAGTGGAGTAGCAGCTGCTAGCTTTTGCATTGTTGTGCGGGAGGCCTATGCATGTATACATGTCAATCTCTTCTCTCAGTACAAGCTAGCTTGCTAGATACGTACACCACTTAATTAGCTACGTACGTATCCATCCAGTACTAGTAGGAGTACGTAATAGTGGAGACTAGAGACATATGCAAGTGGTGGAAGCAAGAACATATATATATACATATATATACATATATATATATGTATATATATATATATATATAGAGAGAGAGAGAGAGAGAGAGAGACAGAGAGAGAGAGAGAGAGATATTCCAGCAGCCGGATTGGCACGCTTGTATAGGCAGGCCGATCAATCTAGGGGAGGCACCGAACCTAGAAAAGTTGAGTATTCCATGGTAGCTCCATCGATCCATGCATGCAACTTTGTTTGGAGAAGGACTACTTGGAAAAGTTGATTAGTGATTGATGGATCAGCGAGCCAAAAGATGCACATGGGGTGTGTTGGTGTTGGGTGGGACTTTCTTTGTCATACATGCACACATGTCCATCCATCCTGCTTTGCTTTTCTTTTCATTTCTTCCTCCTTAAGTAGCAAGCAAATAGTGTTACCAACCAATAATCCGGAAGGCCACTTCATCGTGACTCATCACTAAAAGTTGGTCCACGAGCGAGCGTGCATGCATGCAGCTGATAGTCAAGTCAGGTCACATGCATCCACATCAGCTTGCCTTGCCTTGGAGTAGATGGTATGCACTGTTCATTCACGTATAGTCCTCTGTCTCGTCGGCCGGTCATACCAAACCAACTCATCATGCCATCACATCACATCCATACATCCTAGAGATAGCTAGAACCACTAATTAACCCTCCATTTCCAACCCTTCCTTCAACATGGCAATTGAGCAAATAAACCCTCTCATCTCATCGATGGATCTTAACATGGTAGGCACCAACTACAATTCTATCTACACAAACGGACAAATCTATTCACTGGTACTACAGTAGTACATACTAGTAAGGGCATCCCGCTGTTCTAATCTAGTAATTCTGCAATGAACTGATTTAAACTTGTGTGCAAAAGTTTTATTTGAAGAATTAAGTTTTGAGGATGGGCTAGATGCCTAGATGGATAAAAATTGTAAGAGCATCTACAGCCGACTTGGCAAATCCGGCCCCTCAAACGCCCGGGCACTGACCGGGCACCCCTCATATTTGTCATTCTGCATCCGCGTATCTCATATCCGGCGCCTTATATCCATACTACCCATGCGCACGTTCATCTATCCTACGTGATCAAATGACGGACAACAAAATTGAGCTGCAAAGGAACATAAGATCGGCTGCAAACGGACAGAACATACTTCACCACTTCCAAAAGATCATAATTCGTCCATTGACAAGTTCATAAACTTCTACAACTAAAACGATATAAACATTGAGGAGGAGGGAGGGGGCGGAATCACCACTTCCTCGCCGGGCCTTTGCCCTTCCGGTCGCCGGCGCAGCTGTAGGCGTCCACGGCTGATGGAGGGTCTTGGTCGTCAGACGACGAGGTGCAGCTGTCGCCGTCGTCCGAGTCGGAGTCGGATAGGACGATGAGCCCCTTCATCCGACGGACCGCCTTGTCCTGCTCCCGCTTCAGCCTTGCCACCCGAGCCTTATCCGCCGCTGCCTCCTTCGCCTCGCGCTCCGACTGCTCAATAGCCAGCCGAAGCGCCTTGGCGTTCTTCTTTCGGAGGCGGCGAGCATCCGTCTCCGTTGTCGTGAGGGAGCGGCGGTACACCTAGGCGAGGAGACACGCGTCCTTGTCGGCGTCCGGCTCCATCCCGCGGCGGCGGCGCGCGGATTGCTCCGTCGCCTCCCTCTCCCGTGCACACTGCCTCTCGCGGCGCGCGGCACGCGCCTCCTACTCCGGCGTGCGCGTGCGGGCCGGAGGCACGGGCACAAGCACCCAGCGCTGGCCGTGTGCAGGAGCGACCGGCAAGGGAAGGAGATGACGTGGGGCCAGCGCGGACTGTGCTGACCGGGCGTCGTTGCGCGCTGGCCGGGAGGGTCCAGCTCAGGTGTCCGCACTGCGCCGGCGCAGGAGGTGTGGCGACGCTCCAGATCCGGAGCTGCCGCCGGTCTCCACCTTGGACCGCTCCAGCGCAATGCGGAGGGCCATCTCCTCCTCGTAGTCGAGCTCCGAGCAAGAGTCGCTGCTGGAGCTGCTCATCATGGTTGATGGGGTCGAAACCAGAAAGGGAGAGGAGTGGACGGAGGGTGAGAGGGAGAGAGTGAGCTAGGGTTTGACCTCGCCGCCTGGATTGAGATTTTTCGTGGGGTCCGTGGTGGGCCGAGCCTGTAAGGTGGACCCGTCCGAGCGTGCCCGGGCCGCCCCATATTCGCCCTATATCTGGGTTGGATATGAGGGGTGCCGGTCAATCCGAGCATTTGTCCGCAGTTTGAGAGGTCCGATTGGATCGATTTTTTGTGATCGGGATGGCCTGTCCGTTTGAGACGGGTACGAGAGACCCGGCCGCAGATGCTCATGTCCTCGAACAATGGGCTAGAGATGCCGTAGGATTGAGTACGTACTCGGGCAAAGCATGCATGCACATGTACGCAACCAGCTAGCTATAGCTTTTTGCCATGCGTGGATCGGATGACCAATCAGCTTTTTGCACTGCATGCCTTTGTTGACTGTTAGTTACTAACACTACCTGCAGCTAGTTAGCTCATCCACAAGTCCACAAGAGATAGATTAGCAACATTAACATACTTACTACTGAATAAACTCAATATAGTATGTAGAGGTCGATGCCTGCTTGGATGAATTGCTAAATTAACACCTACAGATGACAACCGACAACGACGATTAATATTAGCTAGGCTGGGTTTACTGATATTGCTAAGCTCAAAGTTGGATCTCGATCGGGGAAAAGACATACGTGGAAAGAGAGTACTTTAGCTCTACTCTGACGCTACTTAACATGCATCCCAGTGTCGATAGTGATCGATGGACAAGCACATTTTCTGTCCATTCATCCTGCATTAATCCTGCCAGTACAATTTGTAGATTATCGGTGTGCAAATATAATTCTTGTACCTTAACTCGAGATCTCTAATTAAGCGTGCAGTGTGTGTGCCCTAGCTTGCAAATCACGATTGACTTAATTCCATCTTTTTGTTTCTACCGCTTTGTTTACGAAAATGAATGTATACCCCCGGCCGGTAAAAATGTCCGGCACGTCACAAAAGCGATCGGCGGTTTGACAAAAAGGCCTACCTAGCAAAGCCCGCCAAAAAAAGATTAATTCTATTTCTCGGTTGAGAAAGTCACTGCTATGAATCATCCAATCACTGTAAGAAAATTTCAATCTAAAGATAAACAATGTGGTCCAGTAGTCCAACCCCAACCAAGCTCACACTGTTTCAGCCACTTAATAATAATCTAACAAGGAAATTTTTAAGTATAGGTCTTACAAAAAGTAAAGATTCAGGGCTTGCTGATTGGTTGATGTGGTATCATGAGTTAGCTAGATGCACGGCCAGTTGAGTCTGAATAATTGTAGTTTGGTATTCCATAATTAAGCATGATTAATTAGTTGCTGTTGTCATGCATGAAATCCAACAACGGCCTAGCTAGCTAGCAATATATCCTTGACACCTGTGTGGCTGTGTTTGCCTCTGATTGAGCATGATTAATCTGCTCTAGCTTGCTAGCTAGTGGTTGGAGATCTCCTCTGATTAAGGGGGACAAGCTAGCAATATGCTAGGAGAATATACATTAATTATAATTAATTATTAAAGTTCCCAGCTTAGTCTGTAAAGCTAGTAAGAGAAAGCAATCGTGCGTGCCTTTGTTTGTAAGTGACGAGGGACAAGCGAATATTGAGTCAACAATTTATTGAAGCCCCTTACTTTTCATTCCTTGGATCCTAGCTGCCCCCGCCCTTTTTCTCTTCTTTTTATTTTTCTTTTTTGGCTGTGTGTATTTTTTATGTCTTTGGACATCTTGTTGGTACAGAGGCCAGGTGTAATTGATATCTTTGCGATATAAATATACTATTTCATTTCTCGTAAATATTGAATGAACGGTTGGGCCTTGTATATTGATTGATCAGTCGTTAATTCTTCATGCTTGCAGTTAATTAGCTGGAGTAGCTACTTAGTAATGTTGTTGGTGCATGCTAGCTTAGCTCAAGTGATGCATCCATCGATCGATATCAGTCAAGGAATTTGTTCAGATTCAGGTGTGAAGAATTTGTCGGCCATCCAGGCAAGACTAACAAAGATGGGTGGGGCCTTAATTAATTCCTAATGCAATGACATAGGTCCATGCATGTGCAAATTCGCCATCTAAAAGGAAGATCAAATCTAGGGGTGTTGATGGATGGATGAGTCGATGGATGTGAGAGAGACCAAAACCCATTTGACATGCTCAAGGATTGGTTAGCTTCCCTCACTTATTAGCCAATCACTTGAGTTCAATGATACATCCCAAACGTATCTACTTTCTCGAGAACTTTTGCGCTTGTTTTGGACACTAATTTGCATGATTTGAATGAAACTAAACGGACTGACACTGTTTTCAGCAGAATTGTCATGCTGTTATTTTTGTGCAGAAATAAAAGTTCTCGTATTGAGCTGAAAATTTACGGAGAATTATTTCAGAATATATAAAAAATATTGACGAAAAAATTTACCAGAGAGGGGCCACCAGGGCGCCACATGCCAAGGGGTGCGCCTAGCAGGCTTATGGGCCCCTGGCAGCTCCCGCAACCCTAACTCCAACTCCATAAGTACCTATTCGTCCAGAAAAAAAAATCAGAGAGAAGGAATCATCGCATTTTACGATATGGAGCCGCCGCCACCTCCTGTTCGTCATCGGGAGGGCTGATCTGGAGTCCGTTCTGGGTTCCGAAGAGGGGCATTCGACGTCGTCGTCATCATCAACCTTCGTCCATCATCAATTTCATGATGCTCATCACCGGGAGTGAGTAATTTCTCCGTAGGCTTGCTGGACGGTGATGGGTTGGATGAGATTTATCATGTAATCGAGTTAGTTTTGTTAGGGCTTGATCCCTAATATCTGCTATGTTCTAAGATTGATGTTGCTAAACTTTGCTATGCTTAATGCTTGTCACTAGGGGCCGAGTGCGATGATTTCATATCTGAACCCTTTATATTTTCATGAATATATTTGTGTTCTTGATCCTATCTTGCAAGTTATACGCATCTATTACGTGTTATGATCCGCATACCCTAAGGTGACAATAATTGTGATTCTTTCCGATGATTACCATAATTTGAGAAGTTCATGTATTCACTATGTGTTAATGCTTTATTCCGATTCTCTATTAAAAGAAGAACTTAATATCCCTTAGTTTCCTTATGGACCCCGCTGCCGCGGGAGGGTAGAACAAAAGATGACATGGAAGTTCTTATCGCAAGCACGTATGACTATATATGGAATACATGCCTACATTACATTGATGAATTACAGCTAGTTCTATGCCGCCCTAGGTTATAACTGTTACATGATGAATGTCATCCAACATAATTATCCATCACCAATCCAATGCCTACGAGCTTTTCACATACTGATATTTGCTAAGTTACTACTGATGTGGTCACCTATTACAGGTAGGGTCGAAGACCCATCATTTGTGACCTACATGGGGCCCATCACGATCATAGGTAGGTCCCTGTACCATGCCAGCATTCGGATGCATACATCAGGAGGATCACTCGGACGGCTCTATAGCACTCGGACAACCACATGTCACTCGGCGGACGATCGACCACTCGGACGTACAGGGCAAGAAGGCATCGTGGGAGCTGCAACGGTCGAGGGATCCTAAGTCGTCCACTAAATAGAGTTATAACTACCGTTACCTGTAACTGCTGTAGTATAGGCTCATTACACTAGTAACTGCCTCATTCAATGGCATTAATTGCACTGGCGGCGTGGGAGACATGGGGCTGCAGCGCACTCTAGATAAGCCGCACCCTTCTCCATATCCGGGCACGTTCAACTCTGTAATCCTACCTATCAAATCAAAGCAAGCCTCAGGGCACGAGACTTAGGGCTTTTACCTCCACCGAGTGAGGGGCCTGAACTCGTTAAACACCGTGTGTTACACCTACGCCGTAGCTAGGCTCTGCCCCTTATTTGTACCCCTAGTACACATTGTCAGTATCATAACCCCAACAGTTGGGGCCCACCTTGGGGCTAGGCGTCTAGCAAAACTTCACGGTGTAGGTGGATTTCTTCATCATCATCATGTCAGTCAGTGGCGAAATCTGCTTCGGGGCGATCTCCTTCATCGCCGACGACTCAGCGTGGCTACGCGAGGCCGCGCTGGACGTGGAGGCGTTGCCAACCCGTGGCGCGAGGCACTTCCGAGCTTCTTCCTACGGAGTCCTTCTCTGACAGCCCTCGGCTCTGTACCGAGTGGTTGCCCATCCCACCGTTGTACGTCGCCGCAAGCGCTCTGGGCGTTCGCGGCTGCAGCGTTGGATCGAGCATGCTATCGCCACTCAGGCAGCAGCGGAACAAGTGGCGGCTATCGAGTTCGACGAACCCGCCCTCGACCTCTCGGACGGATCACTCGGCGATTCCTTAGAGGAGTCCGAGTCCGAGAGCACCGAGTCAACCGCCGAAATTCTTATGGCGGATAACTCCGACCACCGCATACCCCCGGGCTACCCGGAGCCCAAAGACGATCACGCAGGTTCATCCCACGTCAACACCAACGGCGGCTTCCCAGGGCACGAGCCGTATGTGCCTCAGGCTCTCACTCGGGAGCAGTGTGACGAGCTCCGTCGCCGGAACGATCAGCTCCCGAACACTCCCATCACCGGAATGACTCCCGAGGCGCTAGCCATGGAGTCGACTCGCCTGGCCACTTTGGCCGAGCGCGATCATCTCGAACGGCTTCAGAGGGAGCTGGATGAACGCGAGCGCCGTCAACCCAGCTCCAGTCGGCATAAGCGTCGGCTCTATTCGAGTGACCAGCCTCGTATGTATCAAGTTCTTAGTACTCCATTGCAAAATCTAGCAGCCGCCACTCGGATTGCGGATTCCATTCAGCCCTCCGGCTCTTTGGCCGGAGAAGGGATTCGTCAGATCCAAACGCTTCTTAAAACAACACTGTCGCAGAATGCGGTGGTGTCCCAGTCCAGAGACCGGATCCATAGCGCATCCGTGTGTGCGGAGACCGTCCAGTCGGCTCATAGCCCACTCGGCTTGGGCAGGCGCCGAGCTACTTCCTCCTCCAGAGACCGTCACGAAGATCGGAGACGTGATCGAGTTGCGTCGCCCTGGCGTAACAACGACTACGATCGAGCACTGATGCCTCCACCCCGGGACGTCGCATACGGGTGCCAGCCCTACGACGACAGGCGAACGCATGGCGGTGACCGCAGGTCGTGTCCTATTCGTCCGTCAAGGGACGCTCAAGACCCGCTGTTCAACGCGAGATCCGTTCTCGCTCAGAACTTGGTCGACAGAGGCCGGGCCTTGCGGGAGGGCCAGGAGCACGACATGCCGAGTGGTTCCGTACCATCAGGTCCCGAATACTTCAGCCGTTATGAAAGCTCTTACATTGACTCTTTTCGATGTTATGATAAATAGCAATTGTTTCAATGACCAAGATCATAGTTTGTTGGTTTTCAATAAAGTTCTTGTTTCATACTTTACCTTGTGAACGAATCGTTACTTTAGCATGAGAAATTATATGACAATATATGTTGCTGCTCTAAAGATCATCATGATGCCCTCATGTCCGTATTTTATTTTATCGATAGCTCTATCTCTAAACATGTGGACATGATTATCAATTTCGGTTTCGGCTTGAGGACAAGCGAGGTCTAAGCTTGGGGGAGTTGATACGTCCATTTTGCATCATGCTTTTATATTGATATTTATTGCATTATGGGCTGTTATTACACATTATGGTATGATACTTATGCCTTTTCTCTCTTATTTTACAAGGTTTACACAAAGAGAGAGAATGCCGGCAGCTGGAATTCTCGACCGGAAAGGAGCAAATCTGAGAGACCTATTCTGCACAATTCCAAAAGTCCTGAAAATTTACGAAGAATTATTTTGGAATATAAAAAAATATTGGCCGAAGAAATACCAGAAGGGGACCCACCAGGTGGCCACAAGCCTGGGGGCGCGCCCTACCACCCTGGGCGCGCCCCTAGGGCTTGTGGGTGTTGGGAAACGTTGCATGGAAAACAAAAAAAATTCTACGCACACGCAAGATCTATCAAGGAGATGCATAGCAACGGGAGGGGAGAGTGTGTCTACGTACCCTCGTAGACCATAAGCAGAAGCGTTTCACAACGCGCTTGATGTAGTCGAACTTTCTTCGCGATCCAACCGATCTAGTACCGAACATACGGCACCTCCGCGTTCAGCACACGTTCAGCTCGGTGACGTCCTCCGCCTTCTTGATCCAGCAAGACGGCGAGGTAGTAGATGATTTCCGTCAGCACGACGGCGTGGTGACGGTGATGGTGAAGTGATCTCCGTAGGGCTTCGCCTAAGCACTACGAAAATATGACCGGGGGTGTAAACGGTGGAGGGGGCGCTGCACACGGCTAGGCAATCGTCTGTTGTGTGCTAGGCGCCCCCCCTCCCACATATATATAGGTGGGAGGGAGGGAGGAGCAGCCAAAGGAGGCTCCCAAGTAGGAGGAATCCTACTTGGAGTACCTCCCAAGCCCCCCCCCTTCCTTATTTGGAGCGCGGGGAAAGGCAGGGGAGGGTGGCGCCCCCCCCCCCCTTTTCCTTTCTCCCATGAGAGGGAAAGGCAAGAGGGGCTAGCCCTCCCCCTTTTCCTTCCCTAGGGCTGGCCAAACAAGGGAGGAGGCACACCAGCCCCCTTGTGGGCTGGTCTATCCCCTCCTTTGGCCCATAAGGCCCATAACTTGCCGGGGGTGCCCGGAACCCCTTCCGGTGACCCGATTCCTTCCCGGTACATCCCGAAACACTTCCGGTGTCCAAATACCATCGTCCTATATATCAAGCTTTACCTTTCGGCCATTTCGAGACTCCTCGTCATGTCCGTGATCTCATCCGGGACTCCGAACAACATTCGGTCTCCAAAACATATAACTCATATAACACTATATCGTCAACGAACGTTAAGCGTGCGGACCCTACGGGTTCAAGAACTATGTAGACATGACTGAGACACCTCTCCGGTCAATAATCAATAGTGGAACCTGGATGCCCATGTTGGCTTCTACATATTCTATGAAGGTCTTTATCGGTCGAACCGTTATGACAACATACGTAATTCCCTTTCTCCATCGGTATGTTACTTGCCCGAGATTCGATCGTCAGTATCTCTATACCTAGTTCAATCTCGTTACCGGCAAGTCTCTTTACTCGTTCCGTAATACATCACCTTTGTAACCAACTCCTTAGTCATTTGCTTGCAAGCTTATGATGTGTATTACCGAGAGGGCCCATAGATACCTCTCCGAAACTCGGAGTGACAAATCCTAATCTTGATCTATGCCAACTCAAAAAACACCTTCGGAGATACCTGTAGAGCATCTTTATGATCACCCAGTTACGTTGTGATGTTTGATAGCACACAAGGTATTCCTCTGGTATCCGGGAGTTGCATGATCTCATAGTCGAAGGAATAAGTATTTCACATGAAGAAAGCAATAGCAATAAACTGAACAATCATTATGCTAAGCTAACGGGTGGGTCTTGTCCATCACATCATTCTCCTAATGGTGTGATCCCGTTACCAAATGACAACACATGTCCATGGTTAGGAAACCTTAACCATCTTTGATCAACGAGCTAGTCCAGTAGAGGCTTACTAGGGACACGATGTTTGTTTATGTATTCACACATGTATTTAAGTTTCCGATCAATACAATTCTAGCATGAATAATAAACCTTTATCATGAATAAGGAAATATAAAATAACAACTTTATTATTGCCTCTAGGGTATATTTCCTTCAGTCTCCCACTTGCACTAGAGTTAATAATCTAGTTCACGTCGCCATGTGATTAACATCCATAGTTCACATCGTCATGTGACCAATACCCAAAGAGTTTACTAGTCAATAATCTAGTTCACATCGCCATGTGATTAATACCCAAAGAGTACTAAGGTGTGATCATGTTTTGCTTGTGTGAGAAGTTTAGTCAACGGGTCTGCCACATTCAGATCCATATGTATTTTGCAAATTTCTATGTCTACAATGCTCTGCATGGAGCTATTCTAGCCGATTGCTCCCACTTTCTATATGTATCCAGATTGAGACTCAGAGTCATCCAGATCAGTGTTAAAGCTTGTATCGGCGTAACCCTTTACGACGAACTCTTTATCACCTCCATAATCGAGAAACATTTTCTTAGTCCTCTTAGGTACCTAAGGATAATTTTGACCGCTGTCCAGTGATCTACTCCTGGATCACTATTGTACCCCCTTGCAAAACTTATGGCAAGGTACACAATAGGTCTGGTACACAGCATGGCATACTTTATAGAACCTATGGCTGAGGCATAGGGAATGACTTTCATTCTTTCTCTATCTTCTGCCGTGGTCGAGATTAGAGTCTTACTCAACTTCATACCTTACAATACAGGCAAGAACTCCTTCTTTGACTGATCCATTTTGAACTCCTTCAAAATCTTGTCAAGGTATGTACTCATTGAAAGTCTTATCAAGTGTCTCGATCTATCCCTATAGATCTTAATGCTCAATACGTAAGTAGCTTCACCGAGGTATTTCATTGAAAAATTCTTATTGAAATATCCTTTTATGCTATCCCGAAATTCTATATCATTTCCAATCAGCAATATGTCATCCACATATAATATTAGAAATGCTATAGAGCTCCCACTCACTTTCTTGTAAATACAGACTTCACCGTAAGTCTGTATAAAACCATATGCTTTGATCACCTCATCAAAGCATATATTCCAACTCCTAGATGCTTGCACCAGTCCATAGATGGATCGCTGGAGCTTGCACACTTTGTCAGCACCTTTAGGATCGACAAAATCTTCTGGTTGCATCATATACAACTCTTCTTTAAGAAATCCATTAAGGAATGCAGTTTTGACGTCCATTTGCCAGATTTCATAATCATAAAATGCGGCAATTGCTAACATGATTCAGACGGACTTAAGCATCGCGGGTGAGAAAGTCTCATCGTAGTCAACCCCTTGAACTTGTTGAAAACCTTTCGCGACAAGTCAAGCTTTGTAGACAGTAACATTACCATCAGCGTTAGTCTTCTTCTTGAAGATCCATTTATTCTCTATGGCTTGCCGATCATCGGGCAAGTCCACCAAACTTCACACTTTGTTCTCATACATGGATCCTATCTCAGATTTCATGGCCTCAAGCCATCTGTCGGAATCTGGGCTCATCATAGCTTCTTCATAGTTCGTAGGTTTGCCTTGGTCCAGTAACATGACTTCCAGGACAGGATTACCATACCACTCTGGTGTGAATCGTGTTCTGGTTGACCTACGAGGTTCAGTAGTAACTTGATCTGAAGTTTCATGATCATCATCATTAGCTTCCTCTCTAGTTGGTGTAGGCATCACGGGAACAGATTTCTCTGATGTACTACTTTCCAATTCGAGAGAAGGTACAATTACCTCATCAAGTTCTACTTTCCTCCCACTCACTTCTTTCGAGTGAAACTCCTTCTCTAGAAAGGACCCATTCTTAGCAACAAAGATCTTGCCTTCGGATCTATGGTAGAAGGTGTACCCAATTGTTTCCTTAGGGTATCCTATGAAGACACACTTCTCCGATTTGGGTTTGAGCTTATCAGGCTGAAGCCTTTTGACATAAGTGTCGCAACCCCAAACTTTAAGAAACGACAGCTTAGGTTTCTTGCCAAACCACAGTTCATACGGTGTCATCCCAACGGATTTAGACGGTGCCCTATTTAACGTGAATGCGCCTGTCTCTAATGCATAACCCCAAAACGATAGTGGTAAACCGGTAAGAGACATCATAGATCGCACCATATCTAATAAAGTACGGTTACGACGTTCGGACACACCATTACGCTGTGGTGTTCCAGGTGGCGTGAGTTGTGAAACAATTCCACATTGTTTTAAATGAAGCCCAAACTCGTAACTCAAATATTCGCCTCTGCGATCAGATCGTAGAAACTTTATTTTCTTGTTACGATGATTCTCCACTTCACTCTGAAATTCTTTGAATTTTTCAAATGTTTCAGACCTGTGTTTCATCAAGTAGATATACCCATACCTACTCAAATCATCTGTGAAGGTCAGAAAATAATGATACCCGCCGCGTGCCTCAACACTCATTGGATCGCATACATCGGTATGTATTATTTCCAATAAGTCGTTAGCTCGCTCCATTGTTCCGGAGAACGGAGTTTTAGTCATCTTGCCCATCAGGCATGGTTCGCAAGTATCAAATGATTCATAATCAAGTGATTCCAAAATCCCATCTGCATGGAGTTTCTTCATGCGCTTTACACCAATATGACCTAAACGGCAGTGCCACAAGTATGTTGCACTATCATAATCAACTTTGCATCTTTTGGCATCATTATTATGAATATGTGTATCACTACGATCGAGATTCAATAAACCATTCACATTTGGTGTATGACCATAGAATGTTTTATTCATGTAAATAGAACAATAATTATTCTTTGACTTAAATGAATAACCGTATTGCAATAAACATGATTCAATCATATTCATGCTCAACGCAAACACCAAATAACATTTATTTAGGTTCAACACTAATCCCGAAGGTAGAGGGAGTGTGCGATGGTGATCATATCAACCTTGGAATCACGTCCAACACACATCGTCACCTCGCTTTTAACTAGTCTCTGCAACTCCTGTTTTGAGTTACTAATCTTAGCAACTAAACCGGTATCAAATACCCAGGGGTTACTACGAACACTAGTAAAGTACACATCTATAACATGTATATCAAATATACCTTTGTTCACTTTTGCCATCCTTCTTATCCGTCAAGTATTTGGGGCAGTTTCACTTCTAGTGACCATTCCCTTTGCAGTAGAAGCACTTAGTTTCAGGCTTAGGTCCAACTTTGGGATTCTTCACGGGAGTGGCAACTTGCTTGCCATTCTTCTTGAAGTTCCTTTTCTTTTCCTTGCCCTTAATGTCTGCTAGAACTACATCAGTATTTCCCCAAAGAGGAAGGGATGATGCAGTACAGCGACGGTAGGTATTTCCCTCAGTGATGAGACCAAGGTTATCGAACCAGTAGGAGAACCACGCAACACTATGTGAAGGGCACCTGCACACAAATAACAAATACTCGCAACCCGACGTATTAAAGGGGTTGTCAATCCCTTTCGGGCAACGGCGCCAGAAATGGCTAGTGGACGGGAGAAAGTTGTAATAGATTGGATAAATAGATCTCGAATAAATGCAAAATAAAATAAAGTGCAGCAAGGTATTTTTGGGTTTTTGGAAATATAGATCTGAAAACAAAAGCAAATAAAAATAGATCGCAAAGGCAAATATATTAAAGAATAGACTCGGGGGCCGTAGGTTTCACTAGTGGCTTCTCTCGAGAAAATTAGCAAACGGTGGGAAAACAATTACTGTTGGGCAATTGATAGAACTTCAAATACTCATGACGATATCCAGGCAATGATCATTATATAGGCATCACGTCCAAGATTAGTAGACCGACTCCTGCCTGCATCTACTACTATTACTCCACACATCGACCGCTATCCAGCATGCATCTAGTGTATTAAGTTCATGGAGAAACGGAGTAATGCAATAAGAACGATGACATGATGTAGACAAGATCTATTTATGTAGAAATAGACCCCATATTGTTATCCTTAATAGCAATGATACATACGTGTTGTTTCCCTTTCTGTCACTGGGATCAAGCACCGTAAGATCGAACCCATTACAAAGCACCTCTTCCCATTGCAAGATAAATAGATCAAGTTGGCCAAACAAAACCCAAATATCGGAGAAGAAATACGAGGCTATAAGAAATCATGCATATAAGAGATCAAAGAAGACTCAAATAACTTTCATGGATAAAAACATAGATCTGATCATAAACTCAAAGTTCATCGGATCGCAACAAACACACCGCAAAAAGAGTTGCATCATATGGATCTCCAAGAGACCATTGTATTGAGAATCAAACGAGAGAGAGAAAGCCATCTAGCTACTAACTACGGACCCGTAGGTCTACAAAGAACTACTAACGCATCATCGGAGAGGCACCAATGGACATGATGAACCCCTCCGAGATGGTGTCTAGATTGGATCTGGTGTTTTTGGAACTTGCGGCGGCTGGAATTGATTTTCGTCGACTCCCCTAGGGTTTCTGGAATATTGGGGTATTTATAGAGCAAAGAGGCGGTGCGGGAGGCCACCGAGGTGGGCACAACACACCTGGGCGTGCCTGGGCCTCCAGGCGCGCCCTGGTGGGTTGTGCCCCCCTCGGGGCACCCCCCAGGTGCTTCTCCGGCCCACCGGATGTCTTCTGGTCCAAAAAATCCACAAAAAGTTTCGCTGCGTTTGGACTCCGTTTGGTATTGATTTCCTGCGATGTAAAAACATGCAGAAAACAGCAACTGGCACTGGGCACTATGTCAATAAGTTAGTACCAAAAAATGATATAAAATGACTATAAAATGATTGTAAAACATCCAAGAATGATAATATAACAGCATGGAACAATCAAAAATTATAGATACATTGGAGACGTATCAGCATCCCCAAGCTTAATTCCTGCTCGTCCTCGAGTAGGTAAATGATAAAAACAGAATTTTTGATGTGGAATGCTGCCTAACATGTTCATCACATATTCTTTTCTTTATAGCATGGACATTTGGACTTTTATATGGTTCAAAGCAATAGTCTAGTTTTGACATGATAACTTAAATACTCAAGCATATCAACAAGCAACCATGTCTTTCAAAATATCAACGCTAAAATAAGTTATCCCTAGCCCATTATGCTCAGTCATTGATCCATTCATGAAACACACTCGCATATTAGCTACACCCAATGCTCAAGTACAATCATAGTGCCCCTTAGTTGGTGCTTTATAAGAGAAGATGGAGACTCAAAATAAAAATTGCATAAAGTAAAAGAAAGGCCCTTCGCGGAGGGAAGTAGGGATTTGTAGAGGTGCCAGAGCTCAAATCAAAAATTGAGAGATAAAAACATTTTGGGAGGTATACTTTTCCCACCAACGAAAACGACTTAGAGTTCCCCACACTTTCCATGCTAGATATATCATAGGCGATTCCCAAACAGAAAATAAAGTTTATTCCTTTTTCCACCATTTCTTTCACTTTCCATGGCTAGCCGTATCCACGGGTGCCCTCCATACCAACACTTTCCAAGGAATTTATTATTTGACAACATAAAGTAAATTCATTTATTCATTTTGGAACTGGGCATCCCTAATACCTTGGCCTTACTCTCGTGCAATGACAAGTGAATAAACACTCATCGTGAGAATAACACATCTAGCATGGAAAATATCGGCCACCCCTCACCGCCTCGCGAGCGGTACGAGCACACAAAAGAGAAATTTATTTTGAAAATTAGAGATGGCACATGCAAATTTGCTTAGAACGGCAAAAGAATACCACATATAGGTAGATATAGTGGACTCATATGGCAAAACTGGTTTAAAGGGTTTTGGATGCACAAGTAGTGATCATACTTAGTGCAAAATGAAGGCTAGCAAAAGATTGAGAAGCGACGAACCAAGAAACAAAAAATCTCATAAGCGAGCATTAAGCATAATTAACACCGAATAATGCACCACAAGTAGGATATAATTTCATTGCATAACTATTGACTTTCGTGCATGCATAGGGAATCACAAACCTTAACACCAATATTCTTACTAAAGTATAATTACTCATCAACATAATTCACATATCACATCATCATATCTCAAAACTATTACAAGGAATCAAGTTTATTTTGTCCAATGATCTTCATGAAAGTTTTTATTATATCCTTCTTGGATATCTATCACTTTGGGACTAATTTTCATGAGTTGCTTTTGATAAGCTCAAACAAATATAAGTGAAGATCATGAGCATAATATTTCTTTCTCTCATATTAATTTAAGTGAAGCAAGAGAGAATTTCTTAAAAAAAATTACTAACTCCCAAATAAATCTAAGTGAAGCATGAGAGAATTTCTTCAAAAATAATAAAGCACACCGTGCTCAAAAAGATATAAGTGAAGCACTAGAGCAATTCCATAGCTCATAAAGATTTAAGTGAAGCTTAGAGAGCAATTCTAACAAGTCATGGCATAATTTTGGCTCTCTCAAATAGGTGTGTCCAGCAAGGATTCAAGACTTAAATAAAAAGCAAAACAAGCAAAGACTCATATCATACAAGACGCTCCAAGCAAAACTCATAGTATGTGACGAATAAAAATATAGTTCCGAGTAAAATACCGATGGTCGTTAGAAGAAAGAGGGGATGCCACTCGGGCATCCCCAAGCTTAGTTGCTTGCTTCTCTTTGGATAATAGCTTGGGATGCCATGGGCATCCCCAAGCTTAGGCTCTTCTTACTCCTTATTCCTTCATCCATCGTAAAATCACCCAAAACTTGAAAACTTCAATCACACAAAACTCAACAAAACCTTCGTGAGATCCGTTAGTATAAGAAAACAAATCACTACTATAAGTACTGTAGCAAACCAATTCATATTTTATTCTTGCATTATATCTACTGTATTCCAACTTTTCTATGGCAAAAAATCTTCAAAGAAAACCATAGAATTATTAAAACAAGCACACAAAGCAAAGAAAACAGAATCTGTCTAAAACAGAACAGTCTGTAGCAATCTGAATATTTCGAATACTTCTGTAACTCCAAAAATTCTGAAATATTAGGAAAAAATAGGAAATTTTTATATAAATCTTGTGTAAAAAATTCAGAATTTTTCGTCACTTCTGTAATTTTTCAAAATCATTTTACTGGCTGCAAAAGTTTCTGTTTTCCAACAAGATCAAATCAGCTATCACCCAACATAATCCTAAAGGCTTTACTTGGCACAAACACTAATTAAAACACAAAAAACTCAATCATAACAGTAGAATTATTATGCTAACACTCAAGAACAGAAAGAAAAAGGCAAAAAAATAAATTTTATTCATTGGGTCCCTAGCTAGGCATAAAGCAAGGATCTAAGTATTGTCATCTTTGGTTCTAGATCCATAAGATGCCCTCATGATTGATTCATATGGTGGCATAATTCTTTTTCTAGGGAAGTGTTCCATACCCTTCCTTAGTGGAAATTGAAATTTAATATTGCCTTCTTTCATATCAATCACGGCGCCAATAGTACGTAAAAACGGTCTACCAAGAATAATTGGACAAGACGGATTGCAATCAATATCAAGAACAATAAAATCTATGGGCACATAATTCCTATTTGCAAGAATAAGAACATCATTAATTTTTCCCATAGGCTTTTTAATAGTAGAATCCGCCAAGTGCAAATTTAAAGAGCATTCTTCAATATCGGTAAGACCAAGCACATCACATAAAGATTTCGGAATTGTAGAAACACTAGCACCCAAGTCACATAAAGCAAAACACTCATAATTTTTAATCTTGACTTTGATAGTAGGTTCCCATTCATCATGTAATTTTCTAGGAATTGAAACCTCTAATGCCAACTTTTCTTCTAAAGCTTTCATCATAATATCAACAATATGTTTAGTAAAAGCTTTATTTTGTTCATAAGCATGGGGTGAATTTATCATGGATTGCAACAAAGAAATACAATCAATCAAAGAACAACTATCATAATTAAAGTATTTGTAATCCAAAAGAGTGGGCACATCACTAGTTAAAGTTTTGACCTCTTCAAACCCACTTTTATCAATTTTCTCAACAAGATTTTCACCCTCCGAATTATTGGGATGCCTTCTAACTAAAGTTGACACTTCTCCAGTCCCTTTTTCATCAATCTTAATTTTACTAAACAAAGAATCAATAGAAGAAACACCAATCATTTTAAGATCTTCATCACTTTTGTGAAAGCAATCACTAGAAAACGCCTTTTCTAAAAATTCTGTTCTAGCTCTAAGCATAGCGGTTCTTTTCTTACTTGCATCCATGGAAACATAAAGAGCTTTAATTGATTCTTCAACCTTAGGCACAAAAATTTTCATCTTGAGATTTTATACATCATGAGAGATTCTATCAACACTTCTAGTTAAATCATAAATTTTATTCAACTTTTCTTCTATTGTAGCATTGAAAACTTTTTGAGTATTGATAAATTCTTTAATATTATTCTCAAGATCAGAGGTGTTCCTATTATTATTGTAAGAAGGATTACCATAGGAATTACCATAATTATTAGAGGGATTACTAGGAAAAGGCCTAGGATTAAAATTACCTCTATAAGCATTGTTATTGAAATTGTTTCGCAAAATAAAATTCACATCTATGGCATCACTATTTTGCTCAATCAAAGTAGACAAAGGCACATCATTTAAATTAATAGGAGCACTTTTATTAGCAACCAATTTCATAAGAGCATCAACTTTTTCACTCAAAGAAGAAATTTCTTCAACCGAATTAACTTTTTTACTAGTAGGAGCTCTTTCGGTATGCCATTGTGAATAATTTGCCATGATATTATCAAGCAATTTAGTGGCTTCACCCAAAGTAATTTCCATAAAAGTACCACCCGCGACTGAATCTAAAAGATTACGAGAAACAAAATTCAACCCCGCGTAAAAATTTTGTATGATCATCCAAAGATTTAACCCATGAGTTGGGCAATTCCTTAGCATCAATTTCATCCTTTCCCAAGATTGTGCAACATGCTCATGTTCAAGTTGCTTGAAATTCATGATCTGGGTTCTAAGGGAAATAATTTTTGCGGGCGGAAAATACTTAGTAATGAAAGCATCTTTGATCCCAGAGCCATACAGTCATCAACCTCGTCCTGAGATCCCTTCTCGACTCCCTACGAGAAGCAATCCCAGAGCCATAGTATCCAAGTATCCAGTTCTAATTGTATCAATCAGGATACAACTCCGAGTGTCCTTTACCGTAGGACCGGCTATCGATAGAAGTTTTCTTCCCTGCAGGGGTGCACCAACTTACCCAACACGCTCGATTAACTCTGGCCGGACACACTTTCCTGGGTCATGCCCGGCCTTGGCCAAACGATACACCGCAACCCTACCTACAGCTCAGCAGAGAGGTCCCCGTCGGTCTATATCCTAAGCACTCAGGGGTCTTGGGCCATCGCCCTGTGCACTCCGGGTCGGTGTGTGCAGGGTCGGGATGAGCACCACCTCAGTCCTGGATGGTACTGGCCCGGCCCGGCCATGAGGCTGAACTGGACGTCTGACAAAGCTTTCGGCTGATGCATACGATGCAGAGTGCCCATAAGTCTTCCCACGTGATGGTTAGTGCTATCAGGCCAGAGGCCTGCTCGGATCAAATATCCAAATCGTTAGTGGACTAGGGCTTGCGGTAACGAGCAGAGAATCACGAAAGATGTGACCCCGTCGCCCCGTCTCGAGGACTTGCTGCAAGGGCTAAGAATGCCCGGCCGCGCCTCGTATTCATCACTCGGGCACCATCCAGGTCAACCCGTCTCCACAACACTCACCACTTAGGCTCACGCGGGTACCCCTCAGGGTCGACCCGCCTATCCAAGTAACAGTGTAAAGTCCAAGTATCCGTGTGTCCATAACATCAGAGGAATATGAGGTATCACCCTCGTTGAATTCCCACTCGATGTATCCGTCAAGGTGAACTCGGAGGAATCACCCTCGATGGGTTAACACTTGATGTGTTGCACGACAACGTCATTACCGGAAGTGGTGAAGGAGGAATCACCCTCGATGACCACGACCAAATAGCTACTCTACAGAGTTAACATCAGAAGTGCTACAAGAGGTTTCACCCTCGGCACTCGATAGTAACGCTGCAGTGTCGTTACAACTAAGGGGGGTGATGTGCGATGTCGGGGCCTGGTCTTCAATCCCGTTGATCGGGTCTTCTGATAATCCAGCGGGGCGGTCGGGACTAGTCGGGTCACTGATAGGTCTCTACCCAGCCTATACTAAGCAGTTTAGGATATGCATGTAATTATCAACAGCAGGTTACAATAAACAGGCTATGCATCAGAATAGGTAAAGCAGCAGCAGCAGCAATTCTAATGCAAGCATGAGAAAATAGAATGGGCGATATCGGGATGATCAAAGGGGGGCTTGCCTGGTTGCTTTGCGGCAAAGGCAAGGTCGCCAACGGTGGCGCCGGGCTCCGGAGCTGCATCGGTACCGGGAACTGCGTCGGGGTCTAACGAGAGAGAAGAGGGGGAGGAAACAGTAAATATAAAGCAAACATGAGCAACACAATGTACGACATGACAATATGCAGTGCCGGGTGTGTTCTAACATGTGGTTGCACGTTACCGAGAAAGGAGGAATCCATCCGGGAATGTTTTCCCGGTTCCGGACATTTGTCAGACAGATGACCGGAAGGGAACGGTTCCATGTTCGGATATTTAGGGACGTGTGACGGGCGAACGGACTGCGTATTCGGATTTGTCTCATCGTTCTGAGCAACTTTCATGTACAAAGTATTTTCATCGGAGTTACGGATTATTTAATATGATTTTCTAAAGATTTTATTAATTTCTGGAATTTATTTAATCATTTAAATTCGAATTATCCGAAACAGTGTTATGATGACGTCAGCATGATGTCAGCAGTCAACAGTGTAGTTGACTGGGTCAACTTGACGTGTGGGTCCCACCTGTTAGTGTCAGATTAGTTTAATTAGGGTTTAGTTAATTTAATTACTGTTTAATTAAACTAATTAGATTAACCTAATCAGAATTAATTAATTAATTAATTAATATTTATTTATTTATTTTTATTATATTTTCTTTTTAACACTTTTTTCTTTTTCGTTTTACTTTAAAACGTTTAAGGGGGCTGGGCCCCACATGTCATAGGGCCAGGGGGGCACTGGCCCATTCGTCCGTGGCCCTGCGGCCAAAAGGGGACGGGCGAACGGGCGCCGGCCGATGCGACGGCGAGGCCACGGCCACGGCGGGGATCCGGTGCGGCGTAGGCAGAGCTGCAGCAGCGCGCAGCAAGCGGGGCTGCGCGGGCAGCGGCGACGGTGTGGCTGCGGCGGGGTGGCGGTGGCAACAACAGTGCGCGGTGGGCGCCGGTGCAGGAGACGGGGTGCGTGGGCAGCGGGCGAGGACGGGGCGCGTGGGTGCGGGCACGCACGAGGCTCGGCCGGGCACGGGGGCGCGCGTGCGCGGGCGCGGCCAGAATGGCGAGCCGGTCCGGGACGGAGCGAGCTGGCTCGGTGAGCGGGGAGGAGTTGAGCGCGGCGTGCGATGGCGCGGCTGCAGCAGCCGCCAGCAGCAGCACAGCGACAGGCGCGGGAGGGGCATTACGGCGGGCGCGGCGAGGTCCTGCGAGCGCGCGCGAAGGCGCGGCCGTGGGCGCGGTGGCGTGCGCGTGTGCGCTCAAGGCAGAGAGAGGGGGGAAGCTCATGGTCGTTGGTGAGAGGAGGGCGGCGAGGCTCGAGGGAGCGGCTTGGGGAGGAGGATGAGGAGGCGGTCCGGCGTGGGGTGGGGTGGGGAGGCCCGGCGAGGAGGGAGGTCGGGGAGGACGTCCGGCGGTGCTGGGCGAAGCAAAGGCGGGGGAGATGGGGCGGTCCGGCGGGGAAGCGGCGCCGGCGAGGTGACGCCGCGGATGAGGACGGAGGCGCGGCGGGGCGGGCGACGGGCCGCGTCGGGGGCGCCCGCTCCCGATCCAGAACGGGGTAGGGAGAGGGAGATCGAGGGGGAGTGGGGGGGGGGTGAGGTAGGTGGGCTAGTGTTTCGGGGAAGGGGGGGATATGGGCGCGGCTGGTGGGCCGGCCTGGTGGCCTGCTGGGCCGTGGCCCAGGGGGGAAGGCCTTTTTTTTTTTTAACTTTTGTTTTCTTTTTGTCTTTTTCTTTTATTTATTCTTATATCTCTGTTTTGTAATTAGTTAGGCCTCAAATTGAATTTTGTAAAACATGGCACTTTTTCCATTAAATGATAGGCATTATCTACCACTGCCAAAAATTGGTTTGGAGACAATTGGAGCACACGCAAATTTTATAATAAATAAAATGTATTAAACTTTGCTGTTTTGATAATGTTAAAGCCACCTAATTAATTTATTATTTGTTGGTTACAATTTTAGAATAGTCTCTGCAATATTTGCTATTTATTGAACATTTTAGTTTCTGATTTGAGCAACTTTTATTTTCCACTTTGAATTCATTTGAAGTTTGAATTTGGAGTCTGAAATGCAATATGATGATTAGGCACTGATAATCATGATGACATGGCATAATCAAAAGGGGATTACTGTACTCAACCACTGGGGGTGTTACAAGTCTCCTCCACTAACAAGAATTCTCGTCCCGAGAATTAAGAGGTAGAAGGGAAAAGTTCGGGGTATTCGGCACGGAGGCTATCCTCGCGTTCCCAAGTGGCTTCATCTTCAGTATGATTTGACCACTGCACTTTGAGGAACTTGGTAACCTTCTGACGGGTTCGACGTTCAGCTTCATCGAGAATGTGGATCGGATGCTCCTTATAAGATAGATCATCTTGCAATTCGAGCATCTCGTGATCCACTGTGCGATGCGGAGATTCCTTGAAGCATTTATGAAGTTGCGACACATGGAAGACGTCGTGGATATGAGAGAATGGCGGCGGCAACTCCAATTTATACGCCACTTGACCACGTCTAGCAATTATGCGGAAAGGACCAATGTAGCGTGGAGCTAGCTTGCCCTTGATTCCAAAACGGTGAGTGCCCTTCATAGGAGTGACACGCAGATAAGCTTGATCACCAGGTTGATAAGTCAAACCCCATCGTTTGCGATCATAGTTGCTCTTCTGGCGGTCCTGAGCCGCCTTGAGATTTTCCCGGACAATACGGACTTGTTCTTCGGCGTGTTGAATAATATCCGGACCCACGAGCGGTCGTTCCCCAGTTTCTGACCAATTCAGAGGGGTTCGACACTTACGTCCATATAGAACTTCGAAGGGAGCCATTTTCAAGCTGGCTTGATAGCTGTTGTTATAAGAGAACTCGGCATACGGGAGAGATTCTTCCCACTTCTTGCCGAAAGAAATAACACAAGCTTGTAGCATGTCTTCAAGCACTTGATTGACTCGTTCGACTTGGCCTTGGGATTGTGGATGATAAGCTGAACTCCAGGTAATATGAGTTCCCATAGCTTCTTGGAAACTTTCCCAGAACTTGGAAGTGAAAAGGCCACCACGGTCCGAACTGATCTCCTTCGGAATACCGTGGAGTGAAACAATTCTGGAGATATACAACTCTGCTAACTGACTAGCAGTGATAGTCTCTTTGACAGGCAGAAAGTGTGCAACCTTAGAGAGTTGGTCGACGACGACAAGAATAGCATCGTGACCCTTCTGTGACCTGGGAAGTCCTGTAATGAAATCCATCTGAACCTTATCCCATTTCCACAGAGGAATAGGAAGTGGTTGCAGAATTCCAGCAGGCTTCTGATGTTCTGCTTTAACACGACAACACACATCACATTCAGCAACATAACGAGCAATGTCCTGCTTCATTTTAGACCACCAGTACCTTTGACGGAGATCACGATACATTTTGGTGCTACCCGGATGAATAGACAGCGGGGTATCTTGTGCCTCCTTCATAACTTTATCAGTCAAAAGCTCGAAGCGAGGTACCACAATGCGGTTTCTGAAATACAAGGTTCCATCTTCAGACAGCGAGAAATCTCTGTACTTTTCAAGGTGGAGATTTTTCTTCATCAGATCAACTTCAACATCTTTAGCTTGCGCAATCTTAACAGCTTTCTCAAGATCTGGTTGTATCACAAGGTTATTAAGAGAACCCTGTGGAAAAATACGCAGATTCAGCTTGCATAGTTCTTCAAAAAGACGAGGTTGAGTTCACCTAACCATGAGGTTGTCGCAATAGGACTTGTGGCTTAAGGCATCAGCCATCACGTTAGCCTTGCCAGGGGTATTAGAAATACCCAAATCATAGTCCGCAATGGCCTCCATCCATCTTTGCTGACGGAGGTTTAGAGATGGTTGAGTGAACAAGTACTTCAGACTTTTATGATCCGTGTAGATCTCGCAACGATTACCGAGAAGGTAATGTCGCCACAACTGCAGTGCATAGATGACAGTAGCTAGTTCTAAATCATGTACCGGATAATTCTCTTCATGCGGGCGCAACTGACGAGAGCCATAAGCAATCACTTTACGCTCTTGCATTAGGACACAGCCTAATCCTTCACGGGATGCGTCACAATAAATCACAAAGTCTTTGCGGGTATTTGGAGGAGATAGTACTGGGGCAGATGTTAGCTTGTCTTTGAGTGTTTGAAAACTTTCCTGACATTTGTCTGTCCATTCAAACTTAACGCCCTTGTGAAGCAGATCAGTCAAAGGCTTAGCAATCTTGGAAAAGTTCTCGACAAATCGACGGCAATAGCTTGCAAGGCCGAGAAAACTTCTGACTTGCTTGACATTCTTCGGTGGAGTCCATTCAAGAATAGCCTGAACTCATTCTGGGTTAACGGCAATGCCATCTTTCGAAATCACATAGCCGAGATATGTCACTTCAGATAACCAGAACTCGCATTTGGAGTATTTGGCATACAACTGGTGTTCTTAGAGCCTTTCCAGTACAAGACGGAGGTGTTCGGCATGTTCTTCCTTATTCTTCGAATATACCAGAATATCATCTAGATAAACCACGACGAACTTGTCGAGGTAATCCATGAAGATATAATTCATCAGACGGGAGAATGTGGCTGGAGCATTTGTTAAGCCAAATGACATGACAGTGTACTCGTAGGAGCCATAACGAGTAACAAATGCAGTCTTGGGAATATCCTCTTCACGAACACTGATCTGATGATAACCCAACCTCAAATCAAGTTTAGAGAATACCGATGATCCAGCAAGCTGATCATACAAATCATTGATCCGAGGAAGCGGATATTTGTTCTGGATTGTGGCTTGGTTAATGGGCCGATAATCCTGAACCAATCGGTTAGTTCCATCCTTCTTGTTAACGAAGAGTGAAGGTGCTCCCCAAGCAGAGGAACTGGGGCGGATGAAACCTTTCTTAAGTGACGTGTCGATTTCTTCCTTAAGCTCAAGAAGGTGGTGCGGAGGCATTTTATAAGGACGCTTCGCAATAGGAGTTGTGCTAGGTTTCAAGTCGATGACAAACTCGACAGCTCTAGCAGGCGGTATTCCTAGAAGTTCTTCTGGAAAGACATCTTGAAAACCACGAACAACTAGAACGTTCTCGATGCCTTCAAGAGGTGAAGCGTTCAATGCATTCAGAACATATATCTGGCTCTCAGCATCTTGAGCTATTCGGGCTGAGTATTTGATCACCTGACCAGAAGGGTGAGTGAGATGGACTGTCTTAGTAGCGCAATCAATCAAAGCATTATGGGTTGTTAACCAGTCCATACCGAGAATAATGTCTACGTCGGAAGGTCCAAGAGCAATAAGGGAAGCAGAGAACATCAACCCTTCAATTCTGATCTGATTGTTGTGACTTACCATCTTGGTTTGCCACCTGGAACGGGGAGTGATAATCTCTAATGGTGTGGGTAACAGCTCTAGATGTAGCTCATGCCGCTGAGCAAATTGTTGAGACACAAAGGAATGTGATGCTCCTGAGTCGAAAAGGACAGAAGCTGCAACTGAATTAATCGGGAGGGTACCCATCACAATGGTTGGTTCTTTCTGAGCCTCTTCTGTATTGACATGGTTAGCATGGCCCAGTATAACAGCAGAAGGTCTGGCATTGGGATTCCTGGGCTGACGAGCTCGGGCATCTCGATTTTGGTTCGGGCGGCAATTGGTAGCACGGTGCCCTGGTTGACCACACTTGAAGCAATTCCGATCATTATGGGGAGGAGCTACAGCATTGGACTATCCACCCTGAGTCACTAGCTGTCTCGGCGGCGGAGGCAGGCGAGGTGCAACATAAGACGGCCTTGGTGTTGGAGCAGGCCGATGATGAACATTGTGTGGGATCCAGACTCGACGTTTCTGAACAGGCTGACCCGAGGATGAGCCAGCTTCATGAGTGCGCTTGAGCGACTCCTGGTACTCAGTCAGAGCTGTTTCAACTTGGAAAGATTTGCTGACAAGCGTTGCGAAATCTGTGAAATCATGGATAGCAAGTGCAAGTTTTATATCAGTACGTAGTCCTTCACGGAATTTCTCCTGCTTGCGAGTGTCAGTGTCGACATCATCATCAGCATAGCGGGATAGTTCAAGAAATTTCCTCTGATATTCATCCACAGTCATTTTGCCCTGAGAGAGTTGGCGGAACTCCTGCCTCTTCTGGTCCATCAGACCTTGAGGAATGTACCGTGCACGAAAAGCTGACTGAAATTCCTACCAAGTGGTTACTGTTTCAGCGGGCAGCATACCCTTGTGTCTTTCCCACCATTGAGCAACTGGGCCCTTCAGGTGGAATGTCGCAAAGGTGACGTAACTGTCAGGAGCAACATTAGCTGATTCCATCTCAAACAGGATGTCACGAAGCCAATCATCAGCATCCATAGGATTGGTGGAGTTGCGGAAAACGGATGGACTGAGGCGCACAAATTCTGGCAGAGTTATTGGAGCATTCTATTGCTGAGCATTCTGAGTTGGGAATTGAGCCAATACTCCGGTCATAAACTGACGGTTGAGCTCAAACTGCTGACGGTTGAGTTCAAACTGCTGCATCATTGCGGCAATATAGGGTGGAGGTGGAGGATCGTCAGCCATCCTGTCAAATCAACAGGGGCAGTTTAGCAAGAAAACTGCATGTGTATGGAATGATTCATGAAGTATCACGCACAACAGAAGGAAGTGCAATAGATACTTCAGCATATTCGCACCAGACATTCAAAGCCACACATAGCCTTGATTACAATCCGGCAATACGACAGCTGAAAGGGGAAGGCCGGCGCGCAGGCACACGGCAAGGAAGTACACAATGGGACATAGCAAAGGCTACATCAATGTCGGAGAAAACTATTGGAGCGAGGAATCTGCAAGTGAAACACAGGGTGCCCTCGATAAAAGGATCCTGCAAGCAGAACCTGGCCCACAATCTTGAAGAAAGGGGGAAATTTCAGAACTCCGGGTGGATGTGATTACGAGAACCTAAGGTTGGAGTTAGTAAAATTTTAACCCGAATAGAAGAGAGATCAGAGTCCCGGAGTAAAGGTCGAGGAGTAAAAGATCCTAATACCACCCAATTGGCGACGTGGGCCCGTAAGCCACACAGCCAAGTTAGCAAAACAGTTTTCGATTACTAGACTCAACTTTGGCCAAGGAGTTGGAAAGGGGGATTCCTAGAGGCAGTCGGCTCTGATACCAACTTGTGACGCCCCCAGCTCAATCGTGCACTAATCAAGCCTAAGGACTCACGGGAAGATATCACAACACAACTCTAAAACATAAATAAAGTCATACAAGCTTTATATTACAAGCCAGGGGCCTCGAGGGCTCGAATACATAAGCTTGCATACAAGCGTCAGTGGAAGCATCAGATATCTGAGTACAGATATAAAGGAAAGCACAGAAAGGCCTTTAGAAAGGCGAGGCAACATAAAACACTACGATCGAAAGGCGTAGGCCTCCTGTCTGGGACCCTCCGAACCTACTCCTGGTTGTCCGTCAGCTCGTAGCAGTAACCATCCTCGGGGTAGTAGAAGTAGTCGATCGACGGGGCATCTGTCTCAGGGGGCTCCGTCCTCTGGTCAGGACAAACTGATATGGGGAGAAAAGGAAAACAAAGCAACCGTGAGTACTCAGAAGTACTCAGCAAGCAAGGATCTACACTACATATGCAACATTATCAAAGGAAGGCTGTATATGTGGACTGGGCTGCAGAAATGCCAGAATAGAGAGAAGGCCTAATCCTATCGAACACTACCATCTTCATCGGTCTTGCAGCAATAGAAGAGAGCAGAACAGATCAATATAAAATAGCAGTATCATTAAGTCTCATCCTCACCCAGAGATCCTTTCTCGACGCCCTGCGAGAAAGCAATCCTAGAGCCATACAGTCATCAACCTCATCCTGAGATCCCTTCTCGACTCCCTGCGAGAAGCAATCCCAGAGCCATAGTATCCAAGTATCCAGTTCTAATTGTATCAATCAGGATACAACTCCGAGTGTCCTTTACCGTAGGACCGGCTATCGATAGAACTTTTCTTCCCTGCAGGGGTGCACCAACTTACCCAACACGCTCGATTAACTCTGGCCCGACACACTTTCCTGGGTCATGCCCGGCCTCGGCCAAACGATACACCGCAACCCTACCTACAGCTCAGCAGAGAGGTCCCCGTCGGTCTATATCCTAAGCGCTCAGGGGTCTTGGGCCATTGCCCTGTGCACTCCGGGTCGGTGTGTGCAGGGTCGGGACGTGCACCACATCAGTCCTGGATGGTACTGGCCCGGCCCGGCCACGAGGCTGAACTGGACATCTGACAAAGCTTTCGGCTAATGCATACGATGCAGAGTGCCCATAACTCTTCCCACGTGATGGTTAGTGCTATCAGGCCAGAGGCCTGCTCGGATCAAATATCCAAATCGTTAGTGGACTAGGGCTTGCGGTAATGAGCAGAGAATCACGAAAGATGTGACCCCATCGCCCCGTCTCGAGGACTTGCTGCAAGGGCTAAGAATGCCCGGCCGCGCCTCGTATTCATCACTCGGGCACCATCTAGGTCAACCCGTCTCCACAACACTCGCCACTTAGGCTCACGCGGGTACCCCTCAGGGTCGACCCGCCTATCCAAGTAACAGTGTAAAGTCCAAGTATCCGTATGTCCATAACATCAGAGGAATACGAGGTATCACCCTCGTTGAATTCCCACTCGATGTATCCGTCAAGGTGAACTCGGAGGAATCACCCTCGATGGGTTCACACTTGATGTGTTGCACGACAACGTCGTTACCGGAAGTGGTGAAGGAGGAATCACCCTCGATGACCACGACCAAATAGCTACTCTACAGAGTTAACATCAGAAGTGCTATAAGAGGTTTCACCCTCGGCACTCGATAGTAACGCTGCAGTGTCGTTACAACTAAGGGGGGGTGATGTGCGGTGTCGGGGCCTGGTCTTCAATCCCGTTGATTGGGTCTTCTGATAATCCAGCGGGGCGATCGGGACTAGTGGGGTCACTGATAGGTCTCTACCCAGCCTATACTAAGCAGTTTAGGATATGCATGTAATTATCAACAGCATGTTACAATAAACAGGCTATGCATCAGAATAGGTAAAGCAGCAGCAGCAGCAATTCTAATGCAAGCATGAGAAAATAGAATGGGCGATATCGGGATGATCAAAGGGGGGGGCTTGCCTGGTTGCTTTGCGGCAAAGGCAAGGTCGTCAACGGTGGCGCCGAGCTCCGGAGCTACGTCGGTACCGGGAACTGCGTCGGGGTCTAACGAGAGAGAAGAGGGGGAGGAAACAGTAAATATAAAGCAAACATAAGCAACACAATGTACGACATGACAATTTGCAGTGCCGGGTGTGTTCTAACGTGTGATTGCACGTTACCGAGAAAGGAGGAATCCATCCGGGAATGTTTTCCCGGTTCCGGACATTTGTCAGACAGATGACCGTAGGGGAACGGTTCCATGTTCGGATAGTTAGGGACGTGTGACGGGCGAACAGACTGCGTATTCAGATTCGTCTCGTCGTTCTGAGCAACTTTCATGTACAAAGTATTTTCATCGGAGTTACGGATTATTTAATATGATTTTCTAAAGATTTTAGCAATTTCTGGAATTTATTTAATCATTTAAATTCGAATTATCCGAAACAGTGTTATGCTGACGTCAGCATGATGTCAGCAGTCAACAGTGCAGTTGACTGGGTCAACCTGACGTGTGGGTCCCACCTGTCAGTGTCAGATTAGTTTAATTAGGTTTTAATTAATTTAATTACTGTTTAATTAAACTAATTAGATTAACCAAATCAGAGTTAATTAATTAATTAATTAATGTTTATTTATTTTTATTATATTTTCTTTTTAACTCATTTTTCTTTTTCGTTTTATTTTAAAACGTTTAAGGGGGCTGGGCCCCACATGTCATAGGGCCAGGGGGCACTGGCCCATTCGTCCGTGGCCCTACGCCAAAAGGGGACGGGCGAACGGGCGCCGACTGATGCGACGGCGAGGCCACGGCCACGGCAGGGATCCGGTGCGGCGTAGGCAGAGCTGCAGCAGCGCGCAGCAAGCGGGGCTGCGCGGGCAGCGGCGACGGCGTGGCTGCGGCGGGGTGGCGGTGGCAACAGCAGTGCGCGGTGGGCGCCGGCGCAGGAGGCGGGGTGCGTGGGCTGCGGGCGAGGACGGGGCGCGTGGGTGCGGGCACGCACGGGACTCGCCCGGGCACGGGGGCGCGCGTGCGCTGGCGCGGCCAGAATGGCGAGCCGGTCCGGGGCGGAGCGAGCTGGCTCGGTGAGCGGGAGGAGTTGAGCGCAGCGTGCGGTGGCGCGGCTGTAGCAGCCGCCAGCAGCAGCACAGCGGCAGGTGCGGGAGGGGCATTATGGCGGGCGCGACGAGGTCCTGCGAGCGCGCGCGCGAAGGCGCGGCCGTGGGCGCGGTGGCGTGCGCGTGTGCGCTCAAGGCAGAGAGAGGGGGGGAAGCTCACGGTCGTTGGTGAGAGGAGGGCGGCGAGGCTCGAGGGAGCGGCCTGGGGAGGAGGATGAGGAGGCGGTCCGGCGTGGGGCGGGGTGGGGAGGCTCGGCGAGGAGGGAGGTCGGGGAGGACGTCCGGCAGCGCTGGGCGAAGCAGAGGCGGGGGAGACGGGGCGGTCCGGCGGGGAAGCGGCGCCGGCGAGGTAGAGGCGGTGGGGCGGCGCCGGCGAGGTGACGCCGCGGATGAGGACGGAGGCGCGGCGGGGCGGGCGACGAGCGGCGTCGGGGGCGCCCGCTCCCGATCCAGAACAGGGTAGCGAGAGGGAGATCGAGGGGGAGTGGGGGGGTGAGGTAGGTGGGCTAGGGTTTCGGGGAAGGGGGGGATATGGGCGCGGCTGGTGGGCCGGCCTGGTGGCCTGCTGGGCCGTGGCCCGGGGGAGGCCTTTTCTTTTTTTTTATTTTAACTTTTGTTTTCTTTTTCTTTTTGTCTTTTTCTTTTATTTATTCTTATATCTCTGTTTTGTAATTAGTTAGGCCTCAAATTGAATTTTGTAAAACATGGTACTTTTTCCATTAAATGCTAGGCATTATCTACCACTGCCAAAAATTGGTTTGGAGACAATTGGAGCTCACGCAAATTTTATAATAAATAAAATGTATTAAACTTCGCTGTTTTGATAATGTTAAAGCCACCTAATTAATTTATTATTTGTTGGTTACAATTTTAGAATAGTCTCTGCAATATTTGCTATTTATTGAACATTTTAGTTTCTGATTTGAGCAACTTTTATTTTCCACTTTGAATTCATTTGAAGTTTGAATTTGGAGTCTGAAATGCAATATGATGATTAGGCACTGATAATCATGATGACATGGCATAATCAAAAGGGGATTACTATAGTCAACCACTGGGGGTGTTACAATTGTATTGATAATCAAACGAGAGAGAGAAAGCCATCTAGCTACTAACGACGGACCCGTAGGTCTACAAAGAACTACTCACGCATCATTGGAGAGGCACCAATGGACATGATGAACCCCTCCGAGATGGTGTCTAGATTGGATCTGGTGTTTCTGGAACTTGCAGCGGCTGGAATTGATTTTCGTCGACTCCCCTAGGGTTTCTGGAATATTGGGGTATTTATAAAGCAAAGAGGCGGTGCGGAAGGCCACCGAGGTGGGCACAACCCACCTGGGCGCGCCTGGGACTCCAGGCGCGCCCTGATGGGTTTTGCCCCCCTCGGGGCACCCCCCAGGTGCTTCTCCGGCCCACTGGATGTCTTTTGGTCCCAAAAAAATCCACAAAAAGTTTCGGTGTGTTTGGACTCCGTTTGGTATTGAGTTCCTGCGATGTAAAAAACATGCAGAAAACAACAACTGGCACTGGGCACTATGTCAATAGGTTAGTCCCAAAAAATGATATAAAATGACTATAAAATGATTGTAAAAAATCCAAGAATGATAATATAACAACATGGAACAATCAAAAATTATAGATACGTTGGAGACGTATCAGCCCTTTTTCCTTGAAACTAGTGGTCTTGTTAACCATCAACACTTGATGCTCTTTCTTCATTTCTACCTTCGCCAATTTCAGCATCGCGAAGAGCTCGGGAATCCTTTTCGTTATCCCTTACATATTATAGTTCATCACAAAGTTCTAGTAGCTTGGTGATAGTGACTAGAGAACTCTGTCAATCACTATCTTATCTGGAAGATTAACTCCCACTTGATTCAAGCGATTGTAGTACCCAGACATTCTGAGCACATGCTCACTAGCTGAGCTATTCTCCTCTATCTTGTAGGCAAAGTACTTGTCAGAGGTCTCATACCTCTCGACACGGGCATGAGTCTGAAATACCAATTTCAGCTCTTTGGAACATCTCATATGCTCCATGGCGTTCAAAACGTTTTTGAAATCCCGGTTCTCAGCCGTAAAGCATGGTGCACTAAACTATCAAGTATGACTATCACCGCCCATAACTCTTTATGTTCTACTCGTGCATATCATCTACGCATAGACCTGGCTCTGATGTCACTGTTGGGAAACGTTGCATGGAAAACAAAAAAAGATTCTACGCATACGCAAGATCTAGCAAGGAGATGCATAGCAACAAGAGGGGAGAGTGTGTCTACGTACCCTCATAGACCGTAAGCGGAAGCGTTTCACAACGCGGTTTATGTAGTTGAACTTTCTTCGCGGTCCAACCGATCTAGTACCGAACGTACGGCACCTCCGCGTTCAGCACACGTTCAGCTCGGTGACGTCCTCCGCCTTCTTGATCCAGCAAGACGGCGAGGTAGTAGATGAGTTTCGTCAGCACGACGGCGTGGTGACGGTGATGGTGAAGTGATCTCCGCAGGGCTTCGCCTAAGCACTACGAAAATATGACCGGGGGTGTAAACGGTGGAGGGGGCGCCGCACACGGCTAGGCAATAGTCTGTTGTGTGCTAGGCGCCTCCTCCCACATATATATAGGTGGGAGGGAGGGAGGAGCAGCCAAAGGAGGCGCCCAAGTAGGAGGAATCCTACTTGGAGTCCCTTCCAAGCCGCGCCCCCCCTTTCCTTATTTGGAGCGCGGGGAAAGGCAGGGGAGGGTGCCCCCCCCTCCTTTCTCCCATGAGAGGGAAAGGCAGGAGGGGCTAGCCCTCCCCCTTTTCCTTCCCTAGGGCTGGCCAAACAAGGGAGGAGGTGCACCAGCCCCCTTGTGGGCTGGTCTGTCCCCTCCTTTGGTCCATAAGGCCCATAACTTGCCGGGGGGGGGGGGGGGTGCCCGGAACCCCTTCCGGTGACCCGATTCCTTCCCGGTACGTCCCGAAACACTTTCAGTGTCCAAATGCCATCGTCCTATATATCAATCTTTACCTCTAGACCATTTAGAGACTCCTCATCATGTCCGTGATCTCATCCGGGACTCCGAACAACATTCGGTCACCAAAACATATAACTCATATAACACTATATCGTCAACGAACGTTAAGCGTGCGGACCCTACGGGTTCGAGAACTATGTAGACATGACCGAGACACCTCTCCAGTCAATAACCAATAGCGGAACCTGGATGCCCATATTGGCTCCTACATATTCTATGAAGTTCTTTATCGGTCGAACCGTTATGACAACATATGTAATTCCCTTTGTCCATCGGTATGTTACCTGCCCGAGATTCGATCGTCGGTATCTCTATACCTAGTTCAATCTCGTTACCGGCAAATCTCTTTACCCATTCCGTAATACATCACCTTTGTAACTAACTCCTTAGTCATTTGCTTGCAAGCTTATGATGTGTATTAGCGAGAGGGCCCAGAGATACCTCTTCGAAACTCGGAGTGACAAATCCTAATCTTGATCTATGCCAACTCGACAAACACCTTCCGAGATACCTGTTGAGCATATTTATGATCACCCAGTTACGTTGTGATGTTTGATAGCACACAAGGTATTCCTCCGGTATCTAGGAGTTGCATAATCTCATAGTCGAAGGAATAAGTATTTGACATGAAGAAAGCAATAGCAATAAACTGAGCGATCATTATGCTAAGCTAACGGGTGGGTCTTGTCCATCACATCATTCTCCTAATGATGTGATCCCGTTATCAAATGACAACACATGTCCATGGTTAGGAAACCTTAACCATCTTTGATCAACGAGCTAGTCTAGTAGAGGCTTACTAGGGACACGGTGTTTGTTTATGTATTCACACATGTATTTAAATTTCCGATCAATACAATTCTAGCATGAATAATAAACCTTTATCATGAATAAGGAAATATAAAATAACAAATTTATTATTTCCTCTAGGGCATATTTCCTTCAGTGGGCCCCCTGGCAGCTCTCTGGTGTCCATCTTCTGCTATATGAAAGGTTTTTACCTGGAAAAAATCATAAGGAAGCTTTCGGGATGAAGCGCCGCCGTCTCAAGGCGAAACTTGGGCAGAAGCAATCTAGGGCTCCGGCGGAGTTGTTCTGCCGGGGAAACTTCCCTCCGGGAAGGGGAAATCAAAGCCATCGTCATCACCAACAATCCTCTCATCGAGAGGGGGTCAATCTCCATCAACATCTTCACCAGCACCATATCCTCGCAAACCCTAGTTCATCTCTTGTATTCAATCTTTGTCTCAAAACCTCAGATTGATACCTGTGGGTTGCTAGTAGTGTTGATTACTCCTTGTAGTAAATGCTAGTTGGTTTATTCGATGGAAGATCATATGTTCAGATCCTTAATGATATTCAATACCCCTCTGATTATGAACATGAATATGCTTTGTGAGTAGCTACGTTTGTTCCTGAGGACATGGGAGAAGTCTTGTTATAAGTAATCATGTGAATTTGGTATTCGTTCGATATTTTGATGAGATGTATGTTGTCTTTCCTCTAGTGGTGTTATGTGAACGTCGACTACATGACACTTCACCATGATTTGGACCTAGGGGGAGGCATTGGGAAGTAATAAGTAGATGATGGGTTGCTAGAGTGACAGAAGCTTAAACCCTAGTTTATGTGCTGCTTCGTAAGGGGCTGATTTGGATCCACATGTTTCATGCTATGGTTAGATTTATCTTAATTCTTCTTTCGTAGTTGCGGATGCTTGCGAAAGTGGTTAATCATAAGTGGGAGGCTTGTCCAAGTAAGGACATCACCCAAGCACTGGTCCACCCACATATCAAATTATCAAAGTAACGAACGTGAATCACATGAGCATGATGAAAACTAACTTGACAACAATTCCCATGTGTCCTCGGGAGCGCTTTGCTTTATATAAGAGTTCATCTAGGCTTATCCTTTGCTACAAAAAGGATTGGGCCACCTTGCTGCACCTTTGTTACACTTGTTACCTGTTACCCGTTACGAATTATCTTATCACAAAATTATCTGTTACCGATAATTTCAGTGCTTGCAGATAATACCTTGCTGAAAACCGCTTTTCATTTCCTTCTGCTCCTCGTTGGGTTCGACACTCTTATTTATCGAAAGGACTACGATAGATCCCCTCTACTTGTCGGTCATCAGGGGGCAGTCAGTATCTTCCATGCTAAGCGGGTTATTCTCATAATGAGTGTTTATTCACTTGTCCTTGCATGAGAGGGGCTGGTAATCGGGATGCCCAGTCCCATGATCAAATTGCAAAATAATGAAACAAATTCCCCTGAAAAGTTGTTGGTATGGAGGGCACCCGAGGATTCGGCTAGCCATGCTTGTGCTTGTTGGTGGAGGGGGAGTAAACTTTATTTTACCGCTTGGGAACCGCCGCTAATTTGTTTAGCATGGAAGATATTAAAAACTCTCGGTCGTGACGTTGACAGGAAAGGCATGCCTCTCAAAATTATATTTATCTCTGACTTAAGCTTCGATCTCTCGCACCTCTGCAAATCCCTGTTTCCCTCTACGAAGGGCCTATCCATTTACTTTTATGTTATTTTACTTTTATTGTTGAGTCATCACCTTCCCAAACAAGCACCAGTCCTGAGAGCACTATTGTCATTCTTATGCATTGTGTATAGTTAATATTGCATGCATCATGACTGGATCTCTTCTACCATGAATTATAATGTTGAGTCGCTGCTTGAACTTTGGAGGTGCTCTACCATATTATATCATGATTGTTTTGACAAAGTGTTGGCATTTGAGATATTTTATTATTGCTCACTAGTTGGTTATGTCATTGGTATGAGTAAATGTGAGACCTAAATGTCATCATGAATCTGGTTAGTTCATAGTCCTTGCTGAAAACTTTACATTAGTTAAGTATATTTACAACAATAAGAACAAAAAAGTGTTTGTAAAAGTTTTTCTTTATCACTTTCAGTTTATCAACTGAATTGCTTCAGGACAAGCAATGAGTTAAGCTTGGGGGAGTTGATATGTCCCAAACGTATCTACTTTTCCAAACACTTTTACTCTTGTTTGGGACTCTAATTTGCATAATTTGGATGGAACCAACCCGGACTGACGCTGTTTTCAGCAGAATTGCCATGGTGTTATTTTTATGCAGAAATAAAAGTTTTCGGATTGAGCTGAAAATTTACAGAGAATTATTTCAGAATATATAAAAAATATTGGTGAAGGAAATTACCAGAGGAGACCACCAGGGGGCGCACCCACCCCCCAGGGCGCGCCTAGCAGGCTTGTGGGCCCCTGGCAGCTCCCGCAACCCTAACTCCAACTCCATAAGTACCTATTCGTCCAAAAAAATCAGAGAGAAGGAATCATCGCGTTTTACGATACGAAGCCGCCGTCACCTCCTGTTCTTCATCGGGAGGGCTGATCTGGAGTCCGTACTGGGCTCCAGAGAGGGGGATTCGACGCCGTCGTCATCATCAACCTTGCTCCATCACCAATTTCATGATGCTCATCATCGGGAGTGAGTAATTCCTTCGTTGGCTTGCTGGAAGGTGATAGGTTGGATGAGATTTATCATGTAATAGAGTTAGTTTTGTTAGGGCTTGATCCCTAGTATCCACTATGTTCTGAGATTGATGTTGCTATGACTTTGCTATGCTTAATGCTTGCCACAAGGGCCCGAGTGCCATGATTTCAGATCTGAATCCTTTATGTTTTCATGAATATATTTGTGTTCTTGATCATATCTTGCAAGTTATATGCACCTATTATGTGTTATGATCCGCATACCCCAAGGTGACAATAATTGGGATTTTTTCCGGTGATTATCGTAGTTTGAGGAGTTCATGTATTCACTATGTGTTAATGTTTTGTTCTGGTTCTCTATTAAAAGGAGGTCTTAATATCCCTTAGTTTCTTTATGGACCCCGCTGCCATGGAAGGGTAGGACAAAAGATGTCATGCAAGTTCTTATCGCAAGCATGTATGACTATATACGGAATACATGATTACATTACATTGATGAATTGGAGCTAGTTCTGTGCCGCCCTAGGTTATAACAGTTACATGATGAATGTCATCCAACATAATTATCCATCACCGATCCAATGCCTATGAGCTTTTCGCATATTGATCTTTGCTAAGTTACTATTGTTGCTGCTGCTGCTGCTGTTATAATCACTATAAAACTGCTACTGCTACTGTTACAGTTACTATTGTTATCTTTACCACAGCTATCAAACTATCATATTACTGTGCTACTAATCACTCTGCTGCAGATATTTAGTTCTCCATATGTGGTTGAATTGACAACTCAACTGCTAATACTTGTAAATATACTTGGCTCTTCTTGTGTCGAATCAATAAATTTGGGTTGAATACTCTACCCTCGAAAACTGTTGGGATCCCCTATACTTGCGGGTTATCATTCAGCTGCTAGCCAACATTCTCAAGGCCAAAAAGCTTGTCTTGGATAATGCACCATCCATACAGACTACTTATCATTTTGGGTTAGTTGCCCAGATAACTATATATGCATTTATAAATCATTGTTGTTGAAAAGATTAAAGAGGAGAACATCGATTTTATTAATCACGAGAGAATGAAATCGGTCCATCATTGTCTAAGGAGTGTTTGATTACTTGCATGGATTTTGGACCTCCTGCATCTATGACCCGGTTGAGCCTGGCTGGGATGAAACACGGCTTGGGCTATGTTCCGTGTTGTGTTTGGTAGCCCACATCTCGCATCAATGCTCATTTTCCCCCTGAAGTTTGGTCACCATCCCCATCCTGGTGCACCTGGCCACCATCCTCATTAGTGTTGCATGTTGTTTGGTCACCTGCATCTATGGTTTCCGGGTGAGCCGATGCAAAGCATAGTTGTTTGTGTACAAATGTGTGTTCAGCTAATCCCGCTTCAAATATGATGACCTTACCAGCCCTACACAACACACTAATCACCCCTGAACAACATGATTTGAAGACAAGATCAAAACACACAACACATTAACACCAATAGGCACACTATTAACATAAGGGGGTGAAACCGTGATCAAACAGACTAACATTAAAACCAATTTTAAGACAACAAGGGCACCCCCATGCCCCATCACAACATAAGCTGCTCTATACATAATTACATACCTTAATCTATCTCATCTTAAAGTCTAGTACAGACTACAGACAGGGAAATGGACAAGAAAAAAACATGCCTGCACATGTACGCAACCAGCAAGCTAACCTTTTGCCTAGCGCTTTGTTAACTCTCGCCTGCAGCTAACTTAGCTTTTGCCCGCTGATCGACAAATCCACTACAGATTACTACTACTAAACTTACACTTACTCAATAATATACTGTATATATGTGGAGATAGATGCATGGCATGAATTACAAATTACTACTCCCTCCGTAATGGCATCCAATTTTAATCTAAAGGATGAATTGTGGTATAACGAGGTGTTCACAACGACTAGTGTCTGACTGATCGAGCTCTGAGCACTACCCGGATCTATATGATGAATATTGCAGATGATCGTTCAGTTGATTGATTGGTGGTTAATTAACCGTAACAACTGCCACATATACCCGTGGTCCATTAGCCCCAACTCACGGTACTGTTTCAGACACTTAAATAAGCTGAATGAAATACTGCAAGTCTGTATGGGTCTTACAAAAATGTTGAGATTCTGAACCTGCTGATTGCTTGGTGGAGACCAAGTACCTAACCAGCTGCCCAATTCAGTTGGAATAATTGCAGTTTGGTACGTACTGCATAATTAAGCATCCAATATTAATTAGTTGTCATGCACGAAATCCAAAGACGACGTCAGCTCACAAGCAATGCATCCTTGACACCTGTAGGTGTTTGTTTGGTCTAGCAGTTGGAGATCTCCTATGATTAGGGGGGACAAGCTAGCTAGATGGCCTGGAGGATATACGGTTAATTAACTAAAAAAAGGTTAGTCTGTAAAGGTAGGAAGAGAGAAAGCATGCGTGCTAGCATGTTGGCAACTGACGAGGGACAAAGGAACACAAATTGTGTCAGCAATAATACTTAATGCTTCCTTTTCATATCATGTCATGGATCCTAGCTAGCTACCCCCAATCTTGCTTGCTTGGACCTGATTAAGCTAAGCTAACTACAACTATGTAGCTAGTTTCTGTCTTGTGTAATTTCGACCAACGGTTGGACTAATTGGTTAAGTGTTCATGCTTGCAGTTAATTAGCTGGAGTAGTTAGTTAGTTAGTTACACTGCTGTTGTGGTTGGTGCATGAGAGCTAGCTAGCTAGCCCAAGTGATTCATGCATGTATCTATGTTCAGTCAATCAAGGAATTTGTTTCAGATTCAGGTGTGATTATTTTTCATTCATCCAGACAAGACTAACAAAAATGGGTAGGGCCTTAATTCCTGATGCAATGACATGGATGCATGCATGTGCAATTCCACAATCTCTAAAAGGAAGATCAAATCTGGAGTTGGTGATGGACCGATGAGTCAGATCGGAGACCAAACCCATGTGACATGCCTGATTGCTTAGCTTCACTTTCACTTGTTAGCAAACATTTGAGTTCAGCTGCTTGCCAGCATTCCCAAGTCCAAAAATCAGGCTTCACACCCATGCATGTCCATCCATCCTGCTTTGCTTTTCATTTCTTCCTCCTTAAGTAGCAAATAGTGTTAACAGCGAACCATCCGGAAGGCAGGCCACTTCATCCTGACTCATCACCGTGTGTGCATCTAAAAAGTCGGTCCATGAGCAGGCGTGCATGCGGCTGATAGATACTCCCTAAAACATCCGTATATACACAAATGTAAGACAAGAATTTTGGGACGAAGGGAGTACTAGCCAACTACAAATATTATGGTATAGAGGGAGTAGATATAAGTACATGTCAAGTCAGGTCACATGCATCCACGTCACCTTGCATTCGAGTAGAGTAGAGTAGAGTAGATGATACGTACTATGTATGTACTCCTACTACTGTGCATGGCCGGCACGCACGTACACATATATAGTCGAGTCGGTGTCGGTCATACCAAACCAACTCACCGTCCCGTCACATCAATAGTTTCCATCCCTTCCTTCACAATCACAATTAATCGATGGATCTTAACATGGCATGCATGGCAGGCAACAACTAAAATTCTATCTATAGAAACGGATAAATCTATTCACTGCTACTGCAGTACCACATAGTAAGGGCATCTCTCGTCCATCCCCAAAAGTCAATATGAGGGCATTTTTGTTGTTTCGAAGCCTATCTAAGAGCATCTCTAGCAGACCCTTCTAAGCGGCCGGCTCGTATAATTTCAGCAACTATACGGGTTTGACCCATTTTTTGGGTGAGACCACACCCCGTATAGTCGGCCCGGCCCATAAAGCGTTTATAGTGGCCCAGAAAAACAAACCCCCCCCTAACAGTATATCCACGGGTCCGCGGCCGCTATACGGGGCGAAACCCTATTTCCCCCGCCGTCGCAATCCACCCCCATCCGCGCCTCCGACGACAGATCCGCCACCGCTACGCCTCATGTGGCGCGGGATGTGGAGCGCCGGCCGCTCCGCCGACGATGACGATGACGACCAGGAGCGCAAGCGCTGCGTCGCCGCCGATGTGGCGCGGAAGCGCTCCCGCTACACTAACTGCAGCCTTGAGCCGCCGGCGTCCCTCCTCCGTCGCGAGACAGAGGAGTACAACCGGCGGCAGGCTCAGCTCTCCGGCGCGAGCATCTCGCGCATGCCACTGCCGCCGGTCAAGAGGGAGGCGGAGGAGCTCCCGCCGCTCTGCTCGGTCAAGAGGGAGGCGGAGGAGCTCCCGCCGCTCTGCGCGGTCAAGAGGGAGGCGGAGGAGCTCCCGCCGCTCTGCGCGGTCAAGAGGGAGGCGGAGGAGCTCCGCGCAGTGAAGAGGGAGCTCGAGGCGGAGGAGTCGCGCGCCAGCGTCGTTGGGCCGGAGGACTACCTCCCCCCCCCCACCCACCTTCGAGGCGGACGCCATCGAGGCGGCGATTCTCGAGCGCAGTGCGCGGGAGGAAGACGAGGTGGCGCAGCGCCGCCGCTGGGACGAGGAGATCAACCAGCTCCTGTATGAGCAGGGCCTCGCCAAGGCGCGGGAGTTCGACGAGAAGATGGAGGCATGGCGCCGCGAAGCCGACATCCAAGAATCCATGTACATCGACCTCACCTCCGACGACGACGACGAGTGATCGCCGCCATGCCGCAGCGTCGCCGCCACACCCGGAGGGCACCGGCGAGCCCCATTTTGGGCAGTAGGTTAGGTTTAGGCTGACGCTTCGAATCGATGACCTCGTATATGTATGGATGATGAACTTCTATCTACTACTATTTCTTGTTCATCTTTCGCGCGAAACCTTTTTTTTTAAAAGTTTACAGTTTCATATGCGGTTTCTGTTCTGCCTCAACCAAATCTGCCCCTTATAAGAGGGAAAACGCGAACCGTAAACCCTTTATAAGGGCTAGCCTTCTAAGGAGTCTGCTAGAGATGCTCTAACCCATCACCCAGTTTTGTTACTTTCTCATATTTGGCTTTTCTTCCCTCTCAGATCCCCCCACCCACCCACCCACACACACACACACACACACACACACTAGCCCATTTGTACTAT
This sequence comes from Thinopyrum elongatum, assembly GCA_011799875.1. Classification (NCBI taxonomy): domain Eukaryota; kingdom Viridiplantae; phylum Streptophyta; class Magnoliopsida; order Poales; family Poaceae; genus Thinopyrum; species Thinopyrum elongatum. The sequence goes on from CM022301.1 coordinate 623,157,710, forward strand.
GGGATAGATAACTCTCAATAAAAATGGGAAAGACCCTTGCCTCCCGTATTCATGTCGTGGCAACCAGAGCGCTGCCCGATTGGTTGGTCAACTCTAGCTGCCCACTCGTCCCTAAAGCCTAGCCCACCCCAGCCGCCACCCATTCTCGCCGCCACTGCCGATTCGAACCTCGACCGCCCCCGATTAGGGTTGTCATTGCCGCCTCCCTCAAGCTCTAGGTAACTGTCGCTCCGAGCTCCCGTGCCTCCTGAGCATTCCGCGGCGCCACCTGGTCCGTCTTCCTTGTCGAGCACCGCCGCCAGCCAAGCCCTAGAGTCGCCTCCCAAAACTTGTGCTTGAAATGAACTTGTGTGCAAAAGTATTATTATTATTTTGCGAAACACAGGCAGTGCTGATTTCATTCATTAAGAAGGGTACCAATGCAAAGACGACAGTTACAAGTGTGAACAAAGTTTAAAAAGAAGAAGTAGAAAAAAGAAAGTGAAAAGGATAGCTAGGGCCATTTTCTTAGTCAGGTGGCATGCATCCACATTGCCCGGCAAGGCCGGCTAGCCTCCATGAATTGAGTTTATTGTATATTTTCAGCAGGAGAGAAGGGATGTTGCATTGCATGGCCTGTTTTTGAAAATGCGATTGTTTCTTTCCTTCCAGATTTTCCACCAAACACAGATGAAAAGAGTGCATGTCTTGGTGGTGGTGGCTTGCGGTCTATTGCTGCTTGGCATTTGATCTCGTCAGTCCTTGGAAGAGAACAAAGTAGGCAGATTTTGCCGGGTATGTTCCATCGGCAGTCCACTTCCAACTAATGGAGCCAGGAAAATCGGTTTGGAGATGCACACCCAAGTATTATTTGAAGAATTGAGTTTTGAGGATGGGCTAGATGCCTAGATGGATAAAAAAATTAATTCCTCGGGAAATGGGCTAGATGCCTAGATGTATAAAAGCTTAATTCCTCAAAAAATGGGCTAGAGATGCCGTAAGATTGAGTATATGTACTCCTACATGGACAAAGCATGCATGCGCATGTACGCAACCTTCAGCTTGCTTGCTAGCTAGCCTTCTTTTAGCCACGCGTGGATGGGATGACCAATCAGCTTTTTGCACTCTACATACTTCTTTTTGCCACGGGTAGGGCAGAGCAGGCCACCAGCGGCCCGAATCAGGGCGGGGCGACGCCGGAGAAGGGGGGCACCGGGAGCTCGCGCGGCCACGCCGGGGAGCGCGCGCGCGGCGGCGGGTGTTGCCGAGCTCAATCGGGGACGGGCAGGCGCGCCAGGGAGCGCGCGGTCGGGGCGGGCGGCGCATGGCTCCTCCACTGCATGTGTGTCCGGGAACGGGCGGCGCCGGGGCGAGCTGGGGCGTCGGGGCGAGGCACGCCGTGGCCGGAGACGGGCTTTGCCGGGATGTGAGGAAAAAGGAAAAAAAATGGGCTATAATGGGATACAGTTTTATTTACGGGGTCTGCTCTGTCCGGGGCAATTTCACACCGTAAAAACGGTTTACAATGCATCTTATACGTGTTTTTAAGAGTCAACTTATACGGGTCTTTTAGAGATGCTCTGATACGGGAGCCGGCCATTCATACCCCCTAAGTATTCATCTATGAATGTGCATGTGGCAGTTAAGGAGAGAGAGGATGCCCAGATGTCCGACGTGGTGACTTTTGATTGGATAGACAAATGTCTTGACTCCCCCAAAGCATGCATCCCAATGTTGATAGATATTGAGAAGCACATTTTCTGTCCATTCATCCTGCTAGCTGCATCTTTCTTAGTAGTACTACACTACTGCCAGTACAATTTGTAGATTACCGGTGTATGCGTGCCCTAGCTTGCAAATCACGCGTGTCTTAATTCCCATTTTGTTTCTACCTCGTCTTGTTCTCTTTAATCGCCATAGAAATTAAGTCTTTCTGTTTCTTGGGTTTTTGCTTATGTTTTTGGAAAATGAGTTATGAGTATAACCTTGGCCTCTGCATTTAAGTACAGTGTGTGTGTGGGGGGGGGGGGGGGGGGGTGGTGGGGGAATGACCAGAGAAAACAGCCAAAAATAAGATTTTTACAAATAACTATGTTCAAGTTTTGAAATAGGATTTCGTCCCGTTTTAGAAACAAAGCACCAGCTATAACTATGTTCAAGTCACCGCTAAGAATCGTCCAATCAATGTAAGAAAAATCCAATCTAAGGATGAATGAGTTTTGTGGTACGACAAGGTGTTGCTCACAAGATGACATACTTTGTATGATGAATATTCTAGAAGGTGGAGCGGGTAGACGATCGATCAATTGCTTGATTGGTGATTAACCGTAACAACCGCTATATATGCATATAGATGTGGTCCACTAGTCCAACCCGAGTCATGCTCACACTGTTTTGTCTAAGCCACTTAATAATAATCTAGAAATATATAAGTATGGGTCTAACAAAAAGTAAAGATTCAGGGCTTGCTGATTGGTTGATGGGGTATCTAGAGCTAGCTAGCTTCTGAATAATTGTAGTTTGGTACTCCATAATTAAGCATGATTAATTAGTTGTTGCCATGCTTGAAATCCAACAATGGCCTAATTAAGCTAGCAACCAATATATCATCGACACCTGTGTGGCTGTGTTTGCTTCCAGATTAAAGATAGTGGTTGGACATCTCCTCTGATTAAGGGGGACAAGATAGCTAGCTCATAGAGTAAAATAATTAATTAAACTTCCTAGCTTAGTCTGTAAAGCTAGTAAGATCAAGCAATCGTGCGTGCCTTTGTTTCTAGGTGACGAGGGACAAGGGAATATTGAGTCAACAATTAATTGAAGCTCCTTACTTTTAATGTCAGGGATCCTAGCTAAGGTACGTACTTGCCCCCACCTTTTTATGTCTTGTTTATATTGGACGAACGGTTGGGTAATACATATTGATTGATCAGTCGTTAATCTTCGTGTCTGCAGTTAATTAGCTGGAGTAGTTACTTATACTGTGCTGGCTAGTACTACCTCCGTTTCAAAATATAGTGCGCCCGCGCTTCCCGAGGTTTAACTTTGACCATAAATTTAATCAACGAGACCGACTGCAGCGGGAGCAAAAATTATATAATTGAAAATTTCTTTTGAATATGAATTCACTAGTATAATTTTTGCTCTCGCCGCAATCGGTCTCGTTGGTTAAATTTATGGTCAAAGTTGAAGCACGGGAACCGAGGACGCATTATATTTTGGAACGGAGGGAGTAATTTTGTTGGTGCCTGCTAGCTTAGCTCAAGTGATGCATGAATCGATATTTAGTCAGTTAGTCAGTCAAAGGAATTTGTTCAGATTCAGGTGTGACGAATTTGTCATCCATCCAGACAAGACTAACAAAGATGGGTGGGGCCTTAATTTATTCCCGATGCAACGACATAGGTCATCCATGCATGTGCAATTGCGCAATCTAAAAGCAAGATCAAATCTGGAGGTGGTGATGGATGGATGCGTCAGAACCAGAACCAGATGGATGTGAGAGAGACCAAACCCATGTGACATGCTCAAGGATTGGTTAGCTTCTCTCACTTACTCCCTCCGTCGGAAAAAGCTTGTCCCTTAAATGCTTTTTCGGACGGAGGGAGTATTAGCCAATCAGTTGAGTTCAGGTGTTAGCCAGCATTCTCAAGCCCAAAAAGCTTGTCTTGCATAATGCTCCATCCATACGGACTACTAATCGAGATAGTATCACGAGAGCGAACCGGCCCCTTCCGTAAAAAGTGGATCTCGCTCCCGTGCGACTCCAGCGAGTCGCACCGGGGCGTTCCAGTCCGGCGGCGCCGCCGGTTCCTCCTCTTCCCTCACCGCCGCCGGAGGGCGTCGCCGGGCAAAGCCTGGCCGGCGCCGACGGCGGTGGGGCCATTGGAAGACACGAAGTGGCTGATTTTCTGGTGGACTATGTTCTGCACTGTGTTTGGTAGCCCGCATCGCATAAGTGCTCATTTTTCTGCATGAAGTTTGGGCTTCATCATCATCATGGTGCACTTGGGCACCATCCTCATTAGTGTTGCATGTTGTTTGGTCACCTGCATTTGTGGTTTTCGGGTGAGCGGATGCAAAGCAGAGTTGTTTGGTTGTGTACAAATGTGTGTTCAGCTAACCCCGCTTCAAATATAATGACTTTACCACCCCTAGACACACAGAACAACATGATTTGAAGACAAGATCAAAACATATAGCACATTAACACCAATAGGCACACTATTAACATAAGGGGATGAAACCTTGATCAAAAAGACTAGCAGTAAAACCAATTTTAAGGCAGCACGGGCACCCCATTCCCCTGCACAACATCAGGTGATGTTCCATGATGAAAATATGGACAAGTTCCAACAAACACAATACTAACTACCACTACTAAGTTCAGAACGCCCTTGATAGTTTTCCACCTAGCCGTAACGGACGCAACAGTAGCATTTGACGGTGGAGTTGTTGGTGTTGATCTTGACCCTGAAGCCCCAAGTGTTGAGCTTGAGGACGACAATGATGTCGGCTTGCACCTGGTGCACCAGGTAGAACGCTCTGCAGCACCGCCCAAGCACCACCTAACTGCAAAATTCTGTCACATGTACCCACATCTCATACTAACGGCAGGCAGCCATCGGCCTGGGTTGGGGAAGGGGATGTGGAGACAGGTCCACAGAGGCTTGTGGAAAACCTTTGGGACAACAAGGAAGACCAGTCCGCTGGCTGATCCTGCGAGATCGATGGTGCGGTGCTCAACCTCAGGCATGAGAAAGGATTTGGCTGGTGCACATGAAGTTCTTGATGTAAGGCCAAATAGAAAGAGAGGAGGAGAAAGAAGAAGACCAACTTAATTCGCCCTCGTGGCATTTTACTTCTGGCAACTCAGTCTGACGTCATTAGTAGAAAACAGGGAACTAGTCCCGGTTCCAGAGGGCCTTTAGACCCGGTTCTGCTCAAAACCTTTAGTCCCGGTTCGCTTACTAACCGGGACAGAAGGGGTTCCACGAGGCCGCTGCGGGGCACCCAGGCAGGAGGACCTTTAGTCCCGGTTGGTAATACCAACCGGGACCAAAAGGAAGCCACGCGCCAGCATCTCGCAGGCGCTGGGGTTTTTGTTTTTGTTTTTTTTTTTGAAGGGGGGGGGGGGGGTTGGGGTGGGTTTGGGGTTTTGGAGGGTTAATTTAGGGGTTTCATATTGTGTTAGCTAGCTAATAGAGAGAAGTGACCTCTCTTCCTCCGTGCTTGGTCGACGCTAGCTATTATACATATAGAGAGAACTCGACACGCTAGCTAGTAAGCAAATGAAGGAACCATTAATTACACAAGATCGTCATGAACATATACAGAGAGAAGTGACCTCTCTTTCTCCGAGAGATTGGTCGAACAACAAGTTTTCGTATATCTATCCGACGCTACTACATATATACAATATAACATCTCTTACAATCCCTAACATCTAAAATCCATTTTAATTTTCAGATGGTATTCTCCCTTCTCATTTATGACGTGGTCAAGAAAGAATCCCGCCAATTCCCCTTGAATTGCTCGTATGCGATCATGTGGTAGGAGTTCATCCCACATCTGCCACATCTAATTTAAAGAAGGGGGTCAATACATATATATGAATGAAACCCAACACAAATGATGGTAATAAAATAAAATTGTGAATATTATTGTTTACGTACTTCATATTGTCGGTCAGAGTAGCCCCGCTCAGAGGTCGATTGGCGGATGAACTCGCAAACGTAGTATCCACATAAATTATTCCCGCCTTCCTGCCACAAGCACTTTACGAGAATAGAGTTCTATCAAATTGATAATCAAGCATGATAAATGGTATTGATGAAACTAGAATCAATGGGAGATGCGCGGAACTAGCTAGTACTACTTACTTTCGGGTGTGTAAATCACAGCTCCCTCGGCAGTCCCGGAACCATTCCGATGAACTCTTTCCAAACCCTGCCAGACAAAGAAAATAATTACTTGATATCCGGAAATAAACAAAGTTGCCGATATGATATGGTGCGATAATGATCGATTGAACTTACTTCTGGAACATTGCAGTCATGTCCGCATACTTATTGGGATATTTTCGTCTCGAGTCTGAGACAGTTACTACTCCCCGGTCAAGCTTAATCTCTAGCAGAATAAAGTGGAAGCTGCACATGCATGCATAGCTCATCAATTACATTACTATAACCTCGAGTAAGCAAAACCGAATATGCACAAGACAATAACACTCACTTGAAGTTGTAAAAAAAAGAGTATTTTCCCTTTATTTTGATTTCGAAGTAACGATTTTAGCAAGTTGTCCTCAGTATCTTTGTCTCCGTTTTGAACCGACCATTCATTTATGGTATTTGGGTTAATGAACCCAATGTCATAGATTTGTACTTTTTTGCATTCGACGATCTTCAGTCTGCATAATATAGTGAGAATAATTATATATACATGCAATGAAAGAGCTGAGCTATAGAGACTTAATTACAGAGATAATACTTACAGACAGTAGCAAGTCATGAGTTGTTTGTCGAGGGCATCTTGATTGAATAACTGGAATAACTCCACAAATTCAACAGGCATCACCTCAGTTCCAACGAGGTCGTGCTCCTCTTTAATTCCCAGCATCAAACTATCCTTCCCACACTTCCTGCAGGTATCCATGTACCATTCATGCAATCTTCACATCATCGTTGTTAGAGGAGGATGATCAGGTTTGACGAGAGGCTTCCCGTACTCGTATCTGAAGATATCTACTACCTCTAACATTTCAAACTGTACATCATCGCCCAGGTAATAAGCAGGATTGGTACCAGGCACTAGCCCCGGATGATTAGCGACGATATCGCTAGAAACCTTGAGCGGGGGGCATGATTGCTTCGCCTGTTCGCCGAGCTGGGGAATTTTTCCCACTTTTTCGTTTTGCTAGCCTTGCATCACTGCAAGTACTTCCCGACCGCTGCGCTTTCTTATATGCCCTTTCAATAATGCGCTCATAGTTGGATTGCGGCGGAGGCGGTGGTGGTCGCTTCAGGGCATCCAGAGTGCGCTTCACTTTCACCGGATCTGCCTTTCCTTCGGAGGTGGAGGTTTCCGTTCAAAATGGGTCTGCACTTCGACTGCCATGATTTCAGCGGTTTACTCGTCAGTCCTCTCATATGGTAACTTTGGAAGAGGCTTCAGGTTTGGACCAGCTTTGAATTTCTTCCCGCCTCTTGTACTGCTAGCCGTCGGAGCGGCGGCGTCTCTCTTCCGCCGTTGCTGACGCGGCGGAGTCCGCTGACACGCCGGAGAAGGCGGAGTGCTCCGACGCGCCGGAGGAGGCGGAGTGCCCTCACGCGCCGGAGGAGGCGGAGTGCCCTGATCACTCGCCGGAGGAGGAGGAGGAGGAGGCGGAGAGCCCTGACTTGTCGGAGGAGAAGGAGGAGGAGGAGGCGTCCAGTTTGGAAGCTTGATGTACTCCTTTCTCCATAGACAGGTACTCCTTAAAGCATTTTCCAGATGAATCTCCCCTTCACCTGTAGGGTATTCAAGCTCCAGCTCCTTAAATCCCTCCATTATTTCACCCACCGTCACAACAGCATAGCCATGTGGAATCGGACGGCAATGAAAAGTTCCCTCAGCTTGAGGAGGTGCAACAGAGCCGACCGCCGCCTTCAAGGTCAGGTTCTGGCATTTCGTCATTAGCTCGCAATATTCAGCCTCCGTGATACTATCCACGGGGTAGAGAGGAGCCGTAAAATCAGGCTGAACGAGCTCCGTGGAAGCCACGCTGCTTCTTCGCTGAGATGGTGGGGTAGCTTCTGGGGCAGCGTCGAAGCAAGGATCTTCGTGCCGCTGAGATGGTTGGCTGGTAGCTCGCTGGCTCTCAAATTCCTCTAGCTTTGCTATTCTTGCATTGAGCTTCTGCATTTCGCTCGCTTCCACTTTCCTCTTTCTCTGTCAGCTTCTGTTACTACCACTCTCGGGAAACCCATGCAACCACGGAACGGAGCCTGGTGTGCCTCGTGTTCGTCCAGAGTGCTCAGGATTCCCTAGGGCCTCTGTCAGCTCGTCCTTCTCTCTGTCGGGAATGAACGTCCCTTCCTGCACTGCCCTGATATATTCCTGAAGCTTCTTCATAGGCATTGCAAGTTGCTCGTCCGTCCAACGACACTCCCCTGTTTCTGGGTCCAAAATTCCCCCAACCCCGAAGAACCAAGTCCTTGAACGATCTGGCCAGTTCAATGTCGCTGGTTGGACCCCTTTAGCAAGCATGTCTTGCTCAGCTTTGTCCCTGTGACGACCCCGGCTTAATCGTGCACTAATCATACACGCAAATGCGCACGATCAAGCCTAAGGACTCACTTGAAGATATCACAACACAACTCTAAAACATAAATAAAGTCATACAAGCTTTATATTACAAGCCAGGGCCTCGAGGGCTCGAATACATAGCTCGATGGAATACAAGCGTCAGCGGAAGCATTAGATATCTGGGTACAGATATATTACATAGAGAGAATTAGGCCTTCACAGAGGCGGGGTAAAATAAAATACTACGATCGAAAGGCGTAGGCCTCCTGCCCTGGACCCTCCGATCCTACTCCTGGTCGTCGAACGGCTCCTCGTAGTAGTAGTACTCGCCAGGCGGGTAGTAGTACTGGTCGTCGGCTGGGGTGTCTGGCTCAGGGACTCCGTCGTCTGGTGGATTCAAAAGAAATATGGGGGAAAAGAAAATAAAGCAAACGTGAGTACTCATCCGAAGTACTCAGCAAGCAAGGATCTACACTACATATGCAACATTGTCAAAGGAATGGCTGTATATGTGGACTGGGCTGCAGAAATGCCAGAATAGAGGGGGAAAGCCTAGTCCTATCGAAGACTAGCATCTTCAACAATCTTCGACAGTCTTGCAGCATTAGAAGAGATCAGATGAACATAATGTAAAGCAGCAGTAGTAGTATCATCAACCTCGACCTGAGATCCTTTCTCGACTCCCTGCGAGAAAGCAATCCCAGAGCCGTACTATCCAGTTCTCATCTCAAGTTCTAGTTGTACCGATCGGGATACAACTCCGAGTGTCCGTTACCGTAGGACAGGCTATCGATAGAAGTTTCTTCCCTGCAGGGGTGCATCAACTTACCCACCACGCTCACTTAGCTTTGGCCGGACACACTTTTCTGGGTCATGCCCGGCCTCGGCTAAGAAACACACCGCAACCCGACCTAGGCTTATAAGAGAGGTCAGCATGCCGGACTAAACCTATGCCCCCAGGGGTCTTGGGCCATCGCCCCGGGAACTCCTGCACGTTACGGGGCCACCGAGAGCAGACCTAGCAACCCCTTATACAAGCGCGGTTGCGTTACCAGTCCAACTCGGCGTGCGCCGCTCCTTACTGACGTCAAACAAGCTTCGGCTGATGTATACGACGCAGAACGCCCATACTATGCCCACGTGATGGTTAGTGCTATCGGGCCAGAGGCCCCTCGGATCAAATATCCAAACCGTAGTGGATTAGGAGCGCGCGGAAACGAGCAGAGACTCACGATCGATGTGACCCCGTCGCCCCGTCTCGAGGACTTGCGGCAAGGGCTAAGAATGCCCGGCCACGCCTCGTAGTTATCTCGCGGGCACCATCCAGGTCAACCCGACTCCACCTCACTTCGCAATAAGCTCGCGCGGGTACCCCTCAGGGCCGACCCGTCTTTAGTATCAAGGTTTAGTGCAATTCAACTCATCAACAGTACCTATGTGTCTAACACCGAAGGGAACCCTGAGGAATCACCCTCGATGGAATTCCCGCTCGATGTTATCATCAAGGTGAACGAAGGAGGAATCACCCTCGAGGTCCACACTTGAGGAGTTGCGCGACGACGTCGTTATCGGGGGTGGTGTAGGAGGAATCACCCTCGCTTACCACGACCGAGTAACTAACCTACAAGGTTAGCATCAGAAGTGCTGACGAGGTATCACCCTCGGCACTCGACGGTAACCCAGCAGTGTCGGCAACTAAGGGGGAAGTGATGTGCGGTGCCGGGGTTTAGTCTTCAATCCCGATGATCGGGTCTTCTGATATCCAGCAAGGCAGTCGGGATCAAGTGGGGGTCTCTGTCGTGTCTCTACCCAGCCTATACTAAGCAGTCTAGGATAACCAGAAAGGTAACAAGGCAGGGTACAATAATCAGGCTATGCAGCAGATATAGAAAAACAGTAGCAGTAGCAGTTCTAATGCAAGCATAAAAGAGAAGAGAGTAGGCGATATAGGCATGCTCAAAATGGGGGTGCTTGCCTGTTTGCTCGGGGGCAAGGGCAAGGTCTTCAGTGGTATCGTCGGGGACGTAGTCGTACTCCTGAGCTGCGTCTGCCTCGGGAGCTACGCCAACGTTGGGGTCTACCGAGAGAGAAGAGGGGGAAGAAACAGGTAAACATAATGCAACCAAATGCAATACGGTGCGTGTGATGCTATGATGCAGTGCAGGGTTGCCTAATTCTGCATCTAAGTCATTTTAGTTATTTTTAGAATTATTCTGGGATTTAACATCCGACGTGTGTGCACTATTCATCTACCGGATACGGGTCCGGAGTTACGAGTTCTTCTACGTAGGGGGTTCCGATGGAGAAACAGACGGCACGATCAGACTCGGCTCGTCGTTCTGAGCAAGTTTCATGTTCAAAGTTTTTCGATCCGAGCTACGGTTTAAAAGTTATTAATTTTTAGAGTTTTAAATGATTTTCTGGATTTATTTTAATAACAGAAATGGATTTACTGCGTCAGCAGTGGCGTCAGCAGTGATGTCAGCAATGCGTGAGCGCGGCTGACTGGTCAAGCTGACATGTGGGACCCACCTGTTAGCCTTTCTGGTCTAACAGAGGTATAAACTAATCTACAGGGCTAATTAGTGGGGTGGGCCCCAGGCGTCAGTGACTGATTAAACACTAATTAATTAATAATTTAAATTAACAGGTTTATTTATTTATAAAATCAGTTTATTCGCGCGGGGCCTACATGTCAGTGGCTGTGGGAGCCACGTCACCACGGTTGACCAAGTCAACGTGGTCAAACTCTGTAGCGGGGCCCACTGGCAGTGACCGTGGGCGGGCCCCACCACTTGCCACGTCGGCGGGGATGCCGGCAGCACACCGGCGAGCGCTCCGCGGCGGCGGCCTCGCCGGAGAGCGTCGGAAACGCGCTGTGCTGCTCCGTTTCGCGCGGTTTTTGCTGCGTTCGAACGAGGGAGGTGCACCGCATCCATCTACGGGGTCAGCGCGGCCAGGGGAGGCCGGCAGAGCCGCCGGCGTTGAGCCGTGGCGGAGGCTGGAGTTCGGGCGAGGTCAGAGTCGCGGCTCTAGGCCGTTTCCGAGCGGTCCGCACGGCTAGGCGGATAGCTACGGGCGCCAGGAGCACAAGGAACAAGGCGGGGTGGCTCGGGCAGCTCTGCACCGAGCTCATCGCCGGCAATGGCGGGCGGCAGAGCAGCGGCTTCGGTGGCGGCTAGCAGCGATGGATAAACGAGCAGCGAACGACGGGGAGGGTGTGATGCTCACCGAGCGGCACGCACGAAAGGCCGGTGGCGGATTAGTAGCAGCAGCGGCAGCGCATTCGTCGGGGAATCTCGCCGGAGTCGGGGAAGAAGGCGAGCTCGTGTCGCTCGCACAGCGGCTCCCGGCTCGACCCAGGGGTAGGGGAGGACGTAGTCGAGGCAGGCGCGTTCACCGGACACTGTTGCCGGACTCGGGGACGCCGGTGGCCGCGGGATCTCGCCGTCGCGGCGACGGTGACGCTCGGCTGGGGCGGATCTGGAGGGAGAAGACGGAGCGAACGAGGGTGAGCGAGGAGAGAGTGACGGTTAGGACCAGGGGGAACGGCTCGGCATCGCCCTTATCCCCTCTGCCGCACTGTTTCGTCGGTGGCGTCGCGGTGTCGCGTGCCCACCGACGCGCGCGTGCTCGGCCAAGGCGCCGGCTACACGCAGGAGAGAGGTAAGGGGGAAATGGGCCTGCTGGGCTGGGCCAGTGCACTGTGCACTTGGTCCAGTCCAATTTAACCTTTTTCTTTTTCTTAATTTTCTGTTTTTCTTTCCTTTTCTGTTTTAAAATAGTTAGGGCATTTCTACACTTTTGAAAAATGTGAGAGTTGTCCCAAATATTGCAATGCAATATTTCCTTCCACCAAAAACTGGTTTGGGCAGAATTGGACTCCATTTGGATTAGAAATGTATTTAAATGGATTTAAATATTCTGTTTTTGTGCTGTTTCATCTAGTTAGAGTCACTTGTCCAACTCCAAATATTTTGATATTGATTTTAGAAATGTTCCTGAATTATTTGCCATTAGTGAACATTTTCCCAACAGTGTTTGATCAACTTTATAATTCACTTTTGAATTTGAGTTGATTTTCAGATGTGGATTTGAATTGGATCATTAACCCGTATGACTTGGCACTGCAAATGATCATGACTTGACAGTTTTAACAGAGTGTCAAAGAGCTTATTACAAGGGGGTGTTACAGTCCCACAACGGGCGGGCTTTGTAGTAGCCACCTGACCCCGTGTGATGGTGATACTTCTTCTTTGCAGCATTTTTCTTGTTTGTCTCTGACCTTTTCTTACCCTTATCCGATTTCTTGTAGGCCACAAATGCGGGCCAGTGATCTCTTATTTTCTCATATCGGCCGGTGAATTCTGGAGTCTTCCCTTTGTTGACAAACTTTGTGTTCAACTCTTTCTTCCAGTTCCTGAATAGATCTGCCATCTTCTTAAGAGCAAATGCCTTGACCTTTGGCTCTATAACTGGCTTATTCGGATCCTCCTCTGGCGGTAGGCTGAAATTTGCCATCAGCGACGTCCAAAGATCACCTTTCAGTCTATCCTGGACATAAGAAACTTCAGGGTCGTCCTTACTCTTATTCCATTGCTAGACGCTGATTGGGACGCTGTCCCTAACAATAGCTCCGCACTGATGTACAAATGCGTCCTTGGTCCGCTTGGGAGCAATCGGTAGGCCATCATCTGTGATTTCTGTGATCGTGAACTTTTCATCCTGGCGTAACCTTTTCTTCGGGCCTCGTCTCCTTACTGAAGTTTGGCTCGATCAGGAGGGCTATAAAAGAAGAAAGAAGCGTTAATATATGTATATACCAAAACAATTAATGCATCAAGTCAGCACAGGCTTAATTAATATATATACCTCGCCGGACTTTGCAACAGCTCCCTCCTCCGTTCGGTCACCGGAGCCGTCATCATGGTCTTCTTCCTCCGCCATTCGGTCACCGGAGCCGTCATGATCTCCTTCCTCCTCCATTGTTGGATTACCGGAGCCGTCATCCTCTCCTTCCTGACCATCGGTGTCGTTGAGAAACGACAAGGGATCACCTCCGTCGCGGATTATATCCCCCAATAACTCTTCTTGTTCTAAGTCTCTGTCCATAGTTTCTGCAAATATTACAACATGGCAATATACAAACATGAGAGATGGATATATATATTAGTGGCAAACATAGACCTAGCTAATCACAACAAGAAATCATATGCATATATGAGCAATGGATTAGTTGCGGACCGCCACTCTCATGCATGTCCGACGTGCCCCCTCATGTCGAAGTTATCGGGTAGGGGCGGGAGGGGGTAGGAGATCGACAACGCTCTTTCTTCTAGGAGAGGACACTTTGCAAAAAATAATCGCTATGCAGGAGATCAAACTATCCATGCATTCTCCCCCATTGACCTATGCCGGCAACGATAGATCGACAACGACGCTCTTTCTTCTAGGGTTTGGGGGGGCCTCGATAACGCTTCTAGGGTTTGGGGTGGCCTCGACAACGCTCTTTTAACTTGATAAATTTGGGTGGCCTCGACAACTCTTCTAGGATTTGGGATGGCCTCGACAACGCTTTTTCAGTCCCGGTTTGGGTGGACTCGAGAGTTGGCCGGGCGAGAGGGGGTTGATCGACGTCCCCCCTCATGTTGAAGTTACCGGAGTTTTCTATATGAACAAAAAAAAAATCCACATGACATGTCCGACGAGCGGACCGCCTCTCTCTCATGCATGTCCGACGTCCCCCCTCATATCAAAATTATCGGGGAGGGGGTAGATCGACAACGACGTCGCTCTTTCTTCTAGGGTTTGGGTGGCCTTGAGAGTTGGTCGGGCGAGCGTACCAGGAGTAAGTAACATTTTAACTCATTTTCAATATATGAACATTTTAACTTAGTAACTTAATAACTTAGTAAATTTTAACTAATTTCTATGAAAAAAATATTCTATGAATAAAAAAAACATCATATGATCATTTTCTATATATATACATCCATCCATCCATCCACATCCATGCATACATATGAACAAAAAAACATCACATGATCATCGATGAACAAAAAAAAACATCATATGATCATCTATGAACAAAAAACCATCATATGACATCTATGAACAAAAAAAATCATCATATATGAACAAAAAAAATTATGAAAAAAACATCATATGATCATATACACATACATATCATCATATAAACATACATATCATCTATGAACAAAAAAATCATCATGCATATATATGAAAAAAAACAGGGGCGCGGGAGGGAGGAGGACAGGGAGGGCGCCGGCCGGACCGAACGGTGAGGAGGGGCGGCGTCGTCGGGGCAGGGGCGCGGGGTCGGCGGTGAGGACGGCGATGGCGACGACGGGGCAGGGGCGCGGGCTCGGGGGGCAGGGGGCAACGGTGATGACGGGGGCGCGCGGGGCAGGGGCGCGGGCTCGGGGCAGGGGCGACGGCGACGACGGGGGCGGGCCGGGGCAGGGGCGCGGGCGACGGCGACGACGGCAACGGCAACGGCGGGGGCGGCGGACGGCGTCGGGGCAGCCTGGCGGCGTCGATGAACTCGGCGTCGTCGGGGCAACTGGTAGATGAAAACTGAAAATTTCTAAGTGTTTGCTTATATACACAAAGCATTGGTCCCGTTTCGTGGCACCAACCGGAACCAATGCTCCCCTTTAGTCCCGGTTCGTGCCACCAACCGGGACTAAATGTCAGTTTTCGTCAGCCCAAAGGGCGGGAAGCAGAGACCTTTAGTCCCAGTTGATGATACCAACCTGGACTAAAGGGTGGCATTGGTCCCGGTTGGTGCCACGAACCGGGACCAAAGGCACCCTTTAGTCCCGGTTGGTGCCACCAACCGGGACCAAAGGCCTTGTGCTGTAACTGGCCCGGTGCGGTGGGATGTTTAGTCCCACCTTGCTAGCTGAGAGGGGCTCGGAGTGGTTTATAAGCGCCGCTGCGCCAACCACTTCGAGCTCCTCTCTACTGCAGGCCTACGGGCCTAAATGCACTCCCTGTGCCTGTGGGCCTACTGGGCCTACTGCGGGCCTGCATCCTGGCCCAATTAGCGGGTTGGGTTTCTAGTCGTATGCAGGCCGTGGTGGCCCAGTAGGCGGCATTTTTTTAATTTTTTTCCAGTATTTTTGTTTTTTTTTTGCTTTATTTATTTTCTTTTGTTTCTACTTACAGATAAATACTTAGAGTTTTTGAGTGATTCTTTTTACTTTAGGTTACAAAAATTATAAACTTTCTGTTAGAGCCATTAGTTTTCAAATTTGAATTCTTCGAAATTTGTGTGAATCACTAGTTTGTGAATAACTTTACTTTAAAAATAGATTTTTGAGTGATTCTTTTTCCTGTTATTTAATATTAGTGTGCTTTATCATTATATTCAATTTGGTAATTTTTATGTTATTTTAAATGGGTGCGGGCTTCTTCCGGTGATCTGCCTCGCCTTTGAAATGCTTGCCTTTCTTTCGACATTGATGGTTGGTCGGAAGAAATCGACGATGTCTCAGGTACACATTCTTCCTGCATTTGTCCAAATATATACTTTCGATGTCATCTAAACAGTGCGTGCATGCGTGGTATCCCTTGTTTGTCTGTCCTGAAAGGTTACTGAGAGCAGGCCAATCATTGATGGTTACAAACAGCAACGCATGTAGGTCAAATTCCTCCTGGTCGTGCTCATCCCACACAAGTACACATTTTCCATTCCACAGCTGTAAAAGTTCTTCAACTAATGGCCTTAGGTACACATCAATGTCATTGCCGGGTTGCTTAGGGCCTTGGATGAGCATTCGCATCATAATGAACTTCCGCTTCATGCACAGCCAAGAAGGAAGGTTATAGATACATAGAGTCACGGGCCAGGTGCTATGATTGCTGCTCTGCTCTCCAAAAGGATTAATGCCATCCACGCTTAAACCAAACCATATGTTCCTTGCGTCACCTGCAAAGTTCCCCCACGTTCTCTCGATTTTTTTTCACTGCGACCCGTCAGCGGGTGCTCTCAACTTCCCGTCTTTCTTACGGTCCTCTTTGTGCCATCGCATCAACTTGGCATGCTCTTTATTTCTGAACAAACGTTTCAACCGTGGTATTATAGGAGCATACCACATCACCTTGGCAACAACCCTCTTCCTGGGGCACTCGCCGTCAACATCGCCAGGGTCATCTCGTCTGATCTTATACCGCAATGCACCGCATACCGGGCATGCGTTCAAATCCTCGTACGCACCGCGGTAGAGGATGCAGTCATTAGGGCGTGCATGTATCTTCTGCACCTCCAATCCTAGAGGGCATAGAACCTTCTTTGCTCCATACGTACTGTCGGGCAATTCGTTATCCTTTGGAAGCTTCTTCTTCAATATTTTTAGTATCTTCTCAAATCCGTTGTCAGATACACCATTGTCTGCCTTCCATTGCAGCAATTCTAGTGTGGTACCGAGCTTTGTGTTGCCATCTTCGCAATTGAGGTATAACCCTTTTTTGTGATCCTCTGACATGCGATCGAACTTCAACTTCTCCTTTTCACTTTGGCATTGTCTCTTTGCATCAACAATGTCCCGGCGAAGATCATCATCGGGCACATCGTCTGGTCCTCTTGATCTTTAGCTTCCCCCGTTGCAGCATCACCGTATTCAGGGAGCATATAGTTGTCATCATCCTTTTCTTCTTCGTTGTCTTCCATTATAACCCCTCTTTCTTCGTGCTTGGTCCAAATATTATTGTGTGGCATGAAACCCTTCTCAAGCAGGTGGATGTGAAGGATTTTCGAGTTAGAGTAAGACTTCGTATTCTCACATCTAGGGCATGGACAACACATAAAACCATTCTGCTTGTTTGCCTCAGCCACTTCGAGAAAATTATGCACGCCCTTAATGTACTCAGAGGTGCGTCTGTCATCGTACATCCATTGCCGGTTCATCTATGTGCATTATATATAATTAAGTGTGTCAAAACCATTACAGAACATTAAGAATAGAGAAGTGACCAAATTAATAGAAGCTCGTCATCACATTAAAACCAAAGTATAGTAGTGATCAAATGTTATTACTGAAAAAATAAATACATAAAGTTCATACATAGTTCTCATTGAACAACATATAGCTCTCTAGAGCATCTAATTAAACCATACATTGAAACTATGTAAAACATTTCAATGCAACAACAAATGCGATCATAATCGCAACTAAGGTAACAATTGATCCAACGGCATAATGATACCAAGTCTCAGTATGAATGGCATATTTTCTAATCTTTCCAATCTTCAAGCGCATTGCATCCATCTTGATCTTGTGATCATCGACGACATCCGCAACATGCAACTCCAATTTCATCTTCTCCTCCTCAATTCTTTTCAATTTTTTCTTCAAGTAATTGTTTTCTTTTTCAACTAAATTTAACCTCTCGATAATAGGGTCAGTTGGAATTTCCGGTTCACATACCTCTTAGATAAAAACATCTATGTCACGTTGGTCGGCATAATTGTCATAAACACTAAATGAAACAAATAGTTATAAAAGATAATATATACCACATCCGAATCATAGATAGGACGAGGGCCGACAGAGGCGGATACCAAAACCATCGCACTATATAATAACAAACAATAATAAAAGTAAGAAAATTATACAAGTATCTATCTAAATCATACAAATAAGAATTTATTTTCTTTTAGAAAGAAGATAAGAACAAGAGGCTCACCACGGTGGTGCCGGCGACAAGATCGGCGCGGGCGATCGACGGCGGTGAGGACGGGGACGGGATAGGACAGACCACCAAATCTAGACAAATCTTAAGGAAAATGAAGCTTGGACAAGGAGCTTCGAGAGGAGAAAGCTTAAGTGTGGCTCGGGCATTTCATCGAACACCTCTTGTGCATAGGAAGTGAGCTAGAGCACCACAAAGCTCTCCCACGGCCGACCAAAAAAATAGAGCAGTGGCTCTGCTCGCGGGCAGGGGCGGGGGTATATATAGGCCTCTCTTTAGTCCGGGACTAAAGGACAACCTTTGATCCCGGTTCCAGCCACCAACTGGGACTAAAGGTTGTGGGCCAGGAGCGAGGCACATTGGTCCCGGTTCGTGTCTGAAATCAGGACCAAAAAGGTCAGACGAACCGGGACCAATGGCCCACTTTTGTTCCGGTTCATGAGTGAATCGGGATTAATGCCCTTACCCAGGCCTCAACCAAAGTCTGTTTTCTACTAGTGCGTGCGGGCCGGCCAATTAGCTCCGCACTTTGGTTTTTGCCAGTGTCATTTCTTTCGTGCGGTGATTTTAGCCATGCATTGTAATGTGGTGGCTTCTTGTTAATGAGACTGCTATTGTGGTCTTTTTTTTTTTATGCATTTAACCCGACGAGAGCGACCCGGAGCCAAGGACGAGGCGACATATACCGTATCTACAAACCACATACAGAGAAATGGACAAAATTTACATGCATGCACAGGTACGCAACCAGCTAACTTCTTGCCATGCTTGGTATCGGATCCGATGATGACGACTTTCATTTAGCACTGCACATGCCTAGCGCTTTATTTACTGTTGTCTGCACATGCCTAGCGCTTTGCTAATTAACAGTTGTCGGCTGCAGCTAACCCTTTGTTTTGCCCGCTGCTCGACAAATCCACCACAGATTACTACCACTAAACGTATACTTACCCAATGATAATATACTGTATATATGTGGAGATAGATGCATGGCATGAATTACTAATTACTACTCCTTTCATCCTGAATTACTTACCGCAAAAATAGATGTATCTAGCTAGATGTATTTTTAGTTCTACATACATCTATTTCTGCGACAAATAATTCGGGACAGACGGAGTACTACTCACGTGAACAGACCGGACCGACCGATAGTATGCATTAGCTAGCCGCGTCCGATGAGCTCAAAGTTGCACCCATCCATCTTGGGAAAGATTACTTTTTAAGTAACAATCATCCCAATGTACGTCGAGAAGCAACTTAATTTTCTCTCAACTCTTCACTGATATCTTCGTAAAAAAAACTCTTCACAAATAGTATATCTCTCTTAAATTAATTAGTACTACTAGCAGTAGTACGATCTATATATACAATAATACTCGATTAACGGAACAAATGAGTCATCATCCCTATATTGATATATATCTTCGAGGTCTCTAAGTATTCGCGCATATCTTGCAGGTCACGCCTCGTGCCTAGCTTGCTTCCCATTTTGTTTCTATATCATTTTTGTTCCTCTTTTATTATATTACTTGGATCATCAATCGATGTCTGCCTAGCTAAAGGATGAACTGTGGTATATATAACTAGGTGTATATTGATCACGCAACGACTAGTGTCGACTGAGCTGTGAGCACTACTCAAGTCATCATTCAGTTGATTGATTGGTGCTTAACCGTAACAGCTACCACATGTACATGCATATCATATACGGAGTATATGTGGTCCAGTCCAAACCAAACTCACAGTACGTACGTACGTACTGTTTCAGCCACTTAATAATAATCTGACAAGAAGAATGAAATACTACAAGTATGTATGTATGGGTCTTACAAAAGGGTTGAGATTCTGAACCTGCTGCTGATTGGTTGCTGCACTGTATGTGTATGCATGTAGCTAGCAGCACGGCCGGTTCAGGTAGAATAATTGCAGTTTGGTACCACATAATTAAGCATCCAAGATTAATTAGTTGTCATGCATGAAATCCAAAAACGGCGCCTAACTAAGCTAGCAAGCAATGTATCCTCGACACCTGTAGGTGTTTGCCTTGAGATTAATTTGCTCTGGCAGTTGGAGATCTCCTCTGATTAGGGCAGGGGGGCCGGACAAGCTAGCTAGGAGAATATATATACAGTTAACTAACTAAATTGGGTCAGTCGTAAAGGTAGCAAGAGAGAAAGCATGCGTGCGTGGCTTTGTTGGCGCAGCTGACGATCGAGGGACAAAGGAACATTGTGTCAGCAATAATACTTCCTTTTCATGTCATGTAATGGATCCTAGCTAGCTGCCCCTACTCTTGCTTGAATGGACCTGATTAAGCTAAGCTAACTCCAATTATGCTAGTTTCTGTCTTGTTTAATTGGTTAATTGTTCATGCTTGCAGTTAATTAGCTGGAGTAGTTGGCTAGTTACACACTGGTTGGTGCATGCTAGCTAGCTAGCTCAAGTGATCCATGCATGGATGTATATGTTCAGTCAGTCAGCCAGTCAAGGAATTTGTTTCAGATTCAGGTGTGACGAATTTGTCATCCATCTAACAATACTAACAAAAATGGGTGTATCCTTGAGACCTGTAGTTGGTTGCCTTGAGAATTATTTGGTCTAGCAGTTGGAGATCTCCTTTGATTAGGGCAGGGGGACAAGCTAGCTAGATAGCCAGGAGAATCTACAGTTAATAATTAAGTAAAGGTTAGTCTGTAAAGGTAGCAAAAGAGAGAGCGTGCGTGCGTGGTGCCTTTGTTTGGACCTGGATATTATTGAGTCAGCAATTAATTCAAGTTCCTTTTCATGTCATGGATCCTAGCTTGTTTGGACCTGATTAAGCTAAGCTAACTCCAATTATGTAGCTAATTTATGTCTTGTTTAATTTGGACGAATGGTTGGGTATATATATATATATATATATATATATATATATATATATATATATATATATATATATAGAGAGAGAGAGAGAGAGAGAGAGAGAGAGATTAATTGGTTAAGTGTTCATGCTTGCAGTTAATTAGCTGCAGTAGTTAGTTAATTAGTTAGTTACACTGTGTTTGGTGCTACTATGGTTGGTGCATACTACTAGCTAGCTACCACAAGTGATTCATGCATGGATCTATGTTGAGACCGTCAAGGAATATGATTCAAATCCAGGTGTGATTATTTGTCACATCCAGACAAGGCTTGTACCACAATTGGGTGGGCCCTTAATTGGTGATGCAATGACATAGATGCATGCATGTGCAATTCCGCAATCTCTAAAAGGAAGATCAAATCTGGAGCTGGTGAGGAATGGATGAGTCAAGATTCAGATTTTTTTTTGGACAAGGAGAATATATTAATATCACAGAGATACCAATTACACCCGGCCTCCGTACCAACAAAATGTCGCAAAGACATTCAAGATGCACACATCCTGAAAAAGAAAACAAAAAAGAAAAGAAAAAACAAAGGCCCCGCCAGAGTGATCAACTCCTCTCAGCAGCAGCACTCAAACCACCACCAAAGACAACACCCCAAAAACAAGAAAAGTCTCCAAAAGCGACGCCTCCAAGAAGGGAACAATACACAAGCGCCGTCATCGCCCGATCCAAGATATTAGGTTTTCACCCTGGAGAAAGTCTGAGCTCTCGAAACAACACCTTCAGCAAGGCAGTTGCGAGGCACAACCAATGAAGGTCAGACCTTAAGTTTTCATCCTGAAAGTCAAGAGTCAGATGGATGTGAGAGAGACCAATGACGCGTTTGGTTGCCCGCATCTACCTCAACTAGGCCCGCGCGGGAAGAATTTGGCCTATTTGGTTGGCTGGGTAACATACAAATGTTGACCCGCTCGGAACGGCAGTTTCCAGCGAGCCAGGCTGGGTCAAGCCACCTCGAGCGCACGCGATGGGCCCCGTTGCACGAGTGAATACAGGAGGGATGCAAGCTCTGTACGTGGTTTCTTCTCCTACCTCCACTAAACTCCTCCCTAATCTCCTTTTCTTCGTCCTTTCTAATCTACACAACGGTACTTCGATTCGAGATAAGCTAGATACAGGAGTGAAAATGAAATGAATTATGTACTCCGCCAAATTTAGGAGATCGGCTAGAAACGAACGAAACTTGCCCTAAGCTAGCAACCAACATATCCTTGACATTTGTAGGTGTTTGGCTTGAGATTAATTTGCTGTAACGGTTGGAGATCTCCTCTGATTAGAGCAGGGGGGAACAAGCTAGTTAAGTAATTAATTAAAGGTCCCAGCTTAGTCTGTAAAGAGAGGAAGAGAAAGTATGCCGATCGACGAGGGACAAAGGAATATTATTTTGTCAGCAATTAAATCAAGTTGCTTACTTTGCATGCATACATGGATCCTAGCTAATAAAGCTAACCTAACTCTCATTTATGCTATTTTAATTAGGCCAAACGGTTGAATTTTACTGATTAATTTGTCATTAGTTGTTCATGCTTGCAGCAGTTAACTGAAGTAGTTAGTTACTGATGTGGGCATAGATACGTCTACAAATATTACACGATACATTTTTCAGGTAATTTCTATTGATCATTATATGATATTATATTTTATTATCAGGAACAAAAATACTACACCATTTTATTTCTTGTGCAGAGTTCTTGAAGGCATCTGCAAAAGAAATATGAAGATGTTGAAGTTGCATGGGCCATGCAAGTGCGCGCACACACGCATCAGAAAGGAGGAGCTAGCCTTGCTTGTGTCAACCACATACACGTGCAGCCAAGTCCATTATATGGTGCAAGAAGCCAGTGTTACAAAGATCAATTGGTGTGCTCCTACGTCACGTTGGGCCAATACGTCACATCATGTTAGGCCAATACGTATTATCAATTTGGCCGAGACGTGCAATATCCGGCCTCTGTACGGCCCTCCGTCCGTGAACCAGCGCAAGGCGACCGCCGCTCCTCTTAATAAATAGCTAGCTACAATTAGGGTTTAGACTGGGGTTTTGTTTAGAGAAGTTTAGCTATTGCTACTTTTATTTGTCTTCGCTCGTAGCGGCTAGTGCGACCGTCAAGACATCCTATCGGAACCCCAACTTGTGAGATTTATTCATCTAGCATATCCGCAATTTCTAGATTGCTTGGCTATTATTTTCTTTCATGTTCTTCGATTTGCTTGCAGGAAAAATCCTTCGTGGATAGGTCGATCGCGCCGTCGGCTCGGTCGATAACGCCGTGGAGTTGGTTCAGCGATTGCCGTGGATATCAGTCGTGTACGGTTCTCCCTGTACGGTTGGTAGCCGGATCGTGAGGGTCAAGTCCCACCAAAAATCGTAGTTATCTCTCTCTCATCGAAAGATCGGGCCCCAGTTCACATCAAGTGGTATCAGTTTTCAGGTTCATCGGTGAGAGATTTACAGTTTTATTAGGTTAGATTGTTTTCAGTCCTACAACCCACAAAAAAGCCAAAAAAAAAATTAGATTAGTTCATCCGCTGCACCTATCTTTTTAGCCTTTAGCAATTTTTGCATCTAGTATTTGCTTTGTTGAATTTTTGATTGCATTCATCTAATCCTAGTGCTGGTTTAGATTCATGGGAAGAAAATTATCTACTAGATCATACTTGTTTTGCATCCACCGTAAGCTTTTCCTTCCGTCAGTTAGTTGTCAATAAAAAAAAAATCCAAAAATATATGCATTAGCGAGCAGGATTGCATCTGTTTGTTTCCAATTAATTCCCGATTCTAGAGATCCTGCCGCCATCCGTGGGCCTCGGTTACCAAAAGAACGTGCACCGTATCCAATCTGCCACGTACGCCTAGGCTGTCCTTTCCGCGCGCTCGTTTTTTCTGCACCGCCTACCCACGCTTCAACCCAGACACAATTCCACCTGTGTCTGGCATCGCCCGCCGTTGTTCCCTGTGCCATCCGGCGCCGCGTACTACCTGCTAATTATTGGAAGTTTAGAGTTCTGTAGTCACACGTATCCCATTGATTGATTTCTTAAGTGTCAATTTAGTACATGACTCTGAGCTTCTCGTGGTAATTGATTTTGTCTGTAGCATCTTTTATCTCCTGTCGCATCTTCGTGCGTATAGTTGTTGGTAGCGGCCTGGTAAAAAAAAAGCAAAAAAAAAGGAGAAAAAAGGAGAACCAAAAGTGAAACAAAAATCAGGCCGGCTAACATCTATTTTGAGCTGATATTTTGTATTCTGGACATTCTTTTTGCTACTACAGGGTTGATCATCACATCATTTGTCATCTGTTTTCGAGACATTATATACGTGTATCTCTCAATTCTATCTAGCTTATTAGAGCTACCACGTCATTTTCCGCCACCAATTCCACTCATTTGATTCAGTATCTGGGCTTAGATTGTTTTCTCTCTTGCTAGTCGACTGCCAGCACTAGTTAGGAGTTTGAGCAATTATTCAACTTGCATTGCTTTTTGCTAAATTGTGCCACTGATATTGTGAGTTGAGAAGCCTTTGCCAAGCTACACTTTTTCTACCAATAAGTACAGGTTCCGGCTCTACTGATTCCTGGTTATCGCTCCATCCAATCTTCATCGGTCGTTTGAAGCCAACACCAACGCGCCGATCACCACCTGTTGCATTGGTAAGAACAAGTAAGAATTTGATACTAAGCTTGAGTGTGAGCGAAAAAAATTTCCACCACGTCCTACTAGTTGATAGGGTTTATACACTGTGTTTTTTCTCTTTCACTAACAATGGCACAGGATCAACCCACACTTGAGGGTCTCACCGCGGATGTGAAAGTCACCAGCGAGCGTCTCGCCCAACTTGAGGGTGCTCAGATTGCGGCCGAAGAGAGGCTCAAGGCCATAGAGGATGCACATGGTGTTGCGAACACACAGCTAAAGGACATCTTGTCACGTCTTGACGAGTTGCGGACTGCACCCCTCGTCAACAACAATGCTGATCCTCGTAACTCCACGGGTGGCGCCGCTATTTCGCGAGCTCGGCGTGTGCCCATGGGTCATCCACAACACCCAGCTACTGCCACTGATGCCGCCACCATAAACCAACACCAACAAATTCCTCCCCGCGTCGAGCAATATGGGGACAACTACGAGGATTATTCTGGTGACACCGAAGACGACCAAATGGTCAACCACCACAATGACCGTGCTCATCGACAACTACGTTTCAACTGTCAAGGTATGGCACGAGGTCAACCCAGGTATGATGTTAGAGATTATGAACACTCTAGTGCCAAAATCAAATTTACTATGCCTGCTTTCAATGGTAAATATAATCCAGATGTTTATCTTGACTGGGAACTTTCTGTTGAACAAAAATTTGCATGTCATGATATTCCTGAGAACCAAAGAGTTAGGGCAGCCACTAGTGAATTTACAAATTTTGCTTCCATGTGGTGGAGTGAATATTGTCGTATTAATGCAAATAATATACCTACTACTTGGGATGCTTTAAAACGAGCTATGCGACAGCGTTATGTTCCTTCATATTATGCTCGTGATAAACTCAATGAATTGCAACGTTTAAAACAAGGTAGCAGTTCTGTAGAGGATTATTATCAAGAATTGCAAACTGGCTTAGTGCGATGTGGCTTAGTTGAAACCGAAGATGCTATGATGGCTAGATTTTTAGGTGGTTTGAATCATGATATTCAGGATATATTAGACTATAAGGAGTACAATTCTATTACTCGTTTGTTTCATTTTGCTTGTAAAGCTGAAAGGGAAGTACAGGGACGACACAACAAGGGACGAGGTAACTTTTCTGCAGGTCAACACTCATCATGGACACACTCTCCAACTGTCCCACCCACTACCGAGAAAACACCACATATCTCGAACAATGGTGCACTCCCAACAAGTTCAAAATCAGCTCCACAATCCTCTGCAAATTCAAAAGCAATTTCTCAAGCACCCACCACTTCGCCTGGACGCACAAGGGACATGAAGTGTCATATATGCAAAGGTGGCGGGCACTTAATGAAGGACTGCCCAAATAAACGTACTTTCATTGTGCGAGAAGATGGTGAGTACTCCTCAGCTAGTGATTTGGATGACGATACATGTGCTATGCTTGCCACTAATAATGCAGGTGACACTAAGGAGCATGATACGGAGGAGATACATATTAATGCTGAGATGGCCGATCAGTACCCAAGCCTTGTAACCATGCGAGTACTTAGTGCCCAGGTGGGGCATAATGAGATGCCTCAACGCCATAATCTTTTTCAAACTAAGTTTGTTGTCAAAGGGCATTCCGTTCGTGTGATCATTGATGGTGGAAGCTGCAATAATTTGGCGAGTATAGAGATGGTAGAGAAGCTTTCCCTCACCACTACAAGGCACCCCCATCCATATTACATCCAATGGTTCAACGACTGTGGTAAGTTGAAGGTAACACGTCGCGTGAGGGTTCATTTTACACTTGGTTCATATCATGATTATGTTGACTGCGATGTTGTACCTATGCAAGCATGTTCTTTATTGTTAGGTCGACCTTGGCAATATGATAATAGTGTTACCCATCATGGTAGAACAAATTCGTGTACTCTTGTGTTTGAAGGAAAAACCATTAACTTGCTTCCAATGACCCTCGATGAAATAATAAATGATAGGAAAGCTAAATCAACGGATCATGCTATGCATAGTATGCTTGCGGTCAATTCTGAAATTTTTCTGTTGAGTGTCTCAACTTTTGAACTAGACATACCGCATGTTCAGGTAGTTCATTCGTGTTCCCATAATTCATACATAGACTCTGTGTGGGATAAAACTTTTCATGATATTCCTAATTGTGATGTTACAAATTTATATTCCCTTCCTGAGTTAATGGCAGTAAAAGACCATATATATGCTGCACCTGCATCTATTTTTGCGTTGCTCTATGAGGTGTTTCAGATAAATGAAAGCCGAGGACGGCTTTGTTTTCAAGACAGGGAGGATGATGTGGGCATAGATACGTCTACAAATATTACACGATACATTTTTCAGGTAATTTCTATTGATCATTATATGATATTATATTTTATTATCAGGAACAAAAATACTACACCATTTTATTTCTTGTGCAGAGTTCTTGAAGGCATCTGCAAAAGAAATATGAAGATGTTGAAGTTGCATGGGCCATGCAAGTGCGCGCACACACGCATCAGAAAGGAGGAGCTAGCCTTGCTTGTGTCAACCACATACACGTGCAGCCAAGTCCATTATATGGTGCAAGAAGCCAGTGTTACAAAGATCAATTGGTGTGCTCCTACGTCACGTTGGGCCAATACGTCACATCATGTTAGGCCAATACGTATTATCAATTTGGCCGAGACGTGCAATATCCGGCCTCTGTACGGCCCTCCGTCCGTGAACCAGCGCAAGGCGACCGCCGCTCCTCTTAATAAATAGCTAGCTACAATTAGGGTTTAGACTGGGGTTTTGTTTAGAGAAGTTTAGCTATTGCTACTTTTATTTGTCTTCGCTCGTAGCGGCTAGTGCGACCGTCAAGACATCCTATCGGAACCCCAACTTGTGAGATTTATTCATCTAGCATATCCGCAATTTCTAGATTGCTTGGCTATTATTTTCTTGCATGTTCTTCGATTTGCTTGCAGGAAAAATCCTTCGTGGATAGGTCGATCGCGCCGTCGGCTCGGTCGATAACGCCGTGGAGTTGGTTCAGCGATTGCCGTGGATATCAGTCGTGTACGGTTCTCCCTGTACGGTTGGTAGCCGGATCGTGAGGGTCAAGTCCCACCAAAAATCGTAGTTATCTCTCTCTCATCGAAAGATCGGGCCCCAGTTCACATCAGTTACACTGTGCTAGCTAGTACTGTAGTTGCTGCAGGCTAGCTTAGTTTCAGCGATGCAGCAAGGAATTCTTTGAGGGCAGGACAGATGTGATGAGCGAGGTTTGTCATGCATCCATTCCAATTTCCAAGACAAGATGGACTGCTAAAAATGGGTGGGGCCTTGAATCCCGGAGCAATCACATGCTAGCTAGGAGGATCAAATCTGGAGGTTGTGATGAGTCAGAGTCAGATGGATGTGAGACACTGAGACCAAACAACCCATGTGACTGACATGACTGATTGCTTAGCTTCTCTCACTTCACTTATTAGCCAATCACTTGAGTTGAGTTGAGCTGAGCTGAGCTGCTAGCTAGCCAGCATTCTCAAGGGCTCCGTCCATACATGAACTCCTAATCATTAACTCACTTATTAGGTTAGTTGATCGGAGAGAGAATTACATATGCATCCACCATCATTGTTGAAACAATTCAATTCAATTAAAGAGGAGGAGAATGTCGATTTCATTAATTAATCCATAATTGTTTCAAGATATCATCATACATGATCTCCTCTGCACTGGTGTACTTGAGCTCCAAAAAAAGTTAGTGGAGGACGTTTGGTTTTGGTTCAAATCAATTAAAAGCTCAACTGGATTAGCTTTACAGGCAGGAACAGTGACATGATGTTGAGTGAAGAGGGCTGAATTTAAGCTAGCTAATTACTTTAAGTTTTAGTCCACTAACTTACGCATTTATAAGAAAACAAATTAAGAATACATGGAGCAAAAAAGATACCTACTGGTTTCAACACAAATCAGTAATATAATCACTTAAAATCAGGTTCAACAAAAATAAATCGCTTAAAACGGAAGCAACAGGAAAAACTAATTCCACTATTTAGAGCTACGACCAACAATCTGGGACAATATTTATGAGATTATTTTCCTTCTTACATGGAGTCAGTTAATTGAAAAAGGTTGGCACTTGCTAGGTAGGAATTGACCGACGGACCACTAATATGGAACCAGTATCTTTCCTCTTAGCACCGAGACTATAAAAAATGTGAAGCTACTGAACTTTGTTTCCATATTATGAGATAAGAAAGCAGTTCTACCATTGGTTATGCATGGCTGTATGCATCGCTCGATGCAGAGGCCGGGGGTAATCCTCCATTTCCAAATAAAAAATAAAAAATATACCATTGGTTACCTGAACAAGTGATTGTTTGTAGCGGAGTTTCAGCTGAGTAAAAGCATGCCCACTTAGCGCTGGTGAAATCTGGACGAGTATATATATCAGAGAAGCGAGGGTCTTTCCTAAGCCAGTCCGCATATACCATTGCATCTTTGACCAAAAGTTAGAATACCAGTGTTTTTTAAAGAATAATCATGTCACATCCTAGGACATTAGCACGCACTAATCTGACCACTCTACTAATTCAACTCTGCACCTTTTACAGAAAACTGAACATGCTGAAACCTGAACCATACAGATCTATCACTTTCCAGCAATCATCCTTGGTACTGCCTATTTATTGAAGGTTAAGAGGCATATGGACAAAGTTATGAGGATGTGAAATTTTACTATGGTGACGGATTTAAGTTCAATGTTGACAGCTGTTGGTTTTACCTGGTTGTTAATTCAGTTACTATAAGCTTATGTGCTGAGTGAGCATATATGCATATGTAGTGTCGAACCAACCACTGGATCGAAATTCTGTCAAACCTGCCTGTAGACGTGGCACAATGAATACAGTTGGCATTTGTACATTCCCCTGTTGCTATTGACTACTCCCTCTCTACCGTAATATTTGTCGCTGGAGCAGCGACAAATATTACGGTACAGAGGGAGTAATTTTTTTTGCAAGCATATTCATGCTCCTGAAGGTATTCCCATAAACTAGTGCATCAATCGGAAGAATATCGGAAACAGACAGAGGATGGTGGGCAGAGGCTTTTTTGGCTTTGGGGTACCGTACCTGGGCGTTGATCCCCTGCTCGTTCATGTAAATGCGACCGTGTATGTTTTTTTTTTACGGTGCTACGGCGGGCTTACGCCGGCCTGAACCATTTCATTATAAGATAGAGTACATTTATTACAAAGGCTTTTTTTTTTTGACGGTGCTACGGCGGGCTTACGCTGGCGACCGTGTATGTCTATGTCGCGTCCCTGGAATCTGGAAACAGAGCACATACTAAAGGAGGAGAGATACAATACAATGTGCAAGTATTTGAGCCTTCTCTAGATCCAAAAATCTGGTGAACTGAACTGAAAGTAAATGGCGGTGGACTGATGAGGGGGAGGTGGACATGGACGGCGGCCGCCATGGCCACGGGCTGGACAGAGCACCAACTGCAGCTGCCTATCTTCTAATTGACGTCGGGTTAGTAGCGCACCATCCAGTACAGTCACTGCCGTGTGGACCTGGCCCCACATGTCATCCGCACTACATCACCGTACAATAGTGCAGAGGCCGTTTCTTCGCATTCAACACAATGCACAAGCATTTTCTATTTTATTTTTTCATTGTTTTAGTTGATTCTATTTTTCATTTTAATTATGCATTGTATCTTTTTCCACACCTAGGTCACAATGGGCTGTATCTAAATGGTATTGCATTTAATTAGTTTAGAGATCTTTTTTGCATCTCAACATTGTGGCCTAGATGTGAAGAAAAGAAAAAGAAAATAGGATGATAAGCGACAAAGAATCGGAGCATTAATTACACTTGATGGGAAAATGACCTAAGATCCAAATTTTCACTAACATGCAACTCCACTGTATAGGAATACAACTTTGAAATACAAATGATTGGCTCACATCATGTATAGGAATACAACTTTATTCCTACAAACCAAAGGGCTCCAAAGGAAGAAAAAAAACTGTATAAACTTTCTATCCTTTAGAAGTCCTACAAAATTCCTGCAAACCCTTCGATGTTCTCACGAGTTGACCGGAAGTTGGGACGACGATTCAATGAAACTTATCATTCCATATTCTTTTTCGAATAATGACTTATTTATATACATCAACTTAAAAATGTGTTTTGTTTGAGAAATTAGACATAACATGAAAACATTTTAAAACTAACTGTATTTTGGAGTTAGAGAAGCAGATGGGTTAGCAAGTTTTCACATTCTCTTGATCAGGAGTGTCACGTCTGGTTGGGCGATCCCCATGATCCTTTTTGCATCCCACATCATGTGGACTTTGAGTAATAAAGCTTTGGTGTAACCCCTAAAAAAACTAAGAAATTAAAGGGCATTGCTCAGCCGTACGTGTATGATTGATCGGTGAGGAGATTAAGTATAGTAGTATAGACCAATTGGAAAATCAATTGATCGCACCTATTTTAGTTGGCGATCCATGTATATTTTCTCATGTGTGAGAACCAGCACATCCTTCCACACGGGTAGGCTCGTGCATGTGCACGTAGCAACTCTTTGATATTTTTTTAAAGTATGTGTGCCTGCACCTGTCGGAATATTGTAATAATGTTTTTCTTTGCCAGAAAATACTAAGAGATGCTATGAATGCTTGATTGCTAGTATTATGTTTGTTCTAGTAGAAAAAGAACTACATTTTGGATGAACAAGGCATTTGAGAAGATGAAGATCAACTGAAAAAAGGCCCACATGGTTCTTGGGCCATTAGGCAGGCTTGGTTCAACTTACCTTTTCGGAAATGGGCCAGTACTTGTGAAATCCTACAGGACGCCCGCTGCTTCATATAATCACGCACACGCACATGGTGCGGTATATGGTCGACGCACATTTAGTCTTCTCGACCAAATTTGTTTGTTTCGGTTTTTCATCAGGTTTTTCCATTTATTTCGATCTTTTTTCATTATGTTCTATTTTTTCTTCTTCTTCCATTTTTTTTCACGTTTATCAATATGGTTTTCTTCCTAGTATTTTGCTCTTCTCTTGATTTTTCTTTCCTTTCCTATTTTTGTTTTTATTAGTAGAAATATATTTCCCTTTCCCTTTTTATTTTTTAAAATTAAAGTTAATATAATAAGGTGCACAAAACTTTATTGTTTATGGATTTTAAAAAATTCTCAATTTATTTGTTAAGTTCACACAAATTGAGAATTTTTTTCAAAATTTTAAAACTGATCATTGAAATTAGAAAATGTTCACGAAAAAAACAACCCTTACTTTTTTTAAAATGTTCAAATATTTAAAAAATCTTCACTGATTTTGGATAAATATATTTATGAATTTATAAAAGGTATGTGAATAAATAAATAATCCATGAAATTAGAATGTTTATGATTTTTCAAAAATATTGATGAATTTCAGATATTGATGTCCTTAGATGTCCTTCCGAAAGCTAGGATGGCTCCAGTATTGATTTTAGGTTGAATCTGACGGCTTGTAGGGTTGCCGGTCAAGCGATTTGATTGCCCAGATGAAATCTCTATTGCCCTTAGAAGAACAGAAACGTATCTCGGGTGCTATTTTTAGTGGGTTCCCAGCTAGTCTCTTTTTTCTTTGACAAACGACATTTGCATTCAAACGTTATATCGAGCTGATACAACTATAATGAGTGAATACCCGACCTCCGTATAACAAGATGAACACAATCGACAAGTTCGGGAAAAAGGATAAATAAAATGGTTTTATAGAAATTGTTAATATCGAGTTGCCTTGGACGCTGGAGGTCCTTCCGAAGACTACACTGAAAGGACCACGATGTCGCCTAGAGGAGGGGTGAATAGGCGTTTTATTTTTTTTTTACGGATTTGGCTATATCCTAATGCGGAAATATACTAAGCGGATACTTTTCAAGCACAAATCCTAAATATACTAGACTCACTAAGTGCACCAACAACTTAGGATAAACAAGATGAGAACAACGAGGATATGAGTAAGCACAAGTAAGTTACACAAACTTACTCAATGTATATCACGAGATATGGAAATGAATACTACACACAACCACAAGTAAGTTATACAAGCTTACACAAATTGTATCACAATATATGGAATTGAATGATACAAGCAAACTCAAGTAAACACTACAAGCTTACACAAGTTATGTCACAAGATAGAACAATAGTAGCAAGTATGAATTGCGGAATATGAAGTGTAGGCCTAAATAATCTCTACAAGAAAATGGCCAACACAATATAATGAACCACCACAATATAACAAGGACAACAAGATATAGTGAATGCACGGTCAAGTGGCCAAAGTAAACCACAAGTAAGGAGAAAGGGTTAGGGATAACCGAAGTCACGAAGACGAGGATGTATCCCGATGTTCACTTCCTTGGAGAGAAGCTAGTCACCGTTGGAGGGATGGGTGTTACCACGAAGGCACACCAACACCACGAAGGCTCACCCTATTCTCCTTGAGATATCACCACGAAGGCGATTCCCAACCACTAGTGGTAGACCTTGAGGCGGCCTCCAAACCTTCACAAACTTTCCGGGGGACAAATCACAAGTTGATTTCTCACCGGAGTACTCCTACCGCCTAGGAGTCTCCAACCTCCAAGAGTAACAAGACCAAAGGGGGAAATGCTCAAGACTTGCTCAAATCACAAATTGCTTTGGTCAAAAGAGAGAGGAGGAGTGGATGCATGCTTGGATGAAATCTCTCTCAAGAACTCTCACAAATCTCTCCGAAATCTTTGATTTGGTGTAGGAGAAAGGAAAGGGAACCACTTGGGTGTTCTTGGGTTCCTTTGGATGAAGAGTTCAACAAATGAACCCTAGATCCATGGGATAGTTTTCCCCCAAATGTATTGGAGTTCTTAGGCTTGGGGGAGGAGAAGTGAGCTCTCAAGAATGGGGAAATTTTGGATGTGGAACTCTAGCTCGTTGGGGAAGAAGGGTACCTTATATAGTGCCCCCACCAAATCTGCCCGTTATGCACAGAAAAACGCAGCCCGGAACTTCCGGGCAGGCCCGGTTGGACACATATGTGCAAACTTTCTGGTTAGCCCGGAACTTGGCCCGGAATCTGCCCGGAACTTCTGGCCCCCGGAACTTCCGGGCTCCCTTTGGGCCAGATATGTGCAAACTCTCTGGTTAGCCCGGAACTTTCCCCGGAACCTGCTCGGAACTTCCGCCCCCCGGAACGCCCGGGCTGGCCGGAACTTCCGTCCCCGCAGAAAACAGCCAGCATACCGAAAGTAAAACATGCATAACTTTTTCATACGAACTCCGATTTTGATGATCTTGGGCTCGTTTTGAAGCTATGGAAAAACCCCAGGTCCTCACATAGAGAACCATCCAAGATCAACCAAAATGGAGGATGCCAAATATGCAAAGGTGTTATCATATATTTGCGAAACCTATTTGGCTTTGGATTTTGTTTGGTATATAGGATAGGAGTGGAATTGTGTAGAGAAGATGTTGACTTGAGCAAATCCATCACGAACCCCTTTGATCCCCTCTTAATAGTGCGGGATCCCTATAACTCAAGAATCATAAAAGAGCTGTACTACATAGCTATCGAGAATCCATTCTTGAGTGTATGTGTTTCTTCGGTGGTCATCATTCCACAACACTAACGTCAAAGGAACTAATACCTTTGACTCGAGCCTTTCACTTGAGCTTGATGTTGATGTTTCTTCTTGGCTCAAGTTGAAGGCAAGAAATTGGTGAAATCTTCAAGAAGCTCCCCCATACACAATGTGGGAAGCTTTGCTTTGTATTCATCTTCACGTGTCCATCACATGATCATCTGCAAGCTTCAAGCATGTAATTCTCCAGACTGCCTATCTTGAAGTTGCCCTTGTAAACCATGATCATCATCACTTGATGTCATCCTCTCATGGGCACTTGAAATCTTTCTCTTGATGTAAGTCCATGAGAATCACCTAACCCACACAGACATAGAAAACACATAGAATGGGTTAGTACATAAAGCGCGATTGACAAATTCTAACCATACCACAAGATCTCATGTGGCACATGATTTGCGCTTGTGTGTGGACCATCTTTGAATTCAATCTTCGATCTTCATCTTAGTCAACATTTATCTTTGCTCCATGATTAATCTTGATGCACAACAATATGTATATGGCATTCATTCCGAATCCATTCAATCTCCTTCTTGCATCACCCATGGAACAAACCTTTCTATATAACTTGATGTCATTGTTTCTTCATAGGAATTGTCATTCATTATCAAGTCTCAATGCATATATTTATGTTGATGGATTTCATCCATCAATTCATGCAATATTCTTCATGCATTGCAAATGAAACTTTCCTTCAAATGTATATCTCAATGCAAACATTAGTCCAATAGGATTGTCATTTAATTACCAAAACCACACATGGGGACTATATGTACTTTCATACACCACTATCCATGATGGGAGAAAACTTTCCTGATCGTATGCTCCAGCCTGGCAGATGACATCATAGAAAGGCCCTGCCCTCCAGCCTTTGCAGGATACACCAAGTATGGAGTCAATGTGTACACCCATGAATAACAGGAACAGGAAATGGAACACATATTTTTATTGAAAATCATATCATTCCTGAAAAGCCAGAGAGCCCAACATAAGGTTGCCACCTCACAAATATATGTAATGAAAACTTTCAATCCATTCCCCACAGCCAGCTGCCAAAAATACTTTGCACTACGTGGGGGGTAAATATTAGAAGCTACCTGAGAAATAGACCACACTGCAGGAGCAAACTTACACTAAAAAAAGGTGGTTAATTGACTTGTCATCGTGGCAAAAGACACAACACTACCATATTTGATGTGCAAGGTTGTCTCTAGTGAAAAACGCTTCCCGATTTAAAAACGAGTGTAATTTTTTCACTCAAAAATGTGTATTGAGCTTCCATAATTTTTTGTTGTCTACATTGACATCATTGTGTGGATGAGTGCCGTGTATAAAGAATGGACAGACAACTTTTCAGTTATTGAGAGCAACAAACATCATCGTAATCGCTTACGCAAGAACTTGTCTTGAGGGATTCCATTCCATTTTGCATTTTTTTTGCTGTTGAAATTTTGATTATTGGTTCTCCGATGACATGTAATGACTGTTTCAAAGTGTTCCATATGTCACGGCGAGTATATAACCGTACATCTGTCCCCGTTGAAAACGGACCCTTTCCAGGTCTTCCTGCGAATATATTTTCAAAACCCCATGAAAACTGACTTTGGTAGCAACACAAGACTTGTTAATTGGCACTAAGTAGTACAGATCGCCCCAAGATAATATTTCAATAGACGCTCGCTTCAATCCCTACGCGGTTATATCTTTTCAAGCCATAGTACATTCCTACATTATTTACATTTTCCAAATAACATCCCATATGTTCCTATTATCAGCACCACTTGTCGAACTAGAAGGCCCTTCCTTGGTTTTGGGGTCCAGGCTAGTAGCAAGTTTATAAGCACTTCGTACAGTGAAGTTCCCATTCTTCTCATAATGCCAAGCTATACAATCCTCCAACTCTTTGGCTGGGATTTTAATCTTATATATTTCCTCAGCATCAAAAGGATAGAAGATGTTCCCGATCAGCTCTTTATTCCACTCTCTGGTCCTGATCAATCAGCTGATTTACCCAATGGATTCTAGACCTTCTTATGAATGCTGCCGTTTTCAGTCCACTTTCCCTCGGTATCCATTGGTCACGCTGTATTTGGATGTTCTTGCCATTTCCCACTCTTCAAATGATGCCTTTTTCAGTAATTCCAGCCCATGCTCAATGCCTCTCCACACCGGAGATGCATCCTATGCGAAAACAGTATCGAGCAAGTTCCCATTCGTAAAGTACTTCGATTTGAGAACTCTTGCACATAAACTAGTTGGATTTTGGATTAGTCTCCAACTCTGTCTCGCAAGCAAAGCCACATTAAATAAATGCATGTTGCGAAACCCAATGCCTCCTGCTCTCTTGGGTTGTGTCATCCATTCACACGACATCCAATGAGGTGTTTATTTCGGTGGCATAGCAGGCCGCAGGAATAGGATGGCTCTGTTTGTCCTGTTCCTCTTCCCATTTAGAATCAATCCTGTGACGTGCGTGTTGGTTGATCATGCCGCTGCTATGTGGCCTGTTGTTGTGCTGTGGGGGTACCTATATATGGTTTGTCACTTTTCAGCTATGAATATGGATCCATTACTGGCTACAACTTTCATATACTAAAAATTAATAAGATGATGGATGTTTTCAGATCCATCGATATCTTGTGATTTTATTGCGAGATTTCTTTTATAGAACTCCGTAGCGGCGGCCAAATCAGGCGGTGTCTGCAAGAGGATCCGAACACAATGGCGATTCTGTTCAACGTGCTTATAGTGCCATTGCCAGGCTCTTAGAAGATGCCTTAGTTGGCGGTGGTGTCGTGGAGGTGGCTGGGAAGAAACACGGAGAGCCATGGGCATGGTTTTAAATAGCCCGCTATAGCTTGCTATAGCACGCTATACCGTTTACAAGAGGTCTTGCGTTAAGAGACTTTGATTCAAACACATGAACAAACATTTTAAATAGCACGCTCTAGCTCCGCTATAGCACGCTATAGCATTTAGAAGAGGTCCGCCGCTAAGAGGCTTAGCGCGCTATTTAAAACTATGGCCATGGGAGAGCGAGGCTTTGAGGTTGGAGATGAAGTCAGTGCTGGTGTCGCGGGGGAGGGGGGAGGGGGGAGTCGATAGAAAAAGATGCAGTTGATGCACGAGGAATGGATCCATTGCAGGTCGGGGAAGGTGAGTGGGAGGGAGGATAGCGGCAGCGGCAATGGGTCATATGGTGTGACGATGGTGGTGTCGAGGTCGCGAAGGCAGGAGGAGGACGAGTCATGTGCGATTGCTGGGGACGGGAAGGAATAAAATCGAAGGATACGGGAATAGAAGAGTGAAGTGCACCGTAGGTCTTCGAACTATTTCAGGGGTGTTATGTAGCTCCTCGAACTATGAAAATCGTCATCCAGGTCCTCGAAGTGCAGTAAGTGTGTCATTCAGGTCCAAAATATCCCTGACCCCCTCTAACTGGCCAGCTGGCGCCGTTAACCGTGAACAATGAACAGTAAAACAGCGTTTCAGTTCCAATATCATTTCTGTACGCGATGAACATCGCATGATGAACAGTAAAAAATAAAAAATAAAAAAAATAATCTGAAATTCTTTGGCATCGAAGATACACTGGTGCGCGAACAGTAAAAATAATCTGAATATTTTTTCCAAATTCATCGTTCGCGTACAATTATTTAAAGTCACGAACATTTTACTAAAGTCGCGAATATTTTTTCCAAATTCAACGTTTGCGAACATTTTTTTAAAGTCGCGAATATTTTTTCCAAGTTCATCGTTCGCGAACAATTTTTTAAAGTCGCGAACATTTTATTAAAGTCGTGAATATTTTTTCCAAATTCATCGTTCGCGAACATTATTTTAAAGTCGCGTATATTTTTCCAAATTCGTCATTCACGAACATTTTTTGAATTAATGAAAATTTTCACTGTTCACACAACAGGGTATCTTCAATGCCAAAGAATTTCAATTTTTTTATAGTTTTACTGTTCATCGCGCACTGTTCATCACCTACAGGAATGGTGTTCGGAAATTGAGCGTTACTTTACTGTTCATGGTTGGCTGTTCACTGTTCACGTTTAACGCCGCCAGCTGGCCGATTGGAGGGGGTCAGGGAGATTTTGGACCTGAATGACACACTTACTGCACTTCGAGGACCTGGATGACGATTTTCATACTTAGAGGACCTACGTGACACCCCTAAAATAGTTCAAGGACCTACAGTGCACTTCACTCGGAATAGAAGTCCAATCATTCAACTTGCATTCGTACGTGTAAGTGAGACATGACATACAAATTTCAGTCACCTACGCCCAACACAGTCCCTCCATTTCATTTTGACTTGAAAGGTGGATGATCTCGACCGTAGATCATTTGTGCAACGAAAATTGGATAGTTACACGTTTTGAAAATTATGTACTCCTACAATTTAAGTATTGGAAGTGTAGAACTGGCAAGTCAAACTGATTTTTGTGTACATGTCTACACATTAACGCCGCAAATAGAAATAAAAATGGGAAACGTTTAACGACAGCGCGCCGGCCTAAAATTGGGTCGGCCGCTTCGCCCTGGCCGGGTCCCCAGCCTGTTTCCTGTGCACACGAAGTCCCTCGCACGCCAAGCGTCCCGTGGACCCGCTGAACCGCTTTTCTATGTCGTTCTTATCTCTTTCTCTCCAGCCCCCACCACTTGTTCCCTCACCCATCGTCTTCTCATCCCCATTGTCTCCATCCAGCACACAACGGCCACCACCGTTGCCGCTGCCGCCGGTGCCTCCCTCAAATACCACTGCTGCCCAGCGAAATTCATCGGATGTTGTGTCCATCTAGCAAGAACCTGCAACCGCACCCGCAAGGAGTTGCAACCTCAATTCCGGGGAGGTGCGAAGTTTTTCAGGTGCGGCGACCTTTTTCTTGATGTGTAGGGATGCTGCGACCGGCGATGGTCGGAGCAACATGAAGACGACTCCCGTTTTGCAACCGCCATGGCAACGACCGACGAGCGTGTAGGGTAACGCAGCAGAAAACAAAAAAATTTCGCCCTACGCATCAGTCCAGGACCACTATGGAGACTGCATACAAGGTTTTGATCATTTCGTTACCGACTCGTAGCACAGCGGAAGTAGAGTCGATGACGATCGTCGGTGCAGATCCCCGCAGCTAGGATTTACAACCTCCCAACCGCGAGGATGTATACCCTCATCCGCCACCCGGACAGCCCTCCGGGAGGCGGTCGGACAGTCCCCCGGATGATGTCGCGGACAGCCCTTCGGGAGGACTCACAGAACTCGGACCGTCACTTGGACAGCCCTTCGGGAGGCACTCACGAACAGCCCGACGGGCACTAAGATCGAAACTACGACCTCTCTACAGAGTTGCACACATACGGTGTCATCTATCCGGCAGGGCTTCGCCGTTCAGAACTAGTTCCCACCGGAACCCAGACAGCCTTTCGGCACTACGAAACCATTTCGTGGGAGGGAGAGAGAATGCCAGATCATGCATGGCTTGTGTGAGAGAGTTGGAGTGGAGTTGGAGAGCACCTCTCCTCCTCCTTATATAGTGGTGGAAGGGGTGGATGGGGCTGAAATTTCAGCCCATTAAACATGGGGAAAACATGTTCCCACAAAACAAGGAGAAAACATGTTCCCTTGTCCATGGTGTTCCCCCATGGGGCCCCACCTTCCTCCCAACACTCTCCACCATTTGTGGGGGCTGCCCCCCACCATGGAGGGCCCCCCCAACATCTTTGTCCAGCCACAAGGGGCTGCCCCCTCAAGGGGGGGCGCCCCCAAAACAGCCCCCACGATCCGTGGGATCTTGTCCCCTCACGCTGGGACAAGATGTTTTTCGCGACTATTACTTCTGAAAAATTCCGAAAGGTCCCAGAACATTTCTGACACCCTCTAAAATTATCTGGACGCACTCTGGAACATTTCCAGTATGGTGGTTTAATTTAAAACCATCGTTGTTTACCCGGTTAACAACTCCGACAGCTCCGATTTTTTTTTTCGGTTTTAACTCCGAAAAAATTCCAGAAATTACCAGACCAATCTGGCAACCTTCAAAACATTCCCGGTGCTTGCCGAAACCTTTTTGGATCAATGGTTTTATCCGAAACAACTTTTCGGTTTGACCGAAATTTTTCAGTGTTCTCTCTCCGGAACTCTTCCGTTGTCTCCGAAACTTTTCGGTGATTTTCTCTCAGATTTCCTGTCTAGAATTCAGCAGATAGATGACCCTTAAGCGTGTGACCCTATAGGTTCGGTGAAGTATAGACATGACCGGAACACCTTCCGATCAATGATCAGCATCGGAGCCGTGGACACCCATATTGATCCCTATACCCACACGAATGAATATTCGAGTGAACCTCCAGTTGCTGTGTGCTATTCCTGTTGCTTCGCGATATGTTACAAATACCCGAGGTAAGACATGTTGGCATTCCCGTGGATCAACAACTTGTCCACTATGCTAGTTACCTCGTTACCGGTATTGTTCTCTTTTCTCGTTACCGTGTTCCGGCATCCCCGTGATCAAATCACAAAGTGTCTGGCCAGACGATGATGGATACCGTAACACCGAGAGGGCCCGGAGATATCTCTCCATCGTCGGAGGAGGAAATCCCAATCTTGAGCTATCAAGTTACTTGACATACTTTTCCATGAACCCGTAAGCCGCCGTAATAGCCACCCATTTACGGATGACGTTTAACAAACCCCAAAGTTCATGAAGCAAGCATGCAGAAACTCGATACTCTCATGGTCTAAGGAATCATGCAAACGTTAACCATCTCTGTGTTATTAACCATTAACTTGTGACGAATGTAACTCATAGCATAACATCAATCGGGTCGATTCAACACAAATGTTCTTCTAACATTGTGCCCTCAAAGTTGCTGGCATAGACATGCCCATGATCAGGAAAACAGGACCATCATGCAACACTTGAGCTAGTCTTAGAGGCTAGACTAGGAATACATTTTACCGTTTATTATTCCACACGTGCATATGAGTCTTCGTCCAAGCCTCGTTTTATTTGTAGACTCGAGAACCATAGCAGTTATAGCATGGAACATAGACCTAATTATGAATAGGGAGATAATCAATAACATTTATTATTGCCTCTAGGGCATATCTCCTACAGACTCCCACTTGCACTAGAGTCAATAATCTAGTTAATGCTAATGCACTTTACACCTGTGGCACACCGGTGTAAATATGCTTCGCTTGTGGTATAGCCTGATGTCCAACGGATCTGACAACTTCAGATCCGTGTGTATCTTTGCATATCCTTGCGTTTTCACGCTTTCACAAAATTCATATTTTGTGTGGACTTGGTTTTGTATGTATGTGAATCACAGGTCGAACCTGGATTCCTCAGACTGAGTTATGGAGCAACTACCTGCAGTAGTGTCCCATTGACAAAAGCCATCTTGGAACCATACTAAGTTCATGAATGAACTATATGATTCAACATCTTCTTTGTCGCTTTAAAAGCGGCAACATACTTTGCCTCTGTTATAGAATTCGCCACAGTAACTTGTTTGGAACAATTTCCAACTACCGTGCCACCATATTGTGTATTACACAAAACCCTCAATTTAAATTAAAAATCGCATAGAGAAATGATGAAGACTGTATCGATGTAACCTTTTACAACGAACTCTTCATGATCTCCACTTGCGAGAAAACATGTCATCAGTGCTACTATAGTACTCAATGACTCTATTTCACTGTTGTCCCATGATCAGTACTTTTGATCACTTTGGTATCTATACTCGCAACAACTTTGGAGTATTGGACATATCTGGTTGTTTTACATACCATGGAATACATGATTAATCCAAACATGAAGGTGTGTGGAATCTCCATCATGTATTTTGCTCATCAGTGTTTTGGGACACCGAGTCTTGCAAAAACTCTTTCCATGTGACTTCGGCAAGAATCACTCCTTGACGTTTTTAATGCTAAAAGGTTTTAGCATTTTGTCAATATGTATCTTTGCTCAGCCCCATTAGGTAAATCTATCTCCATAGATCATCATGCCTAATATAAAGGCTATTTAGCCCAAGCACTTCATCGAAAAACTATTTTCAAATGAAGTTCTAATTCGTGTCAAGAAATTTATTTCCAATTAACAATGTGTCAAGCACACAAGGTTTTTAGCAATATTATTATGCTCCCACTTACTTTCTTGAATTACAAGCATCTTCGTTACCCATTGATGAAGTCAAAACCCTTTTTGACCATTTCATCAAAACACGAAGATTCCAACTCCATTTGGCTCTCTTCTGTCCATTGCTGGAACTCTGAAGTTTGCACACTCACTAGCATCCTCTGGAATGACAAAATACCTTGGACTTTAACACATGCAAGTCCTTGGTTTCATTTCCATCATATGAAAATCCTATTGTCATCCATGTTTCATATCTCATGACTGAAATATGTATTAATTACTAGTTCAACCCGAACCGACTTTAAGCATCGCTATGGTGAAACAATCTCATCGTAGTCAACTCCTTGAACTTGTATATTGCAACAAGTCGAGCTTTATGGATAAAACATTTTTATCCGTATCAGTTTTTAGTTCCATAAAATTCGTTAGACTCTAAGTCTTCCGAAAGGTGTATCATGATTTTAATCTTGAAACATTTATATGAAAACTATCTCGGATTGTATTGGCATTTAGCCAATTCCGGAGTCAGGGCCCATCAACGCTTCCTTGTGTATCGTAGGTATACTGTTGTCTAACAACAATATCTCGTCTGCGCACCTGAGAGGTTTGCACGAGCCTTGCCTACGTGGTTCAGCCGCAAGTTCGACCGAAGTCCATACGTTTTATTGTAGAGACTTCCGTATCAGTCGCAGTAGGAAACTCCGAAATCACTTCCAAGGTTCCTTTCCTTTGACCTGATGACGGAGATACTGGTTATCTCGTCGAGTTGCATTGTTCTCCCACTCACCTTTTTGAAAGAACCATTTTCTACAAAAAGTATACCGTTCTTTGTGGCAAACCTATTTGCCTCGGTATAGTGAGGGAGGAATACCCAATTACTTGGGATAACCTACAAAGTAGCACTTGTCTGATTTG
Source organism: Thinopyrum elongatum (assembly GCA_011799875.1). Classification (NCBI taxonomy): domain Eukaryota; kingdom Viridiplantae; phylum Streptophyta; class Magnoliopsida; order Poales; family Poaceae; genus Thinopyrum; species Thinopyrum elongatum. The sequence continues at coordinate 623,201,026 of CM022301.1, forward strand.
GAATAGGTTTGTAACCTTTTACACAAGCCCCATATTCCAAATGTTAAGAAAAGATATAACATGGTTGGGCGTACCATACCATGGCGTCATTTCAACAGACCTGATGGAGCTCTTTTTAGTGTAAAAGCCGCAGTCTCTAAAGCATCACTTTTAAAAGGGATAATGGCATATTTATTTATGTCATCTTTGATCTTACCATGTCATAAATGGTTCGATTACATCTTTACGGACTTTCCACTTGCAGTGGTGTTCCGGGAGGTGCAAGTTATGAAACCCCTTTCACAACTCATTAGACATTCGCTAAACTTGTAACTCAAATATTCCTTTCTGCAATCCAATTGTAGAAACATAATTTTCTTGTTACAATAACTTCTACTTCATTTTTGAAAACCTTTTGAATGAATTCAAAAGATCTAGACTTACGTCTCACCAAGAAAATATCCATATATCTTCTTGAGTCATTTCTGAAGATAGATAAATCCACTACTAACAACATTTATCAGACTACACCCATCAAATGTATGATCACCAATAAGTTTGGTGTCCATTCCTTATGGCCTGTGAATGGTATTTCAGTCACTTCACTTTTCGGAGAAAAGTTGCAAGTGTCAGATGATTCAAAATCAAACGACTTCAAAATCCATCATAATGGAATTTTCCATGCGGGTTTCTCCAATGTGACCGAATGCAGTGCCACACTTGTGTGGTATTCTTTTAGTCTTATGACATTTAGCGTCAGTGTTATGGATGTATCATATTACCATCAATATTCATAACATACGTCCCATCTTGGATGGAAGCATGACCCTTCATGTTATTCATAATACTGAACAACAATTGTTGTTTTTATGAACAACTCTTTTGCAACAACATTATGCAATGGCTAGAGTGTATGAAACTCTAAAATGAATTATGAAAGTAAACCCAGAGGTAATGTATTATTATCAATATTCATAACATACATCTCATTCATAATGAAAGTATGGCCCTTATGTTATTCATAACATCGAACATAAAAAGTTCTCTTATGAACAACCTTCTTGCAAGATACCTTATGCATAGGGCTAGAGTGTAAAACTCTAAAATGAATTAAGAAAGTAAATACAGACGGTAATACACCGATGGAAGGTATAGTAACATTTACTATGTTCCCTGTGTATACCTAAACCTCATTCCTGGCAAGTCTTTCAGGTCATAGTAGTTCTTACATCGAGTTGCAACAGAAAGCAATCGAGCGGGTATCTTTGTGATTAACTCACAATACCCAATAATCAGTGATTACCAATTTAATCATAATTCCCAAGAACTATATCTTTGACCAGCCTTCTATACATCAAAAACTTGTATGACATTCATACATGAGCTGGATATTCCAGTCTTCTTTCTTATTGCCTTTATACTTCTAACAGTTTAACTTTTAGTATTTCTCCTACTCTCAGAAGAAGCACCCAACTTAAGAGTGGCGTTTAGCCCTGGACTTCCTAGGCGTGAAAGTTTCACTAACACCCTTCGGACACTTCCTTTCTCTTTAAGTTGTTGTTTTATTCACCTTTCATCATATGACAGGCGTTCTCCTGGATCCCTCTCTTATCAGTCTAATGCATAGTAAACTCCTTTACTAATAGTTTGCAAACAAACACTGCTTTGGATATCTCATATCTTTTAGCCTTTGTTTGTCCCTGAAAATGATTTTCAGATTCCATGAATATCACATAACTATCCAAACTTTCGAAGTTCGGGTCTCATGGAAGCAAACATATTGCACTTGACTGAAATGGAATTCTAGCTTTTGGATCGAAGGACGAGAGTCACATGATCCATAGCATAAGCGAGAGAATACCGAAAGTATGCGATAGGACAAAGTCCTTCTCGGCACTCTAGAGGACAATCCTCACATTACGTTACCAACCGTAAAGTTTTAACCAGATATTTAACAGCTTATTCAATTTTAACAGGGAAGGTGGAAATGCGAGCCATTATTCTACAACTATTATGCAAAATACACTTAGACAGTGTTCAAAATTAATTGCACTGAGAATTAAACAAGTTAATTCATCAGTGCGCTCCCACTCAAATCAATATCTCTCATAATTGATTGTGAGTGATTCAAGATCCGCATTTCAATTTGACGCCATTGACGGGTGAGCATCACTGATGACGAAAATCTCAATCGGTAGGCAAACTTGCCAATCACATCTCTATGTGACTCTTGTTCATCTTTCGATGCGTGTGTTCCGAGCTCATGACTTTCATGCCTGAACGTCAAGACAACCAAGTGATCTCGCGGCGAGGTCTTAACTCACCCGCCTCACACATCCCTAATCGTTCGTACCCATGTTAGCATGGCGCACCCCGAAAAGTTAGGTGCCGTGACGGTGCTACACTTGGGAGAACACTAACTACTTGATATTTTTATGAGAGATCACCCTAATAAAAGCGACTACCGCGCAATTAAGAAGGGTGCATCATAAGGAATAAACATCTCAGGCAATTCATAATAGCATGATATGGTATAGCCCTTTCTGACGGAGAAGTCTTGTATTTCTTCGTCTTCGGCATTTGCGTCGGTGTTCACCTTCGCGAAGATTGCCACCACCTTGTCGATGCACCAGATAATATTGCTATCTCTATAGCTAATAAAATAATGCATTACACAAGATTGACACGCAGGTCATTTAAAGTGCAATCATATGGCTCCAGCCATCATGCCAAATCATGACACGCAGGTCATGTTAATCAATTTACATCATATAGACATCTCATACATAATCAAATTATTATGAGCACTGCTGTACCACATCAGATGCACATGCAAACCCTCCTGCAAAACCAAGTTAGACGCCTCTAATCGGTCCAGCAAAAACTTGTTTTTCATGGCTTCTAAGGTTTCGAAACAAACTGAAGCTACCAACGTCCATCATCAAGTATGATAATTCAAGTCGCTAGATTAACTTTCCAGGGTGTATGAAAACCGAGATAATAAAATCTCGAGCCCCATACTAAACTTCGTCATACGCATGACCCTCGTGCAGATCATATCTGCATTACCCTTTCGTCTGCGAAATTTCATCTTTCTTTTTAACTACGGTGGAATTCAATGAACTGTTAGCACTTCGTTGATCAATCAGGATCGCGGATTGCCAGAACATTGAAACTCCACCATGCTGTTATCAAGATCAGAAATATGCAAATTCTAGGGAAGCAACAAGAACATCGGGTAACAGATTTCATCTGCTACCCGCACAAATAATTTTCAGCAATAGATCTCATCTACTACCTAATTATATTGTGCAACACCCATACATCTCCATGTATTCTAGATCGCAACCTGCATCTACGCATAGCACGGCTCATGATGCCACTGTAGGGTAACGCAGCAGAAAACAAAAATTTTCCGCCCTACGCACCAGCCCAGGACCACTATGGAGACTGCATACAAGGTTTTGATCATTTCGTTACCGACTCGTAGCGCAGCGGAAGTAGAGTCGATGACGATCGTCGGTGCAGATCCCCGCAGCTAGGATTTACAACCTCCCAACCGCGAGGATGTATACCCTCATCCGCCACCCGGACAGCCCTCCGGGAGGCGGTCGGACAGTCCCCCGGACGATGTCGCGGACAGCCCTTCGGGAGGACTCACAGAACTCGGACCGTCACTTGGACAGCCCTTCGGGAGGCACTCACGAACAGCCCGACGGGCACTAAGATCGAAACTACGACCTCTCTACAGAGTTGCACACATACGGTGTCATCTATCCGGCAGGGCTTCGCCGTCCAGAACTAGTTCCCACCGGAACCCAGACAGCCTTTCGGCACTACGAAACTATTTCGTGGGAGGGAGAGAGAATGCCAGATCATGCATGGCTTGTGTGAGAGAGTTGGAGTGGAGTTGAAGAGCACCTCTCCTCCTCCTTATATAGTGGTGGAAGGGGTGGATGGGGCTGAAATTTCAGCCCACTAAACATGGGGAAAACATGTTCCCACAAAACAAGGAGAAAACATGTTCCCTTGTCCATGGTGTTCCCCCATGGGGCCCCACCTTCCTCCCAACACTCTCCACCATTTGTGGGGGCTGCCCCCCACCATGGGGGGCCCCCCCAACATCTTTGTCCAGCCACAAGGGGCTGCCCCCTCAAGGGGGGGCGCCCCCAAAACAGCCCAAAAACAGCCCCCACGATCCGTGGGATCTTGTCCCCTCACGCTGGGACAAGATGTTTTCCGCGACTATTACTTCTGAAAAATTCCGAAAGGTCCCAGAACATTTCTGACACCCTCTAAAATTATCTCGACGCGCTCTGGAACATTTCCAGTATGGTGGTTTAATTTAAAACCATCTTTGTTTACCCGGTAAACAACTCCGGCAGCTCCGAAACTTTTTTTTCGGTTTTATCTCCGAAAAAATTCCAGAAATTACCAGACCAATCTGGCAACCTCCAAAACATTCCCGGTGCTTGCCGAAACCTTTTTGGATCAATGGTTTTATCCGAAACAACTTTTCGGTTTGACCGAAACTTTTTCAGTGTTCTCTCTCCGGAACTCTTCCGTTGTCTCCGAAACTTTTCGGTGATTTTCTCTCAGATTTCCTGTCTAGAATTCAGCAGATAGATGACCCTTAAGCGTGTGACCCTATAGGTTCGGTGAAGTATAGACATGACCTGAACACCTTCCGATCAATGATCAGCATCGGAGCCGTGGACACCCATATTGATCCCTATACCCACACGAATGAATAGTCGAGTGAACCTCCAGTTGCTGTGTGCTATTCCTGTTGCTTCGCGATATGTTACAAATACCCGAGGTAAGACATGTTGGCATTCCCGTGGATCAACAACTTGTCCACTATGCTAGTTACCTCGTTAACGGTATTGTTCTCTTTTCTCGTTACCGTGTTCCGGCATCCCCGTGATCAAATCACAAAGTGTCTGGCCAAACGATGGTGGATACCGTAACACCGAGAGGGCCCAGAGATATCTTTCCATCGTCGGAGGAGCAAATCCCAATCTTGAGCTATCAAGTTACTTGACATACTTTTCCATGAACCCGTAAGCCGCCGTAATAGCCACCAATTTACGGATGACGTTTAACAAACCCCAAAGTTCATGAAGCAAGCATGAAGAAACTCGATACTCTCATGGTCTAAGGAATCATGCAAACGTTAACCATCTCTGTGTTATTAACCATTAACTTGTGACGAATGTAACTCATAGCATAACATCAATCGGGTCGATTCAACACAAATGTTCTTCTAACATTGTGCCCTCAAAGTTGCTGGCATAGACATGCCCATGATCAGGAAAACAGGACCATCATGCAACACTTGAGCTAGTCTTAGAGGCTAGACTAGGAATACATTTTACCGTTTATTATTTCACACGTGCATATGAGTCTTCCTCCAAGCCTCGTTTTATTTGTAGACTCGAGAACCATAGCAGTTATAGCATGGAACATAGACCTAATTATGAATAGGGAGATAATCAATAACATTTATTATTGCCTCTAGGGCATATTTCCTACAGAGCGCTCCGGACGGCAAGAGCCGATACTGGAGGCGAAGGCAACCTCTGCTGACGACCATGGGGGACGAGATGCCGCAACTGGCATTCGTGGTGCTACAATGGGCACCACCCAAAGCTGGAACTAGCGTTCCCCGGTGCTGGAACCAATGCACCTTTTTTGCATTTTTGCTATCACCGTTTTGTGGTTTGCTGCAACCAGTGTCAATTTTTGCTACCATTGCCTTTTTGATTTTGCGGGAACCAGCGCTCAATTTTGCATTTTTGCTACCACCTGTGTTTTTGTTTGCTGTAACAAGATTCATTTTTTGCTACCACCAGAGTTTTTGGTTTGCTGGAACGCCTGAATTTCCCAATGTTGCTACCACCCGTTTTGTGGTGTTTGCTGGAAACGTCATGCTTTTTTGCTACGATAGGCAGGAATTTTTGCTACGTCCAGCAAATTGAGGGCGACGTACAACACGAGGTCGACGGCCGGTGCTACGGCCGGCGGCCGGCGCCACCGGAGCTGCAGTCATCTCCACCGGAGTTGCAATAGCGGGTGCACCGTGCACTTTGTTGCATGCGTAAAGCCGGCGAGAAATGCATGCGGCGACCTGCGGCGAGGGCGGCGACCGGCGGCGTGGGCAGCGACCGGTGGCGGTGTGGGCGGCGACCGGTGGCGGCGGGGCTTCGAGATTTGTTGCCTGGGGTGATCCATGGCGAGTGTTGGCGAGGACCGCTGCTTTTTTCTGTGTTTCCCCTCTGTTTTTGTTGAATGCGATTATTTTTTTTGGAAGAAAACGATTCGGTTGTTTCCCCATCATGCGGCTAGTATCAGGCTAATCGTACGTGCGCGGTGTGACCGGCCGAAATTTCGGCCTGTCCGCCGGCGCCTATCACTCGCCAATAAAAATTACAACTCTAGGTCTTACATTGTACGCTGCAAGTCACTGTCGACATAGAAATAGCATTTTCTCAATCGCCATCTCAAATGAAATAATAAATAGATATGGTCCTATCACCTAAAAAAACTATATATATGGTCCAATCATAGAGTGGATTTCACCTACCAAAATATATATAGTCCAATCAATATATAAGATCAAGTTATTTTCCGAGAGTTGTTGATAGCCGCCAGAACAAGGTTTTTTTAAGTTTCAGTTTGCACTTGCACAAGTCAGAAAACATGATCGGTGGGTTCTCAGCGGTGACTCGAAAATAGTCATTATTTCTGAGAAATAACAAAACTGATTTAAATTCATACATATGATTTTTTTTACTATGCAATCGAAACATTCATAAACATATTAGTAATCAAAGTATAATAGATTTCTACCCTGCTCTTGTGCAAGACGGCAGATGTTACGCGAACAGAGAGTCCCATTTGGATTTATTGAAGCAAATTATTCACTCAGAGCCTGAAGTGGTGGAGCGCAGAGGTGCCGTCGAGGCCCTTGGCCATGTAGTCCCGCAGCAGCTCTTCCACCGTCGTGCTCCTGTACCGCGCCTCCTCGCCGCTGGTGACGATTGGCCGTAGCACTATCTTGGACGCGGCCGCGCCGGGCGTCCCGAAGAAACAGGCCACCGACAACCTCGGCCCGGAGCTCTTGGCCACCACGCGGTGCTCCACGCTCTTGAACCTGTCGTTGGACATGAGCTGCAGGTGGTCGCCGATGTTCACCACCAGCGCCCCCGCCACCGCCGGCACGTCCACCCATGTCGCAGACTTGTTGCGGCCATGGTCGTCGACGAGCACCTGGAGGCCGCCCATGGCGTCCTGGAGGAGCACGGTGAGGAAGCTGGGGTCGGAGTGCCTGGTGCTGCCGAGCGTGCGGTGCGGCTCCGGGCATGCCGGGTAGTAGTGGCCGGCCAAGATGAGCCCTTCCAGGCACGCCGTGTCCTGCTCCAGGTATCCGCGGTGCAGGCCCAGCGCCTCCGACAGCAGCCCGAGCAGCGTGCGGCTCAGCCGCTGCACGAGCCCCACGTACTCCGGCACGCCGTGCCTGCACGCCGGCGGGATCTCCTCGGGCGACGGCGGCTCCGGTGCCATCTCCAGGAGCAGGGTGTCGCGCCAGTTGGCCGCCGGCGACTGGAACAGGTCGAAGTTGGAGTTGAACCGGACGCGTTGGCGGTGGTCCCGGGTGTAGTACCGCGCCCTGGCCTCCGCCGGCTCCTCGTTGAAGCGCCGCACCGCCGCGAGCATCTCGGACATGACCTCCTCCAGCACGCCGTGGTTCAACACCTGGAAGAAGCCCACCGTCTCGGCGGCCGCCCTCACCGCCCCGACCACCGAGGCCCGCCCGGACGGAGTCGTTAGGCCAGCGAGGTCGATGACCGGGATCGTGAAGTGATGGGTCGGTGTGTTGTCGAGGGGAAGGGATTCGGGCGGGTGGTGGAAGATGGCGGGGACGGCGGTGACGCCCGCGTCGACGAGGCCTTTGACGCCGGCCTTGGTGTCGTCGAACGCCTTGAGCGCGCGGAGGCGGTCTGTGCAGGTGGTGGTGGACATGTCGCCGGCAGCCGGAATAGCTTTGTCACGGAGAGTTGGTTTGATTGCCGCGCGCGGTGGTCGGGTCGGTCCGGCTAATTAATGGTTGAGACCCTAGACAGTAGTAATAATCTATTGATGATGATATGTTTAAGTATAGTTAAGTACAATTTATGAAGGTTTGCTTTCATTTGCTTCCGTACAATGATGGTGATATGCCATCCGTGATCTGATTAGATACAATTCTTCAGATCTACTTATTCTGATTTGATTAGGTAAAATATATATGATGATCCACCGGCTGTGATCTAGGAGTAGTTAATTAACGGATTTGCTAAAACTCATTCGAATGAGAAATAAAATGGTAGCATTCACTTTTTCCACCGTTGGATCGATTGGCTTCGCAATTCGCGTTTTTAGGTGGAGAGCTCGCCCCGACAGCTCGAGGCGGCCCATATTTTGTTGCGCTTGCGGCCTGTTTTTTTTTTTTTTTTTTTTGTGACACCCCTCCGCTCGCGGCCCCTTTTTTTTTTGTCCGGCCCAGGATTTTGGTTTGAGGGACAGCCCATTTCTGGCGAACCCTACATCGCACAGCAGAGCCCAGGTCTCGTTATCCCCTTCTGTCTTCTCGACGGCGGCTACGGCACTGAGAGCTCGGCGGCGATCCCGGCGGCGGCGGCGGCTTGTGGTGCGCGAGATCGGCGCTGGGAGCGTTTTCGAGGTAAAGGATCCGCTCTTGCTGCCCGGTTTGTTCATTTTTTTTTCTTTGTTTTTCATTTCTGTTTGCACTGTAGTGTTCTGCACTTGTTCTTTAGATCCAGAGAGAAGGGGGCGATGAGGATAGTTTCAACTTGTTTGATTTTAGAGAAGGTGGTGGGGTGGGGTGGGTTTTTGGTAGTGATTTGTGCACTGATTTTAGCAGTAATTTTATTTTTTGGTTTTGTCTACACATGAGTTGTTCATTTCAGTATGTAGTCAGTGTAGGTTTTCAGTTTGTTTATTGTTTTTTATCTACACAGCTACATGTTATGTTATTTTTGTTGAGTTCATTTTTGTTACCTACGCATGGTTAGTCTGACTGGAGGGAGGGAGTGGGTGGGGAGCTGGGGGTGGGTGGTAGATTCCTTTTTCTTTTTCGTCAGAGATAGTGGAGGGAAGAATGTAAATGTTAATGTGTGTTGTAATCCATGACTACATTCTTAACAGAGCATTTCAATGAGAGAAGGAAGACCCTGTGTTTTACCTTGCATGATCAATGTTAACCGTCGAAGCCAAATTCGTCAACAGAGTGAATGCTAGTGTGCTCATGATAAAATGTTACCAACACGGGATCTTGTGTCTGAATAATTTTTCTGAGTGACACTTCTATACGCTAGTAGAAAAAGGCCCATTTGTCCCGGTTCGGGAACCGGGACTAAAGCCCAATACCTTTAGTCCCGGTTCTTATACGAACCGGGGCAGATGGGGCTCCACGTGGCCGTTGCGGCGAGCCCAGAGAGGAGGGCCTTTAGTCCCGGTTGGTAACACCAACCGGGACCAAAGATCATCCACGTGTCAGCAGTTCAGGAGCTGGGGTTTTTTTTTTTT